>VXAB01002115.1:24754-88921 GCA_013399175.1 Odontophorus gujanensis
CCCCCCCCCAAATACTGTCCAAAACTTCTTACACACATTTTAAAGCACGTGGCTTTGCCTCCAAGGCACTGCTTCATTACTGAAACCACTTAAATAGCCAAAACACAGTCATATCTCCATTGCAGTAACACATCTTTTATAGCTGTTGATACAATAGTTAGCCAACAATATCTATATTACAATGATTTGTTCACAGCTAACAGTCTTGGCTTTCACTTTGCCTTTCTTCTACTATTCCTAACCTCCAGTTGCTTGATCAGACTGGCCTCCTGGGCTTTCAGTCTCTCCTTTTGCCTCTTTTTCTGTTCCTTTTTCAGCTGGTAAACCACAGACTTCCTTTTCCGAAGTTCATCCTTCAGGGCTCTGATTCGTCCTTCGATATCACTTTGATCAGAAGTTGTTTCTGAAAAAGTTCAGTTTTAGCCTTTAAATAACTTGCCTATCACAAAACAGTTCCATGTAAAGCAATGAATAGCAAATATAAAATGTAATCCAAGACTGAAGAACTTATGTTAATTTCAGTGCAGTAGGACTTGAACTGGCATCTTAGATCCTAATGTATAACACAGGAAAGTGCTCTACTGAAGGTGCTAGAAAATAAGTTCTCTGTACTACCTAGTCAGCTAGTGGGAACAGCACATTTTGCTAATCAAGTTCATTTCACAAGACAACAAACAATCGGGAAGGACTTCTGCAACAGCCAGCAAATACAAACTACTGTTCTCTTTTTCCAGTAACAGCCGCTAGTAGCATTTACAGAATGAAAAAAAAAGGCATGAAAAGAATGGAATCTCACTTACTAATCACAAGTACTTCATGATACCATTGTACTTAACTCCTCCTGAAGGCTAAGTGACTGGTATGTAATTATAGCTTTTATTGATCAACTCATTAAAGAAAAAACTGCGCATGCTTTCATCTTTGATGAACTTGTCTTCGTGTGCATCAGGGCACAGCAATGACATCATTACTACTCAGTAGCTTGCTACATCAAGCACTATGAAGACAGAGATTTATGTATGCAAGTGAAGCTATCTGTCAGTCAAACAACAGCCAGGACATAGAATAGAAAGAACTACTTCATTTTTCTTCCACTAAAAACTTACATTCACTCAAGGAATTAAAAGAAAAAAAATACCATGCAGGAAAATGCTACCTCGTTTGCTAATAAGGAGTATGTTCATGATGCTGTAACAACTACACCGTGGAATACAAGATTATTCAGAGATTCAAAGCAGAGAAATGTTCAAAACAGTCTTCACAGATCAACGGAGCTTATGATGGTGACTCCACAGATTATGGGTGCTCACGAAGTCTACATGACTAACAGACTGCAAGAGCACATTAGGGAAAGGACTGCACTCTGCCAGTTCACTTAGAATATTCTCTCTCTTTTCACTGGTAGCCCACTTGGATATTGGGTCAGAAGTCTTGATAGGAGTCTGTATGGTAGATTTTGTACTTACAGCTCAAAACACAACCTTAGGCCCCATTTTACAGCACGCAATTCAAGCTCTCCTCAACAACAACAACACCAAAAACAAAACTCAAAAGTTAAAAGAAGACTTAGTTTCTTAAGTGCTTTCGTATGGTACTGATTTCTACAGTTAGTGACAAACATTACTAGACTTCTTTTCCCAGGTCCCACGAGTATACACTGTGCCAGTGAGACTTAGGACAGGAGGAAGCAAGAAATACTTGGTCTGTCAGGCTCATTTTTGAAAACTAACAAGAACAGCTTTCTTCTGATAACCCACTGTCCTGCCTGTTGACAAAGTCATTCTGCATGTGTCATGAAATGTCCAACTGCCATGCATATGCCAGTGTAGGTCCAGTGGGCTCACTTGTACTGCCATGATAAACAGGGCTATGTGTCTTCAGAGGCCAGGCTGTGTTCAGAAGAACAATCGTGTTTATATGCTGAACCATATTCTGCTTTCTTAAAATAACAGGAGTGAAGAAGTGGTGTTTATTAAAAGCACAACTCATCTTGGTGTATTAAAATTCTAAACACCTTAACGACTGACTCCTCTTCACAACTGTTTGCAGGAATCTGAACAAATATATATGGGCCTCCTTATGCTGAAATGATCAAATTATATCATGGGAAAATGCTCCCAACAGAACATCAAAACCCAGCATTTTGCAGGAATTTGCCTGCTTTCCCATATCTAGATCTGCTTTGAAAACTTACTTATTAAAATGACTAGCTTTGAAACAGCAATTTAAATCCAAGCAAATATTACACTTACCTGACTGTGTCATAGATAAAGACTCATCAGACCAATTGTGAGATATCTGATGGGACTTCACGGGAGAATGGAGCTGTCCTCCACTTCTATGGCTGCCTTTGCTGGAATCTTGCCTTGACACAGATAAGCTGCTTTTGGGAGGAGACTATGTGAGAAGAAAAAGACAAATGAGTAACTGCATGTAAAGCTCACTCTCAAAATAACAGATCTCTGCCATCAGGAGCTAGTTACAAGGAGAGACTGGCGTGACTGTAGAACACCTCATAAGCAATGGCACCTACCCAGCTGCCTTAAGACAACTTTAGTTTGTCAAAATAATAATAGCACAAAGATAGCAACAGTGGCAATAAAAGACTGTTTACTTTAAAGCTGGACTTAACAAACGTGCTCAGACTGCTCCCTTACTAC
Source organism: Odontophorus gujanensis (assembly GCA_013399175.1). Taxonomy (NCBI): domain Eukaryota; kingdom Metazoa; phylum Chordata; class Aves; order Galliformes; family Odontophoridae; genus Odontophorus; species Odontophorus gujanensis. Next base: position 27,415 of record VXAB01002115.1, read on the forward strand.
TTAAGGGAACTGACAAGGCTGCGACTCAGAGGGTTCAATACATCTGTATTCACAAGTGACAATCAAGGGAATAAGAACACCTTTTAAATATACCTGTGAATCCAAAAGGACCATTTCATGTAAAAGGTGAGAGATGCCATTCTAAATCACTAAAGGAGAGCCGTGTCACTCTGTAGCCACACAAACAATTCTAAGAGCAACTGCTCTTCCAAAACGCTGCTTACTGCTTCAGTATTATGCTACAAACCTTTCACACATCTCAACTGTAACCTCTAGTGCATATTAGATATTTTACTTCATTATATTCTCAGAAAAATTTACAAGAAGGAATTATCTGAAATAGAAGTCTACAGGAGCAGTTCTTTTTCTGCCTTCACAGCAAATGCATTTTTTTGTCTCTCCGATTCAGTGCAAGGCAAAGTTATCAAATCTATCAACCAAGCAGGAGTAACTACTGGAACGGAACAATAAGGCTGAATTAACTAGAAAGCAGTCATAATCTGAAACTCAAGGGACTGTACCAGATTACAGCTATGCTTCCTCATCCTATAGCTGTACTTCCGGAAACATGCAAATAAAGCAAGGCAGAAGAACATGGCATAGTTTCCTGAGCCTCAAAGAATTCATACAATGGTGACAAGCTCGCCTACAGCTAATACACATTGTTTAACTGGGTCACTGTTCCGCCACTTAATACTGCATACCAACGTGACACACACACAACATTTTGCAAGACTACCTACAGACTTAAAAACACTGAAACTCTGTGTTCAGGCAATTTTTCATCAAGACTTCGAAGAACGTAACTGATCACAATGTTTATTCACTATGACATGCAGTGGTATTACACACCATAGTTTAATCTCTGCTTCAATTGGGAAGACTACTACTTGTCCTCTCCTTTTAGAGGTGTAAGAATGTATATAACATAAAAAGCTCACTCACAATTTTGCCAGGTGAGGTAGAGGACTTGAAGTCTTCAGAATAAATAATTTCTTCATTAACTGTACTCTGATCTGGGCTTTCTGGCTGCCCATGGCCCACTGTCTCTGATGGGACAGACTCAGCAACTAGACAGCCAAGCTCTTCTGGGACAGAGCTTTCACTGTTCAGACGAGAGCAAGGCGGCACTGGAGACTCTTCTTCCCTGGCTGTTTCTGAGATGGAATAATGAGAGAAAAGAAACAGCATAAGAATCTTCACTGGCTTAGATGCCTTCAGAGTAATTATTGTCTGCATATAACGTAGTAACTGTTATCAAGCTATGTCAAATGGGTATGTGTTATTTCACTTATCTAGACACTGACTTTCAAATACTTAGTATGAAAAAGGATGTTTAGCAGAGAACTATGATTTAAAACTACCAAACAGTCTTGGTGATTGTCAAATGTCAAAACCAAAAAACTCCTCAGAATATGCTAACATTCTCCAGCTAGCATACTGCAGAAAGATTATTAGGGAAACCTGTCCTTCCAGTTAGCTGTGCGACAGCAAGAGTCACTATTAGTCCAAAGAAGTCGTGGTGGAGCACGTAATCTACAAGTCAGATCTTGAATTTAGAATTGATTGCTTCCTTTACAGTTGCAGAGAACATTTTAATGTTATGATTTCATCATGAGTCTCTCAAATGGCAACAAGTAAAATAATAAGTTGGGTTTTCAATATTCCTGTTTACTAAATTCCGCAGGAGTCACAGCATTATGGAAGCAGCCATGAAGAACTATTTAATATTTGAGCACAGGCTAGGGAGAGGAACTTCTTCTGAAGTAGGGCCATGCTCCAGTGCTTACTGGTAGACACAATTAACAGAAAGTAAATGTATTTTCTCATCCATGCCTCTGTCTTCAGCATGCTGAATTTTTCCTCATTGGAACTTAATGACTTGCAGACATGGCATCTTCCAAGTGTTTTCCAGATGACTAAAATCCACGAGGCTTTTCAATTACAAATGCAATAGGACATAAACCTGAATTCCCATTGCACCTTCAAGGAGCTATCTCCCACTTTCAACAGTGGAGGAAAAACTCCTATTTTGAGAACAATCCCTGAAGTTTCATTTCTTTCTCCCAATGCTGTTCTCTCTGCTTCATGCTCAAAGTACGTTCCACTTAAGACACGAGTGATAAAACTGAAGCTCCTAAGACTTGGAAACTTCTTTTCTCAGGATAGCATAATTCATACTAACTACATCCTAGCATACTTCAGTACAGTTGCAGATTTCAAACATTTACTGAACAGGGGTGAGTTCAGGATAAGATCAGCAAAGGATCATGTAACATTTCTGTTCTGAAAAGACAGAAATGGATTTCACACTGTTTGTAGAAACACTCAAGAAGACAGACAGCAAAACTGTAATTCGTGTGTGATTAAGGTTTATAACAGGAGTAAAAAGTACAGGGCCAAAGGTGTTAAGGACTGCAGAAACTGAGAAAAGAACCACCACAGGATCATAGAATAAAAGAAGTGCAAACTCAAGCAATCATCCTATCAGATTATGTTTGACTTCTGCTATTTGCATAAGTTCCTTCCAAAGTTCCTAGTACCTTTGGGCTCGGTTCTCAGATCCCCCAGTTCTTTCTTGGTTGCTTTGGTTTTAAGCAACTCTTTGTCCCAGGCAGCCAAAGCCTGCTTTTCTATCTGCCGTATTTCTGCTTCCTCCGCATCCAGGCGGCGTTTCCACTCCAACAATTCCTCAGCATGCTGTCGACGTTGCATCAGCTTCTGTTCTCGCTTAGTTAGGAACCTAACAGAGCAGAAGACAGTCAAAGACCCCAAAAACCAGACCCTCCATTGCCACAATTCCCAGAATTTTAGCTATTCACATTGTTTGCTAGGGAAATATCCGCACAAGCTACCGCCTCCTAGACTCCTGACATGTACAGAAGACTTTATTTATTTTGCAGTAAATAAAGCAGTATATTGTAAAACTTGCTGCTAACATTTAAAGAATTGTCAGCATCTTTAAAAGTGCTAATAATATATTCATTAAAATGAACACGGTCAGTTCCTAGATTTAGGACATGAGAAGTACCTGTGGCATGAAACTGGAACCCTCAAGAAAGCAGTGACTGTTAGAAAAATGAACCTATCTTTTTGCTAATTCCAATGAAATATTGCGGCCCCACTTGCCCCACAGTTCTTTCTAAATAACTATTTATAAGAGGTGTTCCTGTATTAATAATCCACCTGGAAGATTTACTGGAATTGCTGGAGCTTTTATCCTTCTTCCTTTGAGTACCACCTCTGGATTGCCACACTCGGAATGTTAATCATCAGTTGATGACATAAAGAGGGTAAGGATGTGGGACAGTTCTCCCACCTTACTAACAGACCTGGCTTCTAGTTTAAAGCTAAGAGAAGAAAGAAAGCTCATGCTGAAAATCTGCAGATCTTTTTGACTGGTGACAAAGAGTTCTCAAGTGATGCACAGAACATCAGAATTGAGGAAATTACTGTGAAATGTCACAAGCGTGAATAAGTTTGTGCACATATACTAGTTCTCCTTGCCAGTTACTGAACAGAATCACCTCTGGTCTTATATCTAGATGCTGAAGTTATCAAGAAGATAGCATTCAGTCTTTAAGATAGTAACTGGAAAGTTTAATATCAACTGCACACACTTCTAACGTGCCAACTCTAGAGAATCCACGAGTACATCAATCCATTCATCCTGACATGAAATTCTGAATGTCATAGAATCACTCTTCTGAAAACAAGATGGGTTTTGCCAGCTAGAGAGAGTGCTCAGATGGGCACAGAAGGCGTGGTGCCTCAAAATGCAGTCTTCAAAGTCCCGGGAGATTTTTCTTTGAAGGTGCCTTTATAATTTGTAATTTTTGAAACAACCCAAATGCTTAGCATTGATGTTTTTAAGCTGCAAAGTGGTTAACAATTCCATTTATGCTTTTTATCTCCCATGTTTCAAACAACCATTTTACATACAGAGACTGCAACAGCCAACTGGGTAAGCTGCAAGTCTCACCTGCTGAAGGACACTGCTTGTTTGCTCACTTAGTGTTGCTCTTTCTGTTCCCAGGAAATATGAGTGGGCAGTTCATCAGAAAGATTAAGGTTCTGATGATTCCTCCTTTAAGACAGATTCAGATCAGGTGGAAAAGTGATGACGTGAAGATAAAAGTTTCAGAAGCCAGGAAGAAATGCACACGCACCTCTTTGCTACAGTCAGAGCAAGGGCAGATGAAAAGCAGCACCTCTGTCAGCCTGGAATACCTGCCACCTTTCAGCTAGCAGATGCCACGACTGTCTGTATTTTTTAATCACTTCCTAGAGATAAGCATCAAACATGTACTCTTACAGAAAAGTGACAAGATTAATAACATTAAGAAGCCAGATTATCAGTGTAATTGCACTACAAACATGACAGACAGACGTGTTTGTCTACGTTGTCTTTCTCTAGCATTGCCAGATTTATCAGCTCTTACTTTCAGATACGCATCGGTTCCAATTAATCAAGTAGGTCACATATTTGGAACTTGTTATGTAGGTCATTACTACGACAATTATCTCAATGCAAACTTTTTCTTCTTCCCTCACTAGTTGTTTCACCTCATCAGAATGCCTGGATCTTCATGTTTGACTGGATCTTGGGGGAGGCAACTCCAGTTGGAATACAGTTCAAGAGAACAGCTGAAATAAATGGATACAAAGGTGCAAGACTCTACAACAGCAACGTTGAATGAATTAACCCAGGAGGCCACAAGCAGGAGCAGAATAAACTAAATTATCATAAAACTAGTCACCATGTAAAGACTAACTAAATAAGAAAACTACAAGTTGGTCATAAAGAGCACTGAAGAGACAGAAAGAAGGTTCAAACATTCATGCTTTAGACAGAAGAGGATTAAATGAGCACGGCTAAAGATGCAGACCCTTTTATAACCTAGGGGTTTAAAAGGTCAGAACCAGCACAAGGAAGCATGCATACTGCCTTAGCATTTACTACAGTCTAGAGGGTTCCAGTTTCAACACCAAGGGCACAATTCAGCCTCAACAGCAGGGACACCTTCACAGGGAGGAAAAAAAAAATAGAAATGGAGGAACCACATCTGGTATCTCCAAGGCAGGAAATCTACAGGAGCAAAGGGGAAGCAGAAGCACTCAGTTTACATCATCATTATTTCCAAAGTTTAACTATTTCTCTGGTGCTAAGGTCACGTATTTAGTCTGCCTATTCCAAAAATAATAACCTGGGAGTGTTAATCTATGCTAGAACTGCATTTATATCAAACACACACAGATTTTAAATCCCAAATAGAGTTTCACCTGCTGTTCTGGAGTAGCAAATGGACGGTGGAAGCAAAGCAAACTGTCCATCTGCTACTCAGAATGCAGCAGCAACAAGAGATTAATCTGAAACCGGTGTGGAAAGCGTCAAAACTGTTCAGTGATGAAGAACCTCTTGACTTTTTAGGACTGAACAGAGCATGCTCTATCAAAGAGTCTATCACTTGAGAAAGGTACAGTTACCTGACCAATTGGTTGTAGATATACAGCTGGAATTTGGGGTGGAGGTTGGGAAAACAGACACTGAGAGAGGCCCAGTGGTGAGACGTAAAGACAGAGAAGAAGTAGTGAACAGGAGAGCAGTGTCTACAAAATAAGGAGGAAGAGTTTAAAACTAAGCAAAAAAAGGCAGGAAGAATGAGAAAAGGACAGCATCTAGCAAAGAACTTTAAAATTAGTAGCATTTAGCCTAACACCTCGGGTAGAAAAATCGTACATTGTTATGCAGAAGGTAATAAGGACACATACACTTGTGCATAAGTTATAACACTCCATTTTCTGTTAGTTAAAGGCATGCTACTTTCACGTTGTTCTACTTTGCTTTAAAATTTTCAAGTTCTGTTACTCTGATACAAACTTCCACTTGCACCTGCCAACATCTCAACCTCAGCTTTTTGCAACTTATGCAATTCTAATCCTCGACAGAGAATATTATTTAGCATTAAGCCACCTGTGTGGTACGTACAGCTTTGCCAGTTTGAAACTTAAAAACAGATGAACTTATTTAAAGAAACTTGAGCAAATCCAGTAGTCTGAAATATATCTATATTCAACCTCCAGCTGCTCTTTGATTTTGCAATAAAGCATGGACTTGGTCTCAGAATACTCACGTAACGCCTCTTTCATTTCTGCAGAAAGATAATACCTATATTTTTCTAAACTACATAAACTTAACACTGATTGAAATGTTACTTCCTAATGGAAGACTGTTTTAAGCTCATTCCTAGCACATTATTGTATTTATAGCAAGATATCATGCTCTGCACAGCTCTGTAGCAACTACAAAGCAGGGTAAGAAGCGTATTAAAGAAAGCAAAAGCAAATGAGCATTTCATCAGTTCTTCTGCTGTACAAATTATCATTAAAGCTGCATATGCAAGGCAAGCATGGGCAGAGGGGTTAACTCTCTTTGACAGAGCATGCTCCTGTTCACATGCAGGCTATGCAGATTCATGAATTATTACTAGAACAGAACAACTCTTTCATTCTCCTTTTAACAGAAGCGATATTAGAGCTGTCTCATAGATAAGGAAGTGTTCCTCTAGTTCTCTTGCATTTTACTCATTCAGCTTCTTTCCATTGGCAGTATTACACAACTTGGCTTTCAAAGAGACAGTTCCCTAAATATATTTTAAGTAAATATTATGTTAATGTTATTCTTAGGTACTTTATGAACAAGGATATAAAAATTAGGTATCAAGTTGGCACCATTTTTCAATCGATAAGCACACTGTCAAGACAACCTGCAAGACGTGTGCAAAAGCTATGCAATCAAGAAGGCTGAAGTTCTAGGGAATAATTTACATCTACATAAAATACTTTGAGATTGTACAGCAATCAGACAAAACTATAAAATCAAAAAATGAATGACCACATACACTGCATCACACAGAAGTACAACCTTCACTTGATGTTCCTCACAGTAATTTCTTCAGCTGAAATCCTGACATCTACCCTTTTGAAACATATGCTCAGGAAGACAAGCATTTTGGACTCGCAATAAAATATTCTAAAGGATAAAGCATGCTTTATATCTGTTATTACCCTCTGTAGTACTAAAGGGATTCATTTACTAATATGTTGTTCATACTGGAATTACAAGTATTGCCCAGGAATAAAGCAAAGACTTCAAAAACAATATTGACTAAAAGGGCTACCTGAAAAAAAGTGGTAAAAAAAGATTTGAACACAAATATATTTATAATCTTTTACAATATTAACATCAGTATTAATATAATATCAAAATTCATATGCTGTGATTTGGTTTTGTAACACAATATTACCATTCAAAACTTTGTATGTTGGAACTGAAGGAAAAGGAAGACTTAAAGAACTTGCTCTGCTTGCAGGTCATCTCCATTCAGGTTTCCATGATTTTTCTTACAAGCTTATTTCTGATTTCCCTCTTAAGCAATTTACCAACGTCAACACACACTTAGGGAAAGTTTGTTGCTATGCAAGTGGTGTTTTGCACACAACTCAGAATGCTAGGAGTTGTTTCAGAAAGACAATCTTGCAGAAACTTGAAATATCATTTGTGATTTTGTTTTTTCAGCCCACTAGATCCTATCAGAAGGGTCAGAATAACAAAGCATCCAATTCAGCCCTGAATTTGGAGACTATTTAAATAGAATGTGGATTTGTTCTTCTTCCCCACCCAGGACTTACACCAGTCCTCACTGTTTGAAGGTTTTGGATTGTTTAATCTCCAGCATACACAAACATGCAGGTATAGGAAACGTCCTTCCCAAACAATTACATGCAGCCAGGGTGCTAAGGAGTCACAGATAGCTTGTCTTTACAAACTGCAGCACTTGCTTTTTCTATGTCTGCTCTAACTGCTACGAGTTTCAAAAGAAAGGACGTTACAAAGATCACCACATGAACTAAAATGTAGAGACATATCTTGGTTCAAATGAAAAAAAAATGTTTAAACAGAGAGTATTACTTGGCATTAACTGGCAGAGGCCCGATTTCGAATGGGTTAATCTCAAATAAGAATTGAGGGCTTCAATGAGCACATGCTGCTAACATACTTGAAATGCTTAAAGCAAACGAAGCAATTCCTGCACTGAGAAGGTCAAGAAACTATTTATTTGATTCAAAACAATTTAACAGGTGAAATCAACAGACTCAGCCTTAGTTTCCAGACACAGCAACTACACACACACTTGATTACTTCCTCTGAAGACTAACAGCTGTTTTCAGCTTATTTTTTTTTTTCCAACCTGTGGACCACTTAAGAAAAACAAAAAGTCTTAACTGTCTTCTCAGTCACACACAAGCTCCCCAACTTTCTGTGAAACAGATATCAAACTCAGTTACTAGTTTTCCACAAGATTATCATTGCTGACAGCTAGAATAACTTATACTTCAATGTCAGATGGAGATTGCCACTGTAATTGCAGTCTCAATCCCTGTATCTGTATTTATTTTCCTTTAAAATAAAAGTGAAAAGAAGAAATACAAGATATAGGGACCACTTTCATCACTTGATTTAAGGTATTTCATTGTAAGATGTCTGACAAGATGCAGTGTTAAGCTGAAGTCTATTCATTTTCCTGCCAAGTACAGATGTCATAATCTCTTAAACTGATACGCTCTTACTGACTCCAATCTCAGTACTCAAGAAAAAAAACCAACACAACCTATAAAATACTCTTTTCAGAGATTAATATAGCTCTACCAGTGCTTATAATCAGTTCTTTCTCAGGTTGATTCTGAAAAGACATCACTGTACGTGATATCAACACCATTGTAGTCTTTCTAATAACCATTTTTAGTGCAGATACTGGCTGAACTGATTTGTTTTTACTAAATAGTAAAGCTTTGTAATAGAAAAGAAAACTTAGTTACTTCTCATCCATTCTGCTGCGCATTTTTTTAAGTTTCTGCATGATGCTACTGGTCTCACTGCTGGAGATTGATATTGGGGAAGTGCTGCGTGTTTCTGCATCAGTTGGAAGTGGGCTGGAAGCATTGCTCTGCTTGATGTCATCCTCACTGTGAAGCTCCTGCAATTATACATTAAAAAAAAAACAAAACAACAACAACCTTAGAAGCATGGAAAGTTACCCTTTTTTTTTTAATTTATTTTTAAACTGTGTTAATCGATCTCACTTATCCTCAGATTACTTGCATTTCCAGAATTTAGCAAGAATTCAGCTCGTTACCAAACCCTGTCTTGATCTCAGAATCACAGAATGGTTTGGGTTGGAAGGGACCTTTAAGATCACCTACTTTAAACTCCCTGCTATAGGCAGGTACACCTCCCACCAGAACAAGTTGCTCACAGCCCCATCCAGCCTGGCCTTGAACACCTCCAAGGAGGGGGCATCCTCAGCCTGTCTGGGTAACCTGTGTCAGTGCTGAAGATGTAAGAAATCCCCTTGTCCTTTCACAACAAAGCCTCCTAAAGAATCTGTCACCTTCCTTCTTGTCTACTGTCCGGTTAAAACATTTGCTAATACTCTTCCATACACACTTCCTCAAACAACTTGAGGAAGTTAAAGAGAGAGAATTGCTGAAATAAACAGGATCAGACAGTTTGAGCAGATAAAGTTCCCAAGGGATAGGTGCAATCTAGTAGCTTTGAAGCTAGTAGCTGAGTTAAATACCAGCTGCACAGTCAAAGAGGGAAGACTCAGGCTCCTGTACTGAACACTTACAAGCTTGTTTTCTCCCGCAGATTTCAGTTTTTCCTGCAGTTTCATTGTAGTCTGACGGATTCGTTCTATTTCTGCCTGCTGCTTAAGGATTAGTTGTCTCTCCCTCCGAGCAGCCTTGTTAGCCTCTTGAAGGCGCTTAATTTCTGCCTTTTAGGTACAAAAGATTAAGCAAATTAAAGATTAAAGTTACCAAAACTGTGATGAAATAATTAGCCTACAGTTCCAACAGCAGAGAACAGAAGATCAATTATTACGTCCAGGTCTCAACCCATGAAATTAATGAATGATATAGAAGAACCCTTTAAAACAACATGTTAAATATTATCAAAAGGTAAATAATTATATGGTGAAGAATAATGCTAGTTTTCTATCCCGAAGCCTGGCACAGAGCTGTCAGTTCTTCACTTCTACAGTTTCCAAAGCATGTAAAGACTACACAGGAGTTTCAACAGGATTTTCCTAGCAAGCATCCGTTACCTTTTCCTGCTGTAACCTCCGCAGAAGACCACGCTGCCTCTTTCGAATAGGGGGCATCTTATCGTCCTCTCCCTTGTCTCGCAAATGCCTGTGAAGCAGATTGGAAGAGATAATTAAATAAGAAAAAAGAAAAAAAAAAAACAAAACCAACAACACAAGAACAACAACAGCCTTTTACCTTCAAAAAAAAAAATTACACTTTTTCACCTGCAGAAAGAGTGTACGTTCTTGAACTAAGATTTGTGGAGTAATGGATGGGAACTACCTTCTCTAAGATCAAACACTGCATGTCTTCCTGTTTCTGTGAAATCTCTCCATCTATTCATGTTCAATTTAAACATCAAAGCATGCTTACAAACTGAGTTCTGCTCTTTCATAGAGGCAATAACATTTGCGTAGATTACAAAAGTCAGAAGATTTGTTCAACCACTGATACTTAATCAGGGAGGAGCGGGGTAGAAGAAAACTATTACCAAAAACATATAAGTAGGAGATTTTAAAAACAAAACTATCAGTTAGCAACAGTGTATACTCAACACCATCTTACTTCTTCTGGTGTTCCAACCAAGCTAACTCAGCCTTTGTCTTCTCTTTGAGAGCCTTCTCCCGGAGCCGAAGTAGTGAGGACTGATGAGCTGCTCTCATTTCCTCCTCTTTCATGTACTGTCTTACCATCTCCATTGTAAATTTAGAGAAACTATCTTGTTCTCCTGAGAAAGGCATGCTTAGCTCCTGAAAGGCAAGACAAATTTGTCATGGTTTGTTAATAGAGAAATTTCAAACCTCTTTACAAGTACAAACTGTGTGTATGCACATGGTTCAGTGTAAGAAGGGAATCTATTTTTTCCCTCTGAGCTAACATACGAGCAGCTTTTTCTGCCCTAGGCTGCATGACAGTTTTAGGATGTCTCCTCATTAGAGTCAGAAGCAGCATCTGCTTGTACCTGCCAGATGTGAGCACGAGTACTAGGAAGAATTCATCCACTGGGTTTTTATAACCTACCTCAAAACACCACTCTTCTCTAAAGCCAGAGGAGAAAAGGTAGAGGCCTGTGAGGACTGTTTCACAAAACAGATCACCTTACTTGCACAACAGTGACATAAAGGATGTTCGTACAACTTTTATGTTTTCAAATGCTCAAAGAACCAAAGTTTGTAAACACAAGCCACACAAAAGTTCAACAAACTCACGAGCATAGATTAACTGTCACTGTTCAGTTATCTTAACTATGGTCACTTGACACACCTTGATAGATGACAGAGCGCTTTTTTCTGGGGAGACTTCCTCATCAGAATCATCACGATTACCACGTTTCTTCTCCAAGTTAATTCTACGATGACTTTCAGAGGGCAGCAAAGACCGAAAAGACTTCTCTTCAATCTCATCCTCCGTCATAGACTCATCAAATTTCAGGGAATACTCGGTTGCAATGGAAGCAGAATCTGAGGGAAGTGGGTTAATGCTCAAGTATGTTTCATGCAAGTCATTTTACTCTGTCTCAACCCAGTAAAGCCACAAAGGTAGGAAAGACAGGGAGAGAAATCCTCTAATGCAAAAAAAGATCATAACTTTCAGATTCATTACATACAAATACAGCTAACCTTTCTCATCTGGCAGTGATAAAATACCATCACGCGGCAACGAATCGTCCGCACCAGTATGAGCCTGCTCTTCAATGCTGCTAGTTATCTTTTCACGACGGGGAAGTTTTTTCTCATTCTCTTTAGAAGATGGGATGGAAGGACTCTCTTGGTGACCGTTGGTACCACTGTTTCATCAAAAAAAAATATATATTTTTAATTAAGATACTACTTTACACACTTCAGAACATTTATTTTGCATTACTACCGTGCACATCAGCGACTAACATCCCAGCAATATTAAGGTTTAATATCCACTTTCTCTCTTTAAAAAGAAGGAAAAAAACAACTTGGGGGAAACTTCTCAAAACGCTTTGCAAGTATTTTCAAAACCCAGCTTTTTCTTACAGCAGGAAAAAAAAAAGAAGAAAAACAAACCTAATCTCTTCTTACCTCCGATCATGAACCTTTGATCTTGAGGACTCTGAATAACTATCAAATGCTTGTGAGTAAGTCTGTTTTGAGTCACCTGCCTCTTTACCTTGTGACATGGCAGCAGTCTCACATTTCCTGACAAGAGAAAACACTTGAGATAAACCTACACTGTCTTAAATACGGACATAGATTCCATAAACTTTCATCAGTTTAATAGAAGCAATAGCTAGAATTTATAAGAAAATACTTAAAACCTAGACAAGTTAAATAATCTCATGAAATACCTAGTGCATCTTTTCCTACTTTTATAAAGAGCTACAAAGAATCAATTAATATGTCTCCTTTGGGATACACTATAAAGGACACAGAGATGGAATCTAAGTTCTTAAATGTCTACACACTATGAAATATTACAGTTTTCTTTAAGAATATGCAAAGCAAAAACTAACAAGTCTTACTCCCCTCCTCCTAAGATATGAAATATTTGACAAAACCTGTTTGCATCAGCTCGGGCTCTCAGTTGTTTCATGAACTCTGAGTGATGCTGTCGCTGCTGGTCAAATAAAGTGGTGACTGGCGCAGCTGGAGCACTGACAGTATCTGAGATCTGGGTTCGTGCCAGCTCTGTCATCTGAGTACAATAACAAACAAAGGAACACAATGAGTTTTTCACTACCAACATGTTTTTGAAAAATATAGTCCTTCTTGCAGGCAATTTATATTGAATGAATGCATAAGACTGTTTTGAGATGTTTGAGATGTTTGTAATTACACACATTTCAATTCTGGTTTTAGGAGACGCTTTGTATATACATACTATTTAATTTATGGGTAGTGGAATTATTAACATGAAGCTATAGATGTGCATGCCATCACCTGTATCATAATCTGATCAATTTAACTAGATCACTAGAATGACCACCACGCAACAGAACATTTTGGATCTATTAATACTATTAGTTTTTAATAACAGGAAAAAAAAACCAACATATTTTCATTAGAAAGCGCATCATGCCCACAGATAAATATTATTTTCACTGGAATGGAAGAAACAAGTTTAAATTCCAACACCACACAAGCTTCCACGTTCCATGTTTCACATCAACAGATGCCCACAAATCCCCCTACTTTTCTAGCGTGACTTTCATACGAAATAGATACAGGTTCAACCCATGATGGAGTATAACGCTTACAAATAACAGATGTTATGTTCATGATCACCACTCTTTCCTGTAAGAACAAAATTCTGCATGGTTAGTTAACTGGAAGACCATGAGCAGCACAGTCAGGGATTTAGGGCTGCCAACCAACTTCTAAGTAGTGATGCTCCTTTGAAGTCCTATTATTCAGCACGTTATGAAGGTGGAGAAGCTGTACTGACTGAACAGAGCATAATCTAGAGGCATCAACTGAAGTAATACTGAAATTTAAACAGCATTTTATTTCACTCAGGATCTCACCTCACGGACCTGGTGACCTGTGCCTGTAGTGAGAAGTGCAGGCTCCACCTGCTTGGCTGCAGCCTTGCACGTGGTCTCCTGCAGCACTTCCACAGCCTCCTGTCGTGACTGGACCAGATGCTGCAGTGTCTCTGCATGGGCCTAAGCAAAACAAAACCACATAGTTCAGCCCTTCAAAATTTTCTGTCTATAGTAAGTACTATAGTATAGTACAGCATTTCTCAAAGCCCGCAAAAAAGTTTGAAATTGACACCACAAGTCTGTTTCGTTTTGTTTTTTTCCAGTTATATTCAATTCCTTCACCCCAGTTTCAGATTAAGAACATTCATAGGCACAGATTTACTTACAACACTTTTGCTCTTACACACTCTATATTTTTTGAGAGCAGCATTACCTGAGCTGCCTTCTGCATTGTCTCTTCCAGTTGTCTCTGACTTTCTAAAGCTTCTTGTTCAGCCTTGATTTTCCAAAGAGCTAAGTCCCGTTCATGACGCTGCTGCTGTGCCTACAGATCAGAAAGATACGTTTTAAGCATGGAGAGTAAATGCAGGAACTTTTTTTTGCCTTAGCCACTTGCTGCAATTACTTTTGTAAGACAAAAGCATAATTCATCCCTTTTATTTATTTATTTTTTAATCTTACAAGAAAACTAATCAAATTAGGAATACCAGTACAAGAAAATATCTTTCCAAATACCTTTAGCATCTGAGCCAAAGAAACGCTCTCTTGCTGGGCCAGTGATACGCCTCGTACTCGTTCTACATCTGAAAGCTGTCGCACAGACTCCTCAATGGTAGTAAGGTAGTTCAATTCTGCCGACAAACGATGCTGAAGACCAACAGGGGAGAAGCGCATACATCCTGAAGGACAGGATTTAGCCGTCAGACTCTTGTCATACTTCACTATCTCACATCATAAAATAATAATCAAAAATAAAACAGCTCCGGAAGTAATACACCTTTAAGAGAACTCACCACTCGCTGAGGGTACTCCTGCTGCAGGCCTAGCAGTTCCCAGACTCAAGTCAGAGAAGGCTAGGTGAGGCTTCAGTCCTGATGCTGCACTTCCAGAAAAGCCAGAAGGTGACTTGGCTCTCTCTGCTGTATTAACTACAGAATCAAACTGCATCATTTTTTGGGAACTCGGAGATGGGGAAGAAGTTGGCGTCTTCTGAGATCTTCCCTTGTCTGAGAAACTGACAGAGAAAACAAGAAAGAAAGGCGTCGTCATTCTCTTAATTCCAGTCATTTGATAAGATGACAGAAGAGAAGCTGTAACTTAGCTCTTTCAGAAATACAGACTGAACAGATCTACGTAGAAGGCCTATTCTTTTACAGTTTGCACAGGCCCAGTATGTCTCTATGAAACGACTTCATGAAATGGGTTACGTACCTATATTCCAGCTTAGAGCTAAGCTGCTACAGCACACTGTTTTCTCTCAAGTACTCAGTATACATCAAAAAACAAATAACTCAGTATCTACGTATTCTGATACAATTACAGTAAAATCTGTGATGATCATTAAAGTAATGGCAAGAAAATACAATCACCCTAGTAAATAATGCTGTCCGATGTGAACCGGAGTCTTTGTTCACAACACTGATTCAGCCTTCCTGCAGAATCATGAAGAGACGACTAAAAGAGAACAGAAACCTCAGGAACTTTGTCCATGGTCTGGTATCTGGATAACAAGATACCACTGCCTATAGCCAGGCAAGCTGTTTCAGTATCTCCTGTTAGGAACCTGGCATCTGAAAGTCAGGACACCTGTACGTGCATCTGTTCTGAGAGTCTCAGGAAAGAACTTGTTTTCAGTCCAGAAATTCAGGGCAGTATTTTTCTATCTTGGAGTATGATGAGCAGTAGTTTTAAAAAGCAAACAAGCTATCATATTGACATAACTGTGTTGATATGTGATAAGCCACTGCACTGCATCTTGATGTCTTTCACAAAAATGCAATGAAATGTTGAAAGGCCAAAAGGTGATTTAAACAGTAAAAATATTACATTTCCTGTTAGAGAAAACTAAAGACTTTCAAACATACAGAAAATGATGCAGACACTTCCTAAATCTACTATTCCTATTTTATTCTGCCAAGAACAATCAACAGTAGCTGCCTGAATCCTTTAGGAAGAAGTTCAGCTGTGCATGCTTGGCACATCTTAAGAGGGCAAAGGACCTTTCAAACCAAATACTAAGTATAAGTGAAAGCCATTAGTGTAAGTTAAAACCTCAGAACCATTCTATATCCACACAGTGAGCGTGAGATCATTACTTACTGTTTTTTAGAAAAATGTACAGTGAAAAATAAGCTGAGTGTATTTTGTAATGGTTTTCATTGCCCAATTAGCCAACAAGCTGCATTCATAACCAGTTAAACTGGAAAATTATTACTTTTTTTCCTGACTTTATACTCTTTCCCGAGGTGCGGTTCATTTGATAAAAACATCACTTCACAGAGCTGGATAGGCTTATGAGTATTATTTAGTCATACACACGTCTAGCCAAAAAGATCTGTTTCATAGACAGACTTCATGACAACTACATACAGATTGACTACCTACTATTTTCCCCTCTTCTTAAAAGAAGCATTTGTTGGAAAGGAAAATAAAACTTTATTTCAATGCTTAAAGGTACTGAAAGAGCCATGATGCTGGCCAATTTCCCTTACAAAAACAGAGGGGCATTTGAGGGATGCATGGGAAGGTAGAAAACACTGTTTCCCATTTTCACTTACTACAGCTTTCAACTTTGGGCTTCCATAACTTATAAAATGCAGGAAAAGGTTACTGCATGTTCATCCCACTAACATTTGTACATTTATATTACTTTCCTTCCACACATCTAGAAACACAACCGTTTCTGACAGCCTGCTGTATCACAAGCCATCTTATATTCATACACTTCATGTTACCTCAACATGGAGTGTCCAGACAAATTTTCTATTGTGTTGTCTGTATCCGTGTTGTGCTCGTAGTCTTTGTTAGAAAGTCTGCTACTCGATGAGGACTTCTTTGCTTGTTGGGATCCCCTCTCTGATTCAGACTGCATCTTTTCTTCTCCCACAGACATGTGGTGAGAACTTCCACTGAAAGACTCCAACCCTAAGAATGAACAGTGTTGTTAGCTGCTTTAGGAAGGGAACAACTTATCACTACTTTCGTCATTTCCTTGCCTACTTAGTTCAGGACAACTGCATGTTAACGTCAGAGAAATATAAGAGTAAGAAAATTTAGGAAAGAACCACTAGAGGAAAACATCCTACCAATGGTAGATTTTTGCCTCTAGATACACAGAAAGGCTGCAGCTTTCATAACAAGAAAATCCTATAACTTTCTTCCAAAAATACAAATATCCTACAGTCTAAGAGCTCCACTTACGTTCTTTTTTCCCTCTCTTTTTTGATGAAGTAGATGAGTGAGAAGATGCTGCAGATCTGGGTCCAGATGAATGCTGAGATGCAAGCTCGACAGATCGAGATTCGTGGGGAGACTTCGCTCTAGGAAGTTCTTCCTGAATGCTTGAATTACTGCTGCTTGCAACACTAAAAAGGAACAGACTGACAGTGATTAACTAAGGACTTCCAAGTCCTCCATTACACTGTGTACAAGAAGTTTGAGAGAGAAGACTAAAACTGCACTAAATAGCTCACCTTGAAAGGCACTGATTCTTAAACAGAAAACTATGACAGCTAAGACATTAGCCAGTCCTAATTTGATGTAGTGGAAGCATTTTAACACTTTCAAACCTTATTTCTTTCCATAACTTTCACAAGCACTAACCACTTAAGCATTCTAACAGCCACACAAGAGCTAATTCTCACTCGGCTACAAAAAGTAAGCTACCTGCCAGACCAAGGAAGAACAAAAATCAAGCAAAAATTGGGAATATTCTACTCTAACCTTCGTGTCTAAAAGCCACACTGCTTGTCACGTTAACTGCAAGATCATACTGAAATATCTGACAAACAAATTTTGCATTAACTGCATTCTTTCTAACACTGCATTTTGATTTTATAGAAAGTCAAACACAGTTACCTGAGGTCACGTGCAATCTTTTTGTCTGTTAAAGTGCTGCTTCCCAGTGACGAGGCAAAGTCATCTTCATAAGAAACAACACTCTCTGGAGGGCTCATGGTAGGGAGTAAAGGGCGCATAAGGGAAGATCCTCCATCTGATCTTTCATCAAACGCTGAAGTGAGGACAAAGAGAATGGAAGAGAGAAAAATAACTCTGAATACAACATGTATCATGTGAGTAAATAAAGCTGTAGAGGTCGAAATGCTTCCAACTACAGCTCAAAATGTTTCCTTTCAAATACAAGAAACATCAGGAGAACAACAGTACAGGTATCACAGTAGCTTTAACACAAAACAGGCTAATTTCATAAACTACTGAACATTCCATTAAAAAACTCCAGCTAAAACGCTTCTGAAGAACATACTCCTTGAGAGTCATCAGCAGAAAGTTTCAATGCAATCACTAAACGTTTACTGTTAAGGGACATTAAAAAAAAGTAATAATAAAGAAAAAAAGAAAAAAAACCAAGATAAAAACAACCTTCTCAAAAGAGGCTCCTCCTCAAAAATGAAGAGCTGAAGGAAAAGGAAAGAGGAGTGATGTACAAATAATCTTCTTCCCTCAAAAGCTGGGATTTTCTTCCTCAGGCAATTAGGAACGGAGAAAAAAAATAAGGAAGAAAGGGAGGGGATCATTTATCCTCCAAAAATTAAATTCAAACATTACACAGATTAACGTTTGATACATCTCAAGGCAACACACCTTAAAGCACACTACCTGACTGTGAATTATCGAGTGAAAGGAAATAAAACTTCAAATAGTTTTTCAAGAGACCTCTGAATAACCTTTCCATTTTTCTCCTTACCCTTTCCATGAAGGTGGTAGCTTTTTGCAAAGATGTTGATGACACTGTGTGGGCTTCCCTTGGCTAGCTCTTCCCATGACCCCCTGCTGTGAGTGCCACTTGTCTGAGGGTGAAGCGGCAAAAATTTCTCAGCTTCTTTCTGAAACTCTTTAATGGGCTCAAAAGCATTTCTCTCCTGAACACAGAAATCCCTCTCTTTCAGTGCCTCCAGAACCTTCAGTGGCAGCTGTTTGTGCTGACCTCCTTCCTCCTCGGAGAGGTTTCCATCACTCAGCAGAGGTCCTTCGCTGATGGAGTCAATGCTGGACTCCTGAGGAATTACAGCTTTGTTCTGACCATACACTGGATTTTCACGTTCCAGGGAGTCTGTCAGTCTCTTAGACAAAGGTCCCAGTACCCCCTCATGCCGGTGACCAGTGGGGGACCTCATTCCAAGGCTGACTGCAGCAGCATGAGGCCTGATTGTCTCAGGGAGCTTTTTAAATTCACTGAGGTTGCCTACCCCAGGAAGGTTGTCATCAAAGGTGGTATGAGACATGCAGGTACCCAACATCCTTTGAATTCTGGCTGAAAAAGCATCTTCACTCTCCTCTCTCACAGGAGGACTCACAGCCTTCGCCCACCGTCTGTCATCCTGGTTTTCTTGCATAAATTCATGGTCCAAGTTCCGAATAGCACCGTAATTGAGACCAGTCCCTGTCAACTTCCTGGCTTCAGTTTCAATTCTGCTAGAAAGGGAAGCAGCTGTAGCTTTTAAAGCTTCAATCCGATCTAATTTACTCTTATATTGGTTAGTAGAGGGTTTTCCTAAGAGATTTTGCTGTGCACCAGCTGAATTCACGTATGGCTGAGCCATCAAGGTCAGTGAGCCCACAGGCACAGTGTGGCTCTTCCTGCCAGCTAACGCTGCATCACACTCCTTTGACATAAGTCCCATCTGCTCCAGACTCCGATGCTGTGAGCAAGGGCCTCCATTTGAGCCCATGGGAGCTTGTGGATGAGAGAGCTGGACTCTTGGGCTCAACCGGTCTGGCTGTACCCTCGAAGGTTCCACCAAGTCACTTCTGAAACAAAAAGTCAACGTTTAAGTTAATGACTTACAAGTACCATTATTTCAGATGCAAGACTCATTGATACAAGCTTGCTTTCTGAAAATAAACACTTCTTGGGGGATAGAAGGGCAGAGAATGAGCAGTAAGCAGTTACAGGATGTTATTAAAAACAGCTCCTCCCAAATTTTAAACATTGTTTATGCCGCAACTCACAGAGTTTTAGAGTTGTAACGAGCTAAAAGTTTCCATAATCAGCAGCAACCATTTTCCAAAAGTTTCCCTACTTCATAAGGGAGGAAGCACCTCCTTTGTCCCCCTCTTTTACATGACATCTCTAAGTCCTGTTCTTCCCCATCCAGTTGTACTCAAGATCATGCTTCAACAGAACTGTCACACCACCACTCAGAGGTGCCATGAGGAAAGGAAAGAAAGAAAGGCCTCATTATACTTACAAAGGCATTGTGGATTTGACTGATGGAAAGTAAAGGTAATGAAGGAGGCTATGTTTAAACAGCAGACACTGATTATGTAATTAAAAATGAAGACATGCACAACTAGGCAACTAAAGATACGCAATAAACTTTCTGGTTTTTAGTTTCTTGGTTTAGAAAATTTTGGTTAAGCAAATTAACTTGTGCCAAGAAAAACACTGATAAGACATGAAAAAATTAAAAGTGGGGGAAAGGGCATGAAACCAAATAGGGAATGGCTAGTTCCAAGCTGAAATGGAGGGCTTGGGTACTTCAGACACAGTTTAAAATAAATAAATAAATGAAACAAAATGGAAGCACTGAACAAATCAAAAAAGAAAAAACAACACACGTATTCATAAGATCATCTCTTCTAGCTTGCTGGCAATAGCTGGCAGAGGAAATATAGCCTCCCAATCCAAAATGCACATCCCTTGATGTCAGCAAAAAAATTAACAGGATCCACCAATCATTCCATTTATAGACTCAGTAAACGCTAACAGTCCCAAATTTTCATATGCTTTTCTGCATCGACTTCCTCCTTACTTTGAGGAAATGCTGTAATTGCCAGAAAGACAATTGCTCTCTACAGGGCATGAACGTCCTATTTTCATCACCCTGAACAATCTATTTTCATCACCCTGAGGAGAACACTGGAGTACCTTCCTCTCTCTGAGACGGCCTACAATGGCTTACCTCAGTAGCGACTGCTGCTGTGGTTCTGACAGAGAGATGTCACTACTCGAAGATGCACTAGGAGGACGCTCTTGAGCCTTGTTTTCTTTGTCAGACTCCCCAGATGGCTGATAACCAGGTCTGGGCTAGAAATGAGAATAACCCAAACACAATTTGATATTAGCCTTTTACTATCGATTCATCCTTTCATCTTCAGTTTCTGATGAGCAGACTTTCAATTAAACTCACTACTGATTTAAGTCCAACCGAGAGCACCTTCAGACCAAGCCTTTCAATTCACCATTCGATTGACATTTACTATTTTCTTAGAAGTCAACTATTACGGTTGATGTTAGTTAATATTCTAAACTCTGCTTCCACTTATACTAGAAAGATGGTTTCCATTCACCTTTCAGAGAGGCCTAGCTATGATGAGAAGCAATCACTGAATCAAAAGCACTGTATTTTTGCTTAAAAACACAGTTTTTCTCAGTATGCTTTCTCTTAGATCAGGACAACTCATAACCTTCCTAGATACATGACCTCCTATTCCTGTTAACAAATGCAGCACTTTAAGTTAGTGAATCAGCTATACCTGTGTTTCCTGCACCGTAGGCAGCTGACAGGGCTCTTCTAAAAGTGTATGTTCCATCAGTAGTTTAGAATAAGTTTCTTGTAACCGTTTAGCTTCCAAAGGTTCAGGAGGAGGCACGTTCTTGACTTTATTAAAAGCCTCCTTTTGCTTTCTATAGAGTTCCTGGAGTCTCTTGTTCTTCTGCTCCGTTGCCTCTTTTTGTGCTTTCTTCTCTTCGTTCTGTTTCTTCTTCCTCTCCTCTTGCTGCCTGATGATGTACTGACGAACCTCATCCGTATCATAGTGACGCTTCTTAGAGATCACTTGAGGCTCCTCACTGGCACCTATCTTGTCTGGTTTCCTTTTGGTTGGACTGTGGCTCCTGGCATTCTGAGCAGGCAAAACAGGCTTCTGATTCTGCTTTTCCACATTTTTTTCCTGCTTTGGTGTCAAAGAATCCAACTGCAAGTCATCAAGAATTCCACGTATCTCCAAGGGCAGGAAGTCCTTATTTACAGAGGCATGATCATCTTGGTTATCACCTGGAAGAGCAGACTCCAGTTTCTTCAGATTATTCTCAGATCGTACTTTACTCCTTGACCACTCAGAATCTCTTGAAGAGGTTTTCTGTGTAATATCCAGTCTAGAATCTGAACCTGTCCTTCCAATACGACCTGTTAAAGAATAAGACTCGTCAAATATTGCAGGTAAAAATCAATCTTGGTAACTACAGACTCTAATTGAAACAGCTGGGAAAGTAAGGAAGAGGAAGGAGTGTGCTATACAGAAGTAATAAAAGATTGTGAAGAGTGCTGTGACCATCACGGAAATAGCAACAAACACTTAAAGTTACAGAAATTGAGTCTTTTTTTATTGGAGTCTTATCCCTTAGGCCCTGAACATCAAGACTTCCTCACTATATGCACCTTCGTACACCTTTAGACAATCTTACACATTTTTACCAGTTTAACTGAACTAGTACAACAAACCTTCCTCTTATTCTAACCATCCTGAAGCATGTATAACCCAACAATTCCACCGTTTTTAATTCAGAATTTTGGGGATATTTCCTTTGCTTTACAGCAAAACATCTGCTTACTCACCTCAACTGCAATTCTTCAGTGTGACATTACCTAAGCATATTTACAGTGAGATCTGCATATGTTTCAGACATCCAGTGCCATAGTCTGAATTCAGCAGCCTCCACTCACACTGAGCTCACACCCTTTCTACTCTTACAGCCTCGCCACCTCAGAGGCATAAGCAGCACAACAGTTAACCACCTTCCCTTCCCTCATTTACCCTGTCTGACATTTGGAAAAGGGCTGGTGGAAGAAACAGTGAAGATTATATTATATACTACCTGTAAGAGCTAAAATTACTGTAGAAAGATAAATGCCCAACCGTAGCTTACATATTATATACAGCACACCTGGAAAATAAACCTGGCTGCAGACCACTTCCAGCCATTCCGTTCCTCACTAGCCTTAACAGGCACAGACAGAATACAAGTGATCCACTTTTGCTGTTGAAACCTTTTTCCCCTTTTCCAGAGCTCCCATGCACCTTCATAGCATAAGAAGTGAGGTGATGCATCCCAACCACCAAAGTGAATTCAATTCTCTCTGTGGCTGCCTCCAAGCTAAAAATACGTTGTTTGATTTAGAAACTGATTACACTACATCTCAGACATCTACTTAATCCTGCAGACATGCAAAGTTATGCAATAAATTAAGAATAATGAAGAAAAGTACAGTGATAAAGAACTTACCAGACTTAGCAGTTCGCTCTCGCCCCGTCCTGTCACTAGATACAGCTCTTCTGTCCTTCTCTATTTTGGGAGCTGGACCCAGCAGCTTTTTGACTAGTTTTTGTCCCTCTCGCCAGGAGGATGCACTTATTACATAGTTTCCACCTACACAATAAATAAAAAACAGAAGTCAAGCAACAGATGGATTTTCTGATGCATTAAAAAGAAGCACGTATTTCTTGCAACTTCCAATCATTACTCTACCCTTTAATTCTGCATAAAGGGTACAGCTGCAGTTACACTCATCAAAGCCATGCATCACTAAGACACTCAACAGCTGAATCACACAACTGTCAGTGCTTTATGCCTACACATAACATGGTGTAAAAATTCAGTATATGCAACAGAACATTAAAGCCCTAGGAAAGTAGATTAAAAAGTTTTACGTGCCTAAAACTTAAAGGTAAACATTAGATAGAAGATGTAAAATGCTGCATTAAGAAGAGCAGAAACAAAAAATGAGCATGCTAAAAAATCAGCACGCTAAAAAAGGCCAGTGCTTTTTTAACTTGAAGATGAATTGTTTCCTAGAAAGAAATTCAACCAGGGCTGAGGTAGGTGTCTTGTTAAGAGATGTAACAAAAAAATAATGAGCAGCAGTTGTCTTATGCAAATTCACTGTCCTCTAGTTGACATTTCTCTACCATGACTGAAGGAAAAAAAGCTATTACCCTCCTAGCTCATAGTTAATTCACATACAGACTCAGTTTATGCTATCTGCAAAGCAATCATACTGGTCTCAGTATTATTTTATCATCCCACATGTAATTAAATTATAAGAACCGGTGCTGGAATATATCTACCTAATATTAATTAGATTAAATGCTAGGTTTAGTCCACTCATTTCTCTTACTACTGACTTAAAACATCATTAGTCATTTTTAAATGCTCTTAAAGCCATTTTTGGCAATTCCAGTCCTTAGTCTCTCATTTTCTCTCTTCTTCCACTCTACACTTAGGGGAAAAAAAAAAAAAAAAAAAGCAGAACATCTATTCAGTGAGAAGTCTATAACCCACTGTTCATTTACTAACACCCTTCCTTGCTTGTGCTGTAAACTGTCCAAGTATTTTACAAATCCGTCAGCTGAAACATGTCACCACAATCCTAGAGATTTATCAGCCAAAGGGGTTCTCTTGCCTGACTTTCTGTTCTCAATTCCTTGTGTGCATTTAAAAAGGCAGTGTAAACTCTCATCTTCCATTTCAAGTCAGCTGTTAGAACTAAAACAAGCGAATGGAACAGAACATGAGCTGTGGCTATTTATAGCCTTGGCTATGTTAAGCAATTTCTTACTACGACGGGAGGAGGCTGGATCACCACAGCTATGCCACTTAGATCTGTCTCTTCCTGGGATTTCAAGACGTCATTCTACCCATATTTACTCCATTATAGAGGATAATCAACACCATTAAGGCTCGAAGCAGTCTGTACTCCTCCCTCGTTTGGGACTGCTACAAATTCAAGTTAGTTTAGAATGTTTCTCTAAGTATGAATTGGTCAGCATAGAAAGCAGAAATCCCATGCTTAATGCTTTTAAGTATTAGTGGTCACTGTCATGACAAAATGCATCTTAGTGACTTACAGCAAGCACGAGTGCTAATTCATTCATAAGAACCCTCTGTAATAGTTGGGTTTTTTTTTCCAGGTATCATTTTTTTTTTAATGCATGTTCTTTAAAGAAGTATTTACTGACTGTGGATCACTGTATATAATACCTTAAGAGGTGCAAGAGGTGACTAACCTTGCACGTACTTAAAGAAAATATTTTCTCCACAGTGCAAATAGATTCCTGATTACTTTATATTTTACTTAATATTTAGTGGAAATGTAAGAAAACAGTGATAATGAAAAAAATTATAAAATAAATCCAGCAAATTTTGTAAAGGAAATAAACACTCCTTTTTAAGCATCAAGGTTTGTGAGACCTGTCAGAGATCATGCTTGAGCATCTTTCACTAACTGAAAAAGCCAAGAACAGGCCAAGCAGAACAGAAGGTGCAGGACTTAAAAGAAGTATACATTACCAAGCAAACAGCAAAAATGCACACATCCTCAATGCATCATACAATCCACTGTCATTGCAATAGCATTTCTGCACAAGCCATTGAGAGCAACAAGCTTGATATTTTAGTTCTTGAAACAAAGCTCATCTGTGAGCACATGCAACAGCTTTCCCTCTACAGTAGGACAAGTCACCTTTTTTGGACTCAGGATTTGATGACTGTGTCATCTTCTGAACTTTTCTCACTGGTCTGGATGCTTTTTTCTCTCTGTTTCTCTCACTGGGTTTTTCTTTCATTGTTGAATCCTCTAAAAAAAAACAACAAAGCAAAACAGAACCACACAACAAGAGTTGTTAAGTGATATCCCACAGGAACATACAACGTTCACCTTGAAAAAGTGAAGCTCAGAAACACAATGTGACAGCATGAAGACTTTGAATCAAGTACTGTTTACCTACGCACTGGAATGCAGAGAAGCCAAGCCACTGCAAAGCTGTAACATGTAGTTTCTTCACTCCTGAAATACAGGGGCATGACATAAAATCCACTTGCTGCCTCTGTGTCCAAGTGTAAAGGACAGGATACCCGTGTGCTCTACTTTCTGCAAAATTGGCTGCAGAACTCACCCAGTGATGCAGAACTATTCTGTATCACTTAAGCCCTCATTTACAACACAATTAGGTTTTAGGCTTTAGAGAAGCCAGGCACACTTACCCAAGATAAACTTGTGTTCTACCGTGTTTTTACATTAGGGCAAACTGAACAAGAAGGAAAACACGATGTGGCTTAATTGCTGTCTGCACTGAGTGGGCATTCCAGCTGCCCAGGTAGAAAGCAGAGACTGAGCACTGCTCAGAAACTACAGACAAGCCATGCCTTTGGCTCCAGCAGCCTACCCTGGACTTCTTGAAGCACTTTAATTTACATGCCTTTAAGATGCCTTTCTTAATCCTGACACAACCAGACTGCATTTATGGAACTACACAGCCATGACTTTGTTTATTCCTCTATTCAACATGAATAGAGACAAAGTTTTATTACTTAGATGGCAAAACTAATTTTTTCAGTCCTTAATATCAGCTGAATTCACTGATGGAGGCCCACAGAAAGGATCAGAACCAGATCAACAAGTCATACTCAATGGAAATCTAAGAGTCTTGTTCTCCCCTCTGTATCCTTTCCTTACCAATTTTCCATTTGTATTTGAGCCTGACAAGTACGGGGAATGAAGGCAGCAAGCACCAGAGACCTCAATGACTGCACTTGCAGAAACTGAGTCTCCTCACCTCTCTCAGTGCCAGACAGTTCCTTCCTCATAGTAGGAAACTGCAATTGCTTCCCACTCAATCTATTCATACGACAACAAATTTGTTCAGTGAGGCCAACTTTGAACACCTCTAAGACAGGACTATTGGAAGTCTGGGATCCATACATAATATCCTGTAGTGTATCTGCTGAAGATGTAAAGCTATTCTGCATGGTCTGTGCTAATAAGAAGAAACCTCACTGAACAAAAGAGAAAAGCTTCTGCAGATATTAGAAATCTCACAACTTATTTAAGAAACAGAGGACCATGGAGCAGTTTCGATGCAAGTCACCATACACACCCAGAAGTCCACATGCTGTAACTTTATTACAGAGTTAACACATGGACAGATAATCCTGTGGGCTAAAAATACATTTATAGTACATATTATGTGCAGCTCCAGTACTGGAATCAGCTATTGAATATAATCTTTTCAAGTCAGCAAGGAGACACATTCCACTACAGCTGTTCTATGCATGGCATTAGAACAAAAATACGGTTGAACACAACCACAGCTCCTTCCTTTTGTAGACAGAGTTCACTGAAAACATGACCCAAATGCCTTTTTAAGTGGATCTCCTAACTGGACACAGGAAGCATTTCAGCAAATTTGGATTTATATATGGAGCTCATGAACTGCACAAACTATATGCTCGTCAAAATCAAAAATAGAAAATGCTAGTGTAGACAAAAAAAATCTTTAGAATATTGGCATTAGATGCATGAGCAAATGCTGAACAGAATATCTGAGGGACTACTTTATTGAAAAGAAATGGTTGCCCTTTGTGATTTTTTTCCTGAATGATTAAAAAAAAATTCTTAGTATCTTGTCAAGCCATACTAGCAAACCAAAACTGAAGTCCAATCATCTCCATATCAGCCACTACACTATCAACACAGCAAAGTGCTTTTCCTCTATGTTTTGACAAACTATACATGTTATTTTTAATGTGTAATAAGCAAATTCTTAAGTGTCAAAACCAGAGGTTCTTGAGGGATATTATTTTCCACCCCACTGCTTTTTATTAATCTGATCTCTTCCCCCAGTTTGGCCAGTCAAAAGCAATTCAACCTTACAGCTCTTCACTGTAACCAGATCAGCAACTCAAAACACCTACCTGGGCATCCTAATCAAGATTACCCAGAGAAAAGAGCTGTCAATGGCAATATAGTTCGCCAGAGTGAAAGAATGAATAAAGACTGGGTCCTGGAGCCATAAATATGAACATAAAACAGGTGTTACACTTCTGACTGTTCAGCAGCTTACAATTTGCAGTATAGTTGCTTTGCAGTATCTTTGTTTAGTTTTTAATCATCAAAATACTGTGCTGCTAAACGAATTCACCACAAAAGGAAAAAAATAATAATTCCTCCTGTGTTTCTATTCTTCAACAACAGTATTCAGTGTTTTTTAAAAGGCCACCAAGTACACAAATAACAGCTTTTTAAGCTTTTATCATTCAACACTTGCTCTTACATTTAATGTGGACTAAACCCCAGTGGTAATGTTCTTTTAATTTACCACTGCCAAGTTACATAATGCCTCCTCCCATACTTTAAATAAGCCTTACAATACTGAAGGTATACAGTTGCAGAGAAAATAAAATCTAGACAATTGTAAAAGTTTTTTTCATCTCTTTTGGTCTATCTGTATCCCTCTCTTCAAAAGAAGGTGCACTTTCATAAAACCAAGCAGTTATCCAAATTGCCTCTGCAGAACAGAAACCTTGTTTTCTTCTTGGGTCCTTTCAGAGCACTCCAACACTTTGAAAGAAAGCTGACACAGCTGAACGTTCCCCGTTGCCTGGAGTCTGGGGAAAGCCTCTAAATAAATCCTTGAAAATAAATCTCCAGGACATAAATTTCTCCCAGAACTCCAAGATTCTGATTACTCTGATGTAAAAGCATGGCAGTTCTACAAAGCCAGAGATATGAAAGTAACATCATGCCATATCATCTCCTCACCAGACACTGCTGAAGACGTATACCTTTACTGCAGGCTACCTACTGTATTTTAAATAAGCAGATCCAACAGATTTTCCACAGCAGATGTCCTCCAACTCCCCTTTAGCAGTCTATACATCCCAACTAAATCACTGCTGTAACTAACAATTCCCACACTAGCCTCCGAACTGAAAATATCACGCTGAAGGAAGCAGAATTCAGGCTTCAACACACTGTGTAAAGTCCACATATCACTTTAACATTGCTGAAGGTGACAAAAAAAAAAAGTTTCAGATTCATCAACACCAAAAGTGGTTTGTTTTTGTCCTTTTAAACAGGAAATTGCCTTCCTTCATTCAAACATGTGTAAAAGAAGGTAGAAAATTAAACAATTGTTATAATGAAGCCTTTCCTCTTTGAATACCTATCTCAAGGAAAAGGCATCATTAGATTCTTTTCAGTATTACCTTTCAGTATTATTATTGAGAGAGAAGGATTTTTCTTGTGTTCAACAAACTACCCCTCCTGAAAAGAGGGGTACAATGCATTTAACACTCAGTGCTTCAATATTTTGTTTCCATGGCTTTGTAAACTTGTGACTAATAATTTTCTGTCTCCTAGAGAATGCTGTGTAGCTTAATAAATTCAGTCTGCATATCACCTGTCAGTTGGAGTGCTATATCCCTGTACAGCTTCCGACTGATGTGAAATTCTTGCTCATGACAGATCTTTCCATTTGGAACACGAATCACAGTTTGAGCAGGATTGAAACCTGAAAGCAAACAATTGGAGAGTTTTAAATAATTGTGTAAAACGTAAATAAAGCTTCTCGGGTATGGAAGAAGTGGGAAATTGCTAAGTAAAAGAGGGACTACTTGTATTACTAATAATAAACCAGAAGAAAGCAACATATCAGTCTGCTGTCTGCTCACAGATCAAAACCTGCAGAAAGTATGAAGACAAAACTGAAAAGGCTTTCTCAGTAAGTACCATGTTGCTAACCTCTAAGAACATAAAAAAAAAACACATCAAAATAAACCCAAATAGTAATACAGCAAGATTATTTTTTTTAAAGTAACTCCTAAGAAGAGACAGGAATATTTTAAAAGGAATTCACAATTCTGAAGATTGACAAGAATTTCCTTTCTTCCTTACCCAGATCTGATTATATCATTCTATCCACTCCTGTATAATGCACAAGCACAGCAGTGAGTCATTTCCATGCTTTGATACTTAGCTTTGCAAAACTGAGCTTTGCTCCTGTGCAATGAGTGACTAACAGGGGGCTTCTGCACCTCCATACCTTTGTATGCTGGAGCTGCAGGTGCAGCTGTCACCTTCCTGACTTTGGGAGTGACAGTACTCTCCACATCTGTGATTACTACGGGTTGTTCAGCAAATCCTGAGCACTGCCCTCTGGCTCCCAGCTCTTCAGAATGCTCCCACTGCTTCCGAATCCGCTCCTTCAGCTTCTCCAGCTTAGCATCATGCTGCTGCCGCTTCAACATTTCCAGCCTATGAGCACTGGAAGAACCCGTGGCAGAAGGGAAAGACACTTTCAGTTCACTGTCCTGGGACGTGTTACTCAGTGGAGTTTTAGTGCTACTCTCATCTCCTCTGGAGCTGCTACTTTTTCCCTCTTCCAATCTTGGAGGTGTTGCAGCTTTAAGAAGCGCCTCTTTATTTTGCAAGGCATCAATTGCTGGTCCATCATTTAAGTACCTAACAACAGTCTCAGCTGCAGCAGAAGAATATGGACTGACAAAATCTCCTCTGTGTAGATCTCGCTCCTGGCGGCCCATTACTGCAGTCTTCCCTTCTGCTTCACAGAAGTCCCAACAAGACAGAAGTTGTTTGGCCTCCACTTGGCCTGAACTGTGATAGGGCAGAGAACTCAATGTATCCCTGGCGTAACAAAAGGAAGAAAAAAGTCACCGTCTGAAGTAAGTGCTACCTGAGGACCTTCTAAGTGAGCTATAACCATGCTCATTAACTAAAAGAATGACTCGTCTCCGCTTAAAAAGTTCTTCTAAAACTTGAATGTGATATATTTAATAACAAAAGTCTGAAGAAATCATGTTACTATTCCAAACTGAAAGTACTTCTCTACGCTCTATTAATGGGATTTTAATAGACTCGTGGTGCATCATACAGCATTAGGACAAAAACACATTTAATATTTTTACTGATTAATAATTTAATACTTCTACTGAGGTTCAAGAGATGAATCTCCATCATCTAAGCTAGCTGGCTTGCTTCTTCAAGCAAGTCTGTTTACTGAGCTCATATAAGAAACCCTTAACACTGTACTCAAATTCTCTCCACATATTTTGGTCACATAGCATAACAAACATTAGCAGTCAACCTTACTATACAAGATGAGTGGTTTAATTGCATACAATTTCACCAGCAAAAATATACATACAAAAGAAATCTAACCTATGCACAGTATAAGCAACTGCCACAGGCAGTTGTCAGATGAGATGTCACGTTAATGTAGCAGCTCCACATTTACCCTATAGTACAATAGCTTGCAGGAGCACTACAGTACTTAACACAGGAATCCTCTGCATTTTCTTTCATTTCTCACACCCTACCATCTGCTATGGCCTGTAAATTACTCTGCCACTTTTCTTCTTGATCTAGCTTAACGACCTGCATTATGGGCGACACCTATAGACACACACTAAAACTGAATCTGCTTTTCTGTACTATATATTACCATAGGACAGAGTGGAACAAGAACTTTTGGGAACACGTAAACATGTACTGAAGAGCTAATAAAACAAAGCTGGGAAAGCATGAGGAAATGCTCTTTTTGGTCCTTATTACAGAAATAAAATATTCAAACCAATCGAGCCACAGCCAGCTTGATGGCATGGCCCCATTTCAACACATCTGACTTTTAAACTCATTCTTTGAACAAAAAAATAAAAGTTTATAACTTGTTTTT
Organism: Odontophorus gujanensis; assembly: GCA_013399175.1. Taxonomy (NCBI): domain Eukaryota; kingdom Metazoa; phylum Chordata; class Aves; order Galliformes; family Odontophoridae; genus Odontophorus; species Odontophorus gujanensis. The sequence goes on from VXAB01002115.1 coordinate 58,733, forward strand.
TGTTGTTGTTGTTTGGTTTTTTGCTTTTTTTTTTTTTATTTAAAGAAAATGAAGAAACTTGTCCAATATCACATGATGCTTGCGGGTGATGGGAAGAAGCAAATTTTTGAGTCACTGTCAAAAATACACTCAAATAAAAATTAAGCTAATACTGATACCTTTTTAACAGTCAGTTGTTCCAGCACTAACCTGTATGAAGCCAAAGGTTCACGAAATTCCACACAGTTGCTTTTTTTCACATTGCTTTCATGGGTTGTCGCTCGAAGAGGACTGCGTGAGGACTTCTCCTTACCTGATTTCATTTGGCTGGAAGACCGGGAAGCTGAAGCAGAAACCAAAGAACCCTTCATACACTTAACTCTCCAGAAGGAGAAAGCTCTTGGGGCTGAATTGGTAAGCACACTGTTTTGGGGAGTTCGAGCAGCACTCAAAATTACAATGTAAAGTTCTCCCTCTCTTTTTCTTCAATTTGATTGCAGCAACTAGGAGCATGCTTAGCAAGTGCTTGAAACAGTGATGGCTGGAACTAGATGATCTTTAACACTTTCTAACAACCCAACCCTTTCTATGATTTTATAATTTAAAGAGAGACAATACCACTTAAACATTAATTAGATGCAATTAAACCCATGTAAGCTAAGTGTGTTACCACTTGATCTGCTACGTGCACTGAAGAAAAATGCTTACGAGAACACTCAAAAAAGTTAAGGTTAAAATAAAGAAAGTGTGAAATTTAACATTCCGTCAGGGCGTAAGAGTTGGCAGCACTAAAAAAAAATGCAAACAGCTACTCCAATATAAACATAGACACATACAATTGTTATCAAAAAAGCAGTAAAACAAGCTATGGGGATGAGATAAGCACTGCTTGCTCATAACAATGGACAAGTCCTCTTGGCTAGAACTCATTCTAGCCAAATGACAGCAAATTTTCGTTCCCAAGCTAGGTGAAGAAAGAATTAGCTCATCCTGCACAATTAGTTTCTCATCAGTAGAGATCATTAGCAGAAGACAGCTTGGACACATGAAGACTGGGTTGGTGAGGGAAAAGAATCAAGGCCTTCCAGACTGCAGTGGTTTTAACCAGCACTGCATGGTATACCCTAAATACTACATACCTTTTCTGCTTACTTTCCTGCTTGAACTAGCAGAGGGCTTCTTGGCATCCATGACAGAATCAAAAACAGCTGTGCTGGTGGGAGCTATTTCCAATTTATTCTCTATGTGACGTAGCTAGAATTTGAAGATAATGCGTGTTAAAATACCGTTTTCAATTTTTAAACTACAAGTTTTTTTTTTCCCGTGTGACATTTTTCACCTCATTTTCATAAAGAATAAAACTGCAGGCCAAAAGCAACTTGACAATGCTTGTGTTGCAAAACTGTAGAGCCTTCTGACCAGAAACGGTAAGATCATTAGGATTTGTTTAAAAGGATTATCTGAATTATGTTTTGTTATATAGCTACGTTGTGAAGAAATTAACGATAACATGGCATTCCGAGCCCTACTGCTTGGCCTCAATGAAGTACTAATTCCACTTGGAATATACTCTATAATGCTCTTCTCTTAAAGAGAGCATAATACAGGATTCCACAAGTAAAAATCCCATATTGATGATCAGATATTCAAAGACAGAGGAGTAAGGGCCTAGGAAAGAGATGAATTCCCCCCAGACTCATGCCACTTGTTTTCATTGAAGCCACTTTTTAGAAAATAGAGTGCAGTTTCTCAAGCACTTAAGTTCCCACAGAAAGCAATTACAACGTTCTAAGATGAAAAATGATGAAACACACTGGTACAGTCCCAATTTCTGACTCCTTTCTCAAGTTCTCCAAAATAATAGGATTCTACATTTTCTTAGGTAAGAAGTAAGGTAATACTATGCTTGAGACTTAGAAGGTAGTACTGTACTCAAGACTAAGCTTGCTGCATCAAAGATTTCTCTTATTACACGTGGAAAGCATCTTCTGAAATACAGGACTGCTGGACATGCACATACTCCACAAGCACTTGCTCTATTTTCAGCTCATCTAACAGCAAATCACTGAGCAAAATAATGTTTTCGTTCAAACTATTGTGAAAGCTGATTTGAAAAGCAGTTAAGAAAAAGAACAAGTACTCACAGCAGCCTTAGTCTGAGAAAGAGTAGCCCATGCTGCAGTTGGATCTTGTACAGGAGAAAAAAAGAAATGCGTTTACTTTTTATTAACTGGAAAATAATGAAAGAAAATGCTGCTTGAGAATAATGTTCACAGGCTTGCTAATTGAGTTCTTTTAATGACTCAATTCCAGCCTGTAAATACCCTCGGTAAGAGGCTGTTATCAGCCATGATTCATTTTAACAGAGCAATAAAATATTTAATGTCAAATTTAATGAGTTCACTAAGTTATGCTGAATGCATTGTAAGAGTTGAAATCAGATCTACCACACACTATAGAAGATAACAAAGCCAGTTGTCTACCCCAACACAAATATCATCTAAGGATGAAGTAATGTTCCCAAAGAGCAAGCACAAGGCTCTGTTTCATAACATACATAGATAGGTTCAGTTTCTTTTCAAATTATCACAGGAGACCATCGAAAATGATGTTCTCTTGTGGATTAAACATCCATCTGTACCTACTTTTAAAACAGCTTCTGGAGTCCAGTTTTGTCACAGTGGGGATCATATGCCTGATCTTGAACCACAGACTTAGCATGTGACTCAGCTGCTCTACCAGATGAGAACCTTCTTCCTCTTAGGGATGTACTACACTTTTCCCCCTTTAAATTACAGAGCCATCGTGACAGTAAAAAGCTCACTGGATTCCTCCAGCTCTACGCAACCTAAGTGCTGCCAGGGGTGATGTACTGCTGCTAGTGAACAGCCTACAGCTTTTCACCACTTAGGAAGTGAGCGAGAGGCAAGAGTAACTGCTTCTCAGATGCTTCTTTCAAGAGACTCCAGTTCCTAATTTCTGTTCCTGCACTGTTCCTCCTCTACAACATTAAAAACAAAAAACAATCTGCCCCTGTGCCATCTTGGCAACCGTACCACAGGCTGGCAACTCCTAACGCAGCTCAGCAAATACTCTGCAGATCAGAGTACGAAACTGCTACCTCTGCAGAAAAGAAGTCATATAATACGTGGTCTTAGCTTCCACACTGAGGCAGAAGAATGCTGGCTGTAAGAGCTCCACGGAGTTTCAAAGAAGCCAAGATAAAAGACTATTTACAACAGAGAAATACAATAGAGCGAATCCATACCTCTGGTCGAATCCTTGGCTTGATTATGCCTTGGATTTTGCTGAGGCACCCCACTGGACTTGTTGGTCCACATCATGTCAATTTATCTACAAAAAATAAAACAAAACATTCACATAAGAATTCAAGAAACTATATGCTAAAGGTAATATGACCTTGATCACCAGGATGAAATCCTAGAAAGAAGAGGAACCAGCTGTTTTGTTTTGTATTTTAGTATTTTGTTACAGGGAGCAAGCCAAGTGAAGTCAGAGAATTCTGCTGTTAGGACAGGTGCTGCACAGCTCCTTCATGCACACCTGCAGCTCCATGCCTCACATCGTCTGTGCTGGGAAGCCCTGTCCTGCTCTGCCCTGGAAATTGTCTTCTTCCTATTGCTACAGCTCACATGAGTAAGCAGTGCCTTATGAAAAACAAGCATTTGTTGAAGTCAATCCCCTGTTTCTGTACGAAGTTAAGCCAGAGGAGAGCAGCCAGGGAGCGAGGAAGAAAATAAAAGTAAATCAAAATACAGTTGCCAAGTCTGTTTATAGGATTTACATGCAGGAGAACGGACAAGTTAGATGCTAAAACACACTGATATGAATACTGACATAGAATAACACTACATTAAAATGTGATGCAAAGGATGTGTAAATAATTTTCCAAAACACGTTTTACATCAACATAAAAATTGTCTCAACACTGGGGAAACTATCTGAAGAATAAACACATGGTAAAAATTGCATTCTGAAATGCAGTGAGTGGTCCATCACCGTTTAACACAGAAGATGGAGGAAGTGGGGGATACGTGGCAGCCCAACAACTGAAATTCCAAAGAACTTGTGCAAGCCAAAGGTTATCTGCAGCCTGGATAAGGCCATGGAAAAAGCTGGAGGGCTGCAGATTCAGCAAAGCTGATCTGGTGGTACGACAGCCTGCCCAGGGTCACTGAATGCTGCTTTGCCCAGCCTTGGGTGGATGGCTAAGATGCAAATGTGTTCTGACATTACAGGACTACATCACGTGCCTATCTCATTTTTTAACCAATTGCCCAAGAAAGAAAAAGGTACGTATCAAAAGGTGCAGCAGAACTGCTGCAGATGAGTGCACTGAGGGGGAGTTAGCAGGAAAAGCTAAGAAAAGCAAGAAAACGAGGAGAAAACACCACTATCTTCAACAGACAGTTCCTATGGGTACTGCAAACGAGGAAACGGAAACTAAGAGAAAAACACTGCCATGTAGAAAACGAAGAGAAACCAGTGCTGAATCACACATACCAGATAGCATTGAAAGGAACAGCAGATAACAAAACAAGTCAAACAGTAAGAGAACAGCATTTCTGAAAGGAGAGGGCAATATAAGAACATGGTTAGCAAAGGTACTCCAGAAATGACAAGATATAAAAAACAGGGCGAGGAAAAGATAGAAAAGTGGGATGGCCGAGAGAGAGAATGGGGAAAGACATGTAGGACAGGAATGGAACAAATCTGTAAAGAATGAATGGCAAAAAGGAAGACAAGAAATGGGAACAGTGGTTTTGTTGTTCAGCTTTCCAAGATCACTCAGTATGATTTTTTTTTTCTTGGTAGAACAATCTTGAGTAAAGGAAAGAGGAAACTCAGGAAACACTGAAGCAAGGAAATGGGAGAGGAAACCGAATCATATGGATTCAGAAAAGGCAAACAATACGAGGGAGAGACTGAGCAGTTTTCATTAGCAGTTAGTAGTTACAGGAAAAAAAAACAACCAAAAAACCACAGTATGTGAAGCAAACAGTATTCCTCAGGACCTCATTTCTTGTTAAAACCCAAGGGTGCCAAATCAAATCACACTTCAGAAAAGATGATGGCTTGCTAAGAGGAAGAAACAAATGATTGATATTGACTCCTAAGGGCTGTTTTTAACTGTTTAATCCACAAAGTGGGAGCTTCTGTTCCACGCTGGGAATACCACGGGGACAGCACTTTGCACAGCTTAGCTACCACAAAGCAGCAGTACCAGCAGAAGGAGCCATCCTCCCCTTGCTCTATACCTTGATCTTCCTTGCCTTATGCAGGCAGAAAGCCATAGAGTCACAGAATCCTTAAAGTTGGAAGGGATCTCTGAAGGCCATCCGGTCCAAGTCCCCTGCAAGAAGCAGGGACACCACAGTTCCATCAGGTTGCCCAGGACCTGACCCAGCCTTGCATTGGAAGTCTCCAGGGAGGGTCTCCCAGCACGTCTCTGAGCAACCTGTGCCAGCCAATGGAATTTGCTGAACGTGATGGAATTTCTATTCAAAGGTGCCAGAAACCCTTTCCACGACTCCTTAAATACCACACAACGCTATTTCTAATGATGTGCTTGAGTTTGGAATACAAATACATCCATCCACTCCATTTTCTGGAATCTGAGCTTTTACCATATTGCATTATCCCAAATAAACAAGAGCTCAAAACATCCATGAAATATTGTTTTAAGACTTCTCTTATTTTAATGCTCATTTGATACAAAAATAACCAAGGTTTTGTTTTGCCTCAAGGGATGCTGAGAAAGCTTCCTCTCTCCAAGCAGAAAGAAGCAGATGATCTCCAGACCATCCCCAGGACTGGAGACAAGTTGCACTGCAACAAATATATATCTGCCCAAAATAAATACATTGAAAGCAAACAAAAATAAAACCAAAACCAAAACACATACACATCTTTCTTCGGACCTCCAAAGAGATTTCTGCAAGAAACTTGGAGTTTTTTCTTCTCATGAAATGTGAGTTGTGCCTAATGATAGAGTCCCTGGGTTCAAACCAATCAGAGTGCCTGCACAGGTAGCTCTGCTATTGCATCCAAGCAGCTGCTACTGCCATGACTCAGAAATTGTTTACTGGTCCACACTGGGCCCCATTGAGGAAGGCTGTATGTGAGACAACAGGTAATTACGTGAAGTCAGTGCAAAAAAATGCTGAAAGTAACCAACACTGCACGACTGTTAGCTGCTCTGAATGAGTAATGCTGTAGGTAATACTGTCTAGTCTTGCAGTGCAAGCAGTAAATACAACAGAAGACCCCAACCTCTGGTTGTTAAGAGAATAAGAACTATGAACCATTTACATATGTATGTATTTATAAGAGACATTTGGTCTGTCTTAAGCTAGAAAAACATTTAAAAAACTTTTAGGGGTACTAAAGTAGTTAAATAGAGCAACCAAGACACAGCACACATTTACATACAGAAAAGCAGTAAGAAAGTGCATGAAGTGCACGTTGCTGCCTCTAACTGTTAATCAGAAAGATAAATGACATCAACTGTCCTACACCCATCAAACAGCAGAAAATTCAGCTGAGAAACACGAACGTGATGCATGAGTTGAAGATGAAATCACTGACATCAGGCACTAATTTTGCATCCAAACTACACTGAAGATTCTTCTATGAATAACATTACTGCCCAGTGAGCTGTGGGTGCTCCAGGATGGGGCCCTGGGCAGCCTGGTCTGGTAGCAGATCTGGAGGTTGGTGGCCCTGCCTGCGGTGAGGGGGTTGGAAGTTGATGATCCTTGTGGTCCCTTCCAACCCAAGCCATTCTATGATTCACTCAGTGACTCAATGAAACATTAATGAATGTCACTTTCTCCAGGTTATAAGCTGAGGATGGATATTTGCAACGCTGCTCTGCTACAAGAAGCCATGTCAGTTTGCAAAAACATCCCTGCTTCACCACAAAAGCAATGGCTGGAGCTAAAAACTGAATTAATGGCTTAGCCAAAAGTAAAGTTAAGAGTGGTCAGGCACTGGAATGGCCTGCCTAGGGAGGTGGTTGAGCCACCATCCCTAGCGCTGTTCAAGAAGCGTTTAGATGAGGTGCGAAGGGATTTGATTTAGTAGCTTAGTGGGTAGGGATGGTGACAGGAGGATGGTTGGACTAGATGATCTTGTAGGTTCTTTCCAACCTAATGTATCTATGAATCTATAAAATGCATTTGGATGTCTTACTCTGCTGCACCACATACTGGGAGGCACTCCGAGAGAATCTATTGAGATGAATGTTGTGACAGCTCGTGCAACTCCAATCACTGTTCGTGAAGAAATCAGAGTACAAAGGCACAGACAATGCATCCATTTATTGAGGAGATGCACACAAGCATTACCCTATCCATTCAGGAGTTCTGTGTTGCCTTTGACTGTGAAGACATTTGCATTTATGACAAAGAAGAAAATAAGCAACACATTCCAGTTCCAGAGAGATACAACACTTCTGTGTTTGTTTCCTCAGCCTTCAAAACAGGAGGTCTCTCGTTTCATCTCCAGTTACTGGAAACTGCACGTTGGAAGACAGCAACTCTTGCAGCCCGTAAGAAGTCCATTCAGCAGAATAAGTCTGAGTCCTTCAGTAAGCCCCGTCATGGAAAGCCCAGTGGCCTCCATCCATTATCTCACAGGGAACACTAAACTGAAACAGCCTTCCTAGAACTCATGCAACTTCTCAGGCCAGGCACAACAACCAGACCTGCCAATTCAGGAAGCATAAACTACAGCTCTCAAGTGCTCGACATCGCCACGGGCAGAACAGCAGCTTCAACCACAGACTGTCAGCTGCAGACTGACTGCTGCTTTCTTTCAAAGGAGAATAAAGTGCATGGGAACTTCAGGGAAAGAGCTCCAAACATCACTTTCTCAAGTCTGACACCTTGTCTCTGAAACCACGTCCAGAAGTGCACCAAAGAGAAAGCAATAAAATCTCCTCCTGTATTTAAGCAATTACTGTTCCGTCCCATGAAATGCTCCAGGTGGCTAAACCTTAAATCCAGACTTTCTGGCCTGATATGACAACTCCACCTGATTTATTTTCCCCCTAACAAATGTAACACATCACTTCAATGCAATTGGGAAATAAAAAAAAAAAGAAAAAAGGACATTTTCCTCCAATAAGCTGGAAACCTTCTGCCGCAGATCACGCTTTGGTGAGGCTGCTCTTACAAACCTACAACACAGACAGTTTCTTTCAGCACTCAGTATGAATGACCAAATATAAGCAATCAGTTCATTCATCTGCTCTATTATTTCTGTGGTATATTGACAAGGGTTTCTCAGCCACACACACAAGTGATTTTATTCTCAGCAGAGCAGTCCATTAAAGCCTATTACATCATTAGCACAGTGATACACATATCTTTTCCAGGCACTTAAAGCTACAGATAATTTTTACATTCAGACATTCCGATCCAGCCACGTGCCTGAGAAACTAGGAAAGCTTTCTCCCTACACTCAGCTTCTCTCTTCATAATTACACTGCTGCTCTGGTTCTCCCTGACACCGCCTATACTGAACAACACAAATTGCATTAGCCTGAGCACATCGGTAGCACGTTTTAAACAGTGCTGCTGTGCTGATAAAAAGAAGTCCTATTCTTACCAGGAGTTTATAAGGTACATGGAGCACATTTAGCAATTTGACACTGATGAAGGAAAATACACATTCCTCCTTAGGAATGGCACTGATTCCCTGTGATAGCTGCAATGCTTGCCTGACTGCTCTGTAAGCCAGGTCTGTAACCCACTAACCCTGCAGAACATAATTCCTTTTACTGTTGGTTCTCCACCAGTTCAGCAAACTGGAGCAAGCTACCACAGGGTCAGTGCCAGCACAGGTCAGAGCAGGGAAAGACAAGTATCAGCAAAACATTACACTCATTCATCTTACCCTGGGCAGTTTTGTTTACCTGCTGTAGATATAGCACTGGAAAATACAGATCTATGTGTACCAACACTTCAGAGTTCAGCTGATATCAAACACAAGCCTAACTTAAAAGATAAACAGGACTACAGCTTTAGCTAGCACTCAAATCCAAGGAGAATCACTGCGTCAACAGCTGGATGATCAGTGGTTATACACAGAGTACCCACCCCAGTAGAAACCAGCAGGGCATCTGGTAAAGGAGCAAAAGAAAATGCCAAAAACACATCATACCTGAGTTATCAGAAGTTGATCCTTTACAGCTGCAATTCCAACACCGTTTATTTAGCTCTCGAGGGATGCTTTTATTGCGGCGGCACAAATCACCGACAGAACTATGTCAAGGCTTGGAAGCTGCTGTCCGCATCGGGACTGTTTATATTCACAACGTCCTGCCCACGTTACAGTGACAAAACAGAGCTACCCAGCAGCTTGGCGAAATGAATTCATAAAGTTAGACATCACTTTGTTTTTTCAGCTACCCGCCACACCTAGGGGCTGTACCAGAAGACCTGAACCAACAGCAGTGCAGCTCTCACAGCACCCCAGCCCCCTGCAGAAACGTGTCACTGCTGCCCAAATTAAGCAGCTGCATTCAGTGGACGCAGCACGCCTTGGTTCGAGGCAGCATCACACGCAGAAACCGAAAGCCTTCAACAGTTTACAGTGTCAGCGTGGCCACACCCTCGGTTGCATTTAATTATCTGAAGCGTTACCTAACAAAGCTGCTGTAGCAACCGGAACGATGAGGAGCAGCGAGCACAGCAGCCAGGCAGGAGCTGACCTCATAGCGGCTGCCACGCTTGTGGCAGTAACACACTCCTGAGCCAGCTGTCAGGTGCTGGGCAACCCCGCGAAGCAAGGTGAGCGAAAATAGGACTGAGTGGTGATGCTGTGAGCTTTGACACTGGAGTATTCAGCAACAGAGCTATCCCAGAGCAGGAGTGCTGAGGGCAGGCACGCAGTGTGCCAGGAGACGCCTGGCTGCCGTGATACGGCTCACACCCAGACACAATGGAAGTAAAACCACGCCAGACATCCACACCAGCAGCGGGCCTTACAGCACAGAAAGTCACATCCACAGAAGGAAAAGCCAAGGCCACATCAGCGTAAAGCCTCCCATGCCAGAGGCAGCCCGGCTGATCACGGCGGTCAGGGCTCACACCGGGGCAGCTGTCAGCCGGCACCGAGCACGGGACGCACTAAGGCTGTCACGGAGCAGCGTCAGTGCGGACCCGACCCCGTCCCTTCCCACACCGCCCGGGCTGAACCAGAAGGAAAACAGAGAGGCTTCAGGGAACCCGGCCCGGCTGGGCCTGGGCCGCTCCCGGCGCCTGCTCACCTGCTGGCGGCGGTCTCTCGCCGCCCGGCGGCAGCGTCCCGATGCATCCCACGGAAGCAGACAGAAGGGCAACGGCTCGAGCTCACGCAGCCCGCCGGTGCGCGCTCCGTCAGCAGCGGCAGCCCGCCGCCATTACCGGCCAACGGCTGACACGGAACGGTGGCGGCGGCGCGAGGCAGGGCGGGAGCGCCCGGGCAAGTCTCGCGACTTCTCGACGCGCCGCGACCTCCCCAATATGGCGGCCTCCCGTCGCGGCGCGCCGCTCCTCACCTCAGCGCCATGTTGGTTGTGGCCAGCGAGCTGCTCCTCGACTGCCTCGGCCGGAGCGCGGGCAGAGCCGGGGGAAAACAGAAGAAAGAAAATAGAAATTATTCCTCCGGTTATTTTGGGAACGTCTCCTTGAGGGCCTGTCTGCATCTCGCCAGACTCTGGTTTCCAGTAATTAGCGTGATGGTTTGATTACAGATGCCAAATTTCCTGGGGGAGAGAGCTATCTTCCGCAGCCCCTAAAGGAGCACTGACATTAGTGGAGCATTTATTTTTCCTTCCTCCAGAATGAAAAGGATTAAGACTATTTTTACATAACCCCCAGTTCCCAGTGTGGGAACAGCATGGGAAACTGAGAGCACTGCAGCTGCAAAGCTTGAGCAACTCAGAACTTAATCACATCACAATTACAGGGTACCCACTGAGCCTTAATTTGGCTCCTTTACATATACAGTCTAATTACAGAGTGTATTTTCCAGAGTAAGCGTACCTCCTTTGAAACGAGAGGTAAGCTCAAGATGGCAGTGGAAAATGCTTTTTTTTTTTTTCTTTTTTCTTCCAGATAAGATTTAAAAAATAATTGGACACTGAAAGACGTGCACAGCTCTGATGGGAAAAAGTGCCGAGGGAGTGCCTCGTTCCCTCCCAAGTCCTAAAAGAACAAACCTGCACCTCCCAAAGGCAGGAGAAGACTGTTAGTAATAATGACAACTTCAGTCAATGCAGGCAATATTACTGCAGCGTATGACAGCCCTGATCACAGAGAAGGGCAAATTGCATTCTTCCATTCCCCGTCATCACCTGGTGTTTGCTTAAATTCGGTCATTAATATTGCTGGCTTGGCAGTCTAGTTAAATTATTCAGCGCTTTTGTAATGCATTACCTTTTTAATTATGCTTTTAAACATAGCTTCTCGTTTCTGCTTGGAAGCAGTTAATCTAGTTTCAGGCTCCTTTTCATTTTCAGGCAAACAGGGAATCGCATTAGAATTTTCTCAAACATGAAAATCATTTTTCAGCCGGTCAAAATTATAAGGCAGTGTTTGTCTACTGCGTTTTTTGCTTGTGTGGCTTCTTATTTATTCTCTTTATCTTAACTTAATGGAACTTAAGCATAAAACTTTGCATTACTTCTTTTAAACTCCCTACCGATGGCTGTGGAGCTCTGACAGGCTTTCTCAGAAACGAGAAAGAAATTTACAGCAAATGCAATTCTCTTGTGTGTTCTCTAAGATTAGAAATAAGGAGAGCGTTTACCTGCAAACAGCTGCAGCACAAAGAAGAGGAAGGACTTGCATCCCAAGGCAGCTCGATGGCTTGTTTAACTGCAAAGCAACAGAGACACTGCAGCGAGCACTCCCTGGGCGCTGGAAGTGGTGGATGGATACAGTAAGTCACGGCTAAACAGCCACAGTCTCATCTTACACTAACTTTGTTATTGCAGCTTTAAGAGAGGTTTGGAAAGTTTTCCACTCGGTACTACTCTTGCACACCCTTTCTAAAATTAGAAAGGGGCAGCTGGCTGTTGCAGCCAAAAGAGCTGCTGGATCTCCCCCCGCTGCCCCCGCCTCCCTCCCCACTCTCTTTGACTGGCGTGGCTCCCAACAGCCAGAAGGGAATTTGGGGAAGGGTGCTTCCACCTGTTGAACGTGGTATGAGGTCGTCCAGGCAGTCCATTATAAATCCAACTGTCAGACATTGACAATAAAACAGGACACAGGACAGCTGTGAGGACTACAGGAACTCTCCCCGCTTCTTCTACATACTGGTACAAGTTTGCAGTTTGTCTTACAGCAGCATGAAAAATTGTTCCCTGTGCGATTTGTGCTTAAAAACAGAAGGCCTCACTATGCATCACTTCGGATTTGTTCTCATTTTTCCAGCTGGGCTTAGCCCAGAATCTTGCAAAGTGTTCATATATCGCTGTACACCTCTAAGGCCAGAATTTTTTCCAAGTACATAATAGCTACTGTGTATAGCTCTGCTCTGTACAGCAAGTACTTGTACGTCTACCTTAATGTGGATCTCACCTGGCCTTCTGCAGCCACTTTGATCTGATTTGATTATCAGTTCTAAAGAAACACGTCTTTCAAAAAAGAATACTGAACCCCTGATTTTTCCTTAATGTGTGGGGAAAAAATTGTTCAGAACTCCTCTGCTCAGTGCAGCATGACTGAAAGCAGGGTGAGAGAGACAAGGTAACAACAGATGAGGCAGTGCATGGCTCTAAGTCCCTTTTAAAACATGCACTGCTGAAGGCAAAATAGGTATTGCCTTCCTCTAGGTGCACAAAGGCAACAGCAAGAGTTGCACTTTCTGTACATCCTGAGCACTCTCACCAGCTCCCCAGCGTTTGTCTGCTTGCAGCAGAAGAAGCAGTTTGCACTGGGTAAGAACCCTCCTGGGGCAAAATCACTTCTCATTCCTGTGTGTCTCACTCCAGTTTTCCAATCCAACTTGCAGCATTCTGGAAAATAAGTGTATCATCCCCTTTCAGCCTCAAGTCTAGACCTAGTGTCTTTGCTGTCTTTAACCACATCTTTGCTATCACAGTAATTTGCTGTTGACAATTAAGGACAAGCAGCTTCAGAAATGAGATTTCTCTGGAAGAAGCCTAAGTATTTTGTTTCAAAAACATCAACAGGCTCTGCTCGCTGTAGGCAATGAAATAATAATACAAGGGAGGGTAATAATCAGCTGCCTGTGAGCAACAGACATACCAGTCTTCACCTCTGGCTGAGGAGGAGTTACTTAGTGGGATCTGCATTAACTACCTATGGATACTTGATAAGAGCCTTTAAAGGACAAAGCCACAAACAGGAGCTACTTCTTTAGCAGCAGGAACAGTCTTTTAATTCCAACCTTTCCCACTCCTCCAGAGTGGGCCACCTATAGAATTTTGCTTTTAATTTGTTTTTCCAGTCTAAGCAGCATACCATGTATTTGGAAATAAGCTTCACTTTTCCTGCAATTAACAAAAAAAAAAAACAACACAAAACCCCACAATTACTGTCTGACACAATGCTAAGTAGAGCATTAAGTCTTTCCAGACACCTTCCTATTTTGTCTTGAAACAGAGGGACACAGCCCTTTAATCTCATGGGGGACAGCTTTAGAAAAAGAAAGTGAATCACATGTGTTTTATTAGTAGTAACAGCATGAATCTCCCATTGTTGTGGCATGGTTTAGTCTTTCTCTGCTGTACAGCACTTCTGCCAGGTTTATCCTATTTTTCTTTTTCTCCTAAGCTAGTTTTTAGTTAAGACCTGTCACTCAGGCCAGATCACAGCACCCTAACTTGGCATGGCTGAGGTGCAGGAATGTGCAGCTAGAAGTGGGCCAACAATGGAGTCATCCCTTCAGTCATCTGACTGGTATCAGGCAAATGAAACAAGTGAACCATATCCCAACACTGAATCAGAACTGAGAAACAGTACAGGGACACCAAGCATGAGAAAATTCAGAGCTATTACAAGCTTCTGAGTTGTGCCCAGTCAGGAAACAGCCCAGGTACTATCAAATACATGCATCTGCATCCCAATAGCTATCACTCCACTCAAGTTTCTTAGAGCTTCTAAATTTTGCAAGAGGTTTTATTTTAGGTTTCTGGTCAAAGGTAAAGGGAACAGTCTTAAATGGGTAAACAAAAAATTCTGACAGCCTAACATTCAACAGGCAAATCTCATGTTTTATAAAACAAGTAGATTTATTTTTATCGATTATTAAAATAGTTTAACATACAAGCAGATATGCCATCAGGATACACTCAGAAATAAGTCACAGTTTTTGTTTTTTTTTTTATTTAAAAAAAAAAAAGCATTTGTCCAGTGAAATGTTCAAAATGTAAATGCCATCTTGTTCTTCCTGAGCTATTCTTAAACATTTAGAAGAGCAGCACTTCCGTGTCTTTATACTGTTTGTATTTCTGACTAAAATAAGAACTGGTGCCCAGTGCTGGCTCTCGGTGGTAAACATCTTCACCACTGGCTCAAGCAAACACAGTCTCTCCAACTGTGCTCTTTTATGTGCTTAAGGTGATTTTGGTCAATTCCACATCACACCCCAGATCTGTGCCTGCACTAAGAAGCCAGAAGCTCCAGCACTTCCAATACATTCTCCTGGTTAAGAAGGTGTTGATGTGACAGCTCAAGAGACTTGTGAGGAAAGAATGGGCCCAAGAACCCACTAAGCTCTCAGCTGTTACAAGAAAATGTCATATTAACTTAAGAGCTGTATTCACACATTTCTTCGTACTCAGAGCTGAATACACGTAGCCCAACAGTTCAACAGCATCAACTAATAGTAATGAAATGGAAGTGCTGCAATTCACTTTTTTTTCCTTACAGAATAATATTTACAACAGAAAGACATACATGTTTTTAGTCTGGTATGAGTGATTCCTGGCAGGAAACGCTCTAAAAATGTATTTTAAAAACATGCACTGCAAATCTGTTCTTCACTAAAGCTTATGCAGCAAGCACACAGACATATGAAAAAAAATCATTTTCTAGTTTACAGGGTACCACAAATAAATACATTCTTGTAACGAAAAAATAATGATCTTATTAAGATGGGAAATAATATTATGTCTTCCAAGGGTTTTATTTGAAAAGGAGATGTAACATTTAGTACATATGTGGTGGACATTTTTTCCATTTCTTTCCACATTTTAAGACTTGCAGAACTTCTGAAGCAGTGATGGAAAGAGGTGCTGAGGGATCACTGAACTGACATCTACTGCTAGTTTTAAGTTAATACTTTGTACCTCAGCTTTTCTTACTCTCCAAAGTGGTCAGGGCAGGCTGACTGAAGGAAGAAATGCTTGCTGAAAGATTCTGCCATTTCAAGAAGTCTCCAGAGAGAGCTGACATCTATGCTGTGATTAGATGGATTCATGTCATTTCATCATCATCGTTAAAGTATTACACAAGAAATGTGAGTTCTGTCTGATGAAGGTGATGTTTTTACATCTCATTACCTTATCATACACAATACTAGCTTTACCTACCAGCAGAAAAGGATCTTCAGAGCAAAGCCAACAGTGCACCAAGACAGCTTCACAAGCAGATGAGTGGTTCTGCAGTGGCACACACTTCCTTCTAACTCCAAGACATCAAACCTGAGTAAGTCACTGAAGGCAACTTACCAAAAACCAGCAAGTTCCTTGCTTACATTCTGCAGTTTTTATTCACAGTCCCAGTCCCAGCTATTCTAGCAGAAGCAACCCAGCCACTTGATGAAGTTTCTTTGCATAGAAAGAACTGTGTGTGTCTGAGCTCAACGGCTGCAGTCCTTCCCTGTTTAGCCATCAAAACACATTTTCCGAAGGGCACTCTAAATCCTGTTATGTGCATCCCTCCATAGGGAGGCTCTTTTCAGGCCAAACGGGCAAGACAAGATGAGAGATACGGCTCCACAGTCCACTCAGCTTATCTGTATCCATGCTGTTGAAAGAACTAGGAACATCTGAACTAGTGAACTTGGTCCAAAGAAAATCCCGAACCTTCTCCTCAACTTCTTGCAAGGTGAGGCTTTTTCTCAGCGACTGCTCGTCCAGGAGAACTGTCAGCACAAGAGCCACGTCCTTAAATGCTGCATTTTCATGGTCACAGTACTTGTAAAAAATCAAGGTGGAGCCTGCAGGCAGTAGCTCAAAACGATGCACCACTGCTACCTTCTTGCCTTCTCTGAACCCTGAGCTGAGCTCATCATCTACCTCCAGCTTAACAACATCACTATCCAGTATGGCTTTGTCTGCCCCGTTAATTTTGATGGTGGTAGCATTCTGGGAGAATGCAAAAGCATTAGCAATCTCATCACTAAGACATCTCAGTGCTTTCTCAGCTTCTTGGCCAGCTGTGAACAGTAAGATTGCTGGCTCCAAATGCAGGTGGGAAGTATTGAGGTGCTTCTCAAGGAACACGTGGGTTCTTTTCCACAGACTGGGGTCCTGACTTTGGTAAGTATTTCTGAGTTTCTTCATCTGGGCCCGAAATGCTTGCAGAATCTGAGTATTTCTTCTCGACAAAGTTGCATCTGGAAGGCTTAGCATTTTAATCCACAGGATGGAAAACAGTGAGATACTAATTAACAGAACAAGTATCAAAGTCCATCCCTTGAGAAATCCACTCTGTGATCCATCCTCTATAGAAAAGAGGAGCAAACAACAAAAAAGAAAGAATTAAATACAGCAGAAGTTAATGCACTCATCCCACTCTTAAGCTACTGGTACAGTAGTTGAAAATAAAAGCTATGTTCTAGTTCAGAAAATAACCTTTTGGATTTCATTCTTTTCAGGTTAAAAGAGGTGTTGTGAAATCTTCACTTCTTCAGCAACAGAGTGACACGTTGTGTTATTTTAAAGCATTTTCAGATTAACTAAAACTGGACATTCTTCTGAAAAAGGAGCTGCTCTCACAATTCTACCCTTTGTTCAACCAAATCCAAACTCAGCTTAAAATGGTGCTCAAAAAGGTCAAGCTTCTTCCTCCACTTAGTTTCTACAGAATCACACTGACAGAAAACCTGGCAGTACCAGAACTGTTTCTGCTGCTGCTTCTCCTCCCTATGCTCTTAAGTATTAAAACGCATTATTTATATCTCTGAACACTGGTGCTCAATACTACCAGCTTCCCAAAGAGTCACATGGCAAACAGCACACAGGAGCACAGCATGTACCAGAAATCTTAACGTGGTTCTGAATTTGAATGGCTAAACTAACATGTGTTTGACCTACCGCAAGTGTAAGGTTTGATTCTGTCCCCAGTAAAACCCATAACAAAATATAGAAAATTCTCTGGCAACAAAGACACCTTATACTAGGTTGCTGGGGCTTTTTTTTTTTTTCTTTAGCTGTCCTAACCTTGATCATGACAGCAACACAACAGCTATTAAATAATAACACCACTAGGTCTGCCTCAGCTTTAATTGTGGCACAAATCTTGTAGACAGGACAGGTGGGAGGTGTTAAAACACTGCAGTGAAAACGTCACCCATCCATCACACAAGACTCTTCTTCCTTTCTTTGCACTGAAAACACATGCCCTGGTGAGCAAGGCATCTGTTCTGTTAAGGATGCTCAGTTTGAGCAAGGCAGCAAATGGTTAAAATAACACAAGTACGAAACAGAAGCAAAAGCAGAAGTCTTACTTTTGGCCAAGTGCCGTGACTGCTTCCCTGTGCTGGGCTGATCTCGGAATTTACTTCTGCCTGCTGAGATTAAGAAAGGAACGTGAGAAAAAGTCATACGACAATAATCATAACCAACCTTCCAGTGGGGAGAGGGCCTGCAGCAAGACTGTAGTCAGGGATATGCATTCTCCAGAAACCTGCAGCACCTAGGAAAGGTCACATTTCCTTCTCTAAATCTAATTTTTGTGGTCCAGTTAACAGTAGCAAGTTAGCACGGCACCATAAAACTTCAAAAGAGGTTGCAGTGCAGGTTTGGCAGGCCTGTTACCTCAATCAGACTGCAGCCCCATACTAAATACCAATAACTGCTGAGGTTTCAAATTAAAACATACCACGGGTCTGTTTATTTAAATGGGTTCAGACAGCAAAATACTGGAGACATTATCCATCAAAGAGTGTTAAAAGCAACTTTCCCAAGAGACCTGTATGAATATACACAGTGCAATTGCTGGTCAGGTTGTTTTCTTCATTTTGTCTGTTAATTAAGAAGACGTGAGAATTCCTGGCTCCTTGAGAATGACAGCAACTGGTTTCAAAGCTGAAGGCTTTTTAATGATATATAACCAAATCTGTCAGTGACACTACTGAGAATAAACAGAACAAAAACACACCCTGTAGTAGTTACTTCAAGAACACCAAAATAAACACAGCAACCTTGCTTCTGTAATGACAGTAGGTGCTAGAAGCAGTTGTGGTTTAAGCCAGAGCTTAAATGGCTAAATGAGCAAATCTGTTCTGCAACTCTCTGCCACCCTCAGCAGGGCACAGGCAGACTCTGACAAGCACTCTTCCAAGAGGAAAAAGCCAACAAACATCAACCAACACAAACAAAACCACTGAAGAACCCTCTCTCCCATCCAAAAGCACAAAAATATGACACAAGGAATCGGTAATGGTGGGGCCACCTTTATTCCAGGAAAGCTCACAGAGGAAGGTGATTGTGTGTACACACTGATTCACTGATACCAAAAGTGGCGGTTGTTTTCTTTCCCTTCACCCCCACAATATCCCTGGCTTGGTGCTCTACACTTACTGATTGCACCGTGAATTAACTCAGCCAAAAAACAACAAAAAAAAAAGGGAGGGTGGGGAGGGGTCATTTTCTGTTGGGTCAGCAAGTTGAATAACCTCACTGAAATAGAAAAGCCTGATTCCGGAACACAGCAGCTTCCCCAGCTTCCACGTGGGCCTACCTGCTGACTGCTGGTGCTCCCAGACAGAGTTACAAGGCACAAGGAAAGGAAAAGAATTCCGTAGCGTTCTCTTATTTAAGCGGAAGGACTCGGGAACTACCCTTCTACTTACTCTGTGATTTTGTAGAATGGTGCTCTCGAGCATTCTCAAAGGACTCAGCCTTACTTTCTGAAACCAAAGCAGAAATCAGAAATTAAAACTGTGGTCACTTCAGAGTTTACAATAGTAAGACACTTGCAATACTTGTTTAGCTCTTGCTGTGAAATCCTTCAGAGGTTATCAGGGAAGGAGCACACAGGATACTGCCAAACCAGACCTGCTCTACGTGACTGCCTCAGACTCCTCTGCAGAGGAAGAAAGCTACCACATCTAACAGAGAGGGCCTGCCACCTGGTTCATTTCTTCAGTCTGCACTCACAATTGCTTTCAGTGCCCTCCCACAAGCAATGAATGTAACTGTGTGATCAAGCAATTACTGACAGATTGAATGCAAACCACCCCCCAGCTCTCCAGCGTGACCAGCTCCCCCCAGACCTTCCTGCTGAAGCATATCTATTTGGGTGCAGTCAAATCACTTTAGTACAAATCATTTTAGTACAATTAAGCAACCACTTATTACATCACAGGAAAGGCACTGACAAAGCTAGCATCGTTACCTTTTAACGGTGTATAAACATTTGGCTGATCCCCTGCTGGTTTCTTGGGTTCAGTTACATTGCTGTCATTCGCTTTTTCCTCTGCTGGGCTGTCTGGAAGGAAGGAAGCTGAAGAACCGCCTGTTAGGTAGGAAAAAAGATAAAAAGAGGACTGATCTGATTGCAGCATTGCTAGCACACATAACACCCCAAGACCAATGGAGCAACATATCCTGCTCTCTGGGGCACCCACGTCCCTCACTAGTAGTTGGGAAGAAGTAAACCCACACTGTCAGTGTTGGTCAAACCCTGCAGCCACTGAGAGGCTGAAACCCAACTCAGCACTGCTAACCAGGCAAAATGTAGTCCAGTAAGGTGACAGAAGCCACAAAGCAAAGGTCAGGCAGAGCCGGTCAGGCAGAAAAAGAGGTTTCGTCAAAAGCAGCACCCAAGAGGCACTCACGCAAAAATAAATAAATAAATAAAAAGAGGTTTCAAAAGATAACGCCGAGCGATAGAGCCGTAGCACTGCAGCGTCACCGCCTCCTGCAGCCGCCCGCCCACCGAGCGACCTTCCCGCTATCCCACCCGGCAGCCGCAACGGTGCTTCAGTCCAGCAGCCAGCAGCAGGGCCGGGACTCACCTGCCGCCCTACAGGCGCGGATCGGGGGCCGGGTCAGGCTGCCCGGGCCGCCGAAGGCCCACTCGGCTCCTGCAACGAGACACGCGTCAGGATTGCGCCTGGCTCCGATGGGGATCCCATCCCCTCCCCGCCCGCTTCCCTAATCCGCCCGCCCGCCCCGCTGCGCGCCGCCCCACCGCGCCCTAAACCGCACAATCCACCGCGCTACGCCCGCCCGCGCCGCTCACCCTCCGGCGCCCCACCGGAGTCGGGCTCGGTCTCGGTTTCCGCCGCAAAGCGGGGGCTCTTCCGCCTGTGCTTCAGCTCGGGGGCGTGCGGCGGAGCCCGCTCCTCACCGTCCCCCACCATCCCGTCCGCCGCTCCGCGCACCACCGAAGCTGCCGCCTTTCCGCGGCGGGGGCGGCTCCACCGACCTCACTTCCCGGGGCGGGGCGGGTTCCTGCCCGCCGCTTCCGCGTCACGTGGTGCAGCGGCCGGAGCCGCGCCCCCTGCGGGCAGTCCGCCCTTGTGCCCTGCGTCGGGGCTCCGGGTAAAAGTTTCTCCGAAGAAAAGCGTCATCTGCTAACGGAAGCAAGGAAAAAAAAAAAGTCAGCTATTCCGTAAAGCAGAGCGCTGTACGAGCTGCCAATAAGAGGGTGATTTCCATTCCAGTTAGCACAACAGGTTTTGTTCACCTCGGTTACATCGCCCGTGGCTAAGCGCATCTCTGCCAAGTCCTGCGCTGTTTATGGACCTGGTGACCAGAAATGAGTTTGATCCTTTCTGACACTCTGCCTTCGTTGCCCCAGTGCCAAGAAGGATTGGAGATTTCCTGCGCACAGCACTGAAAATCTCCAGACACACCCTCTGCTTTATGCCAGCACCACTGCAGTCGTCTTTCCCCGTGCTCTGTTTCAGCTCTTTGTTGCTGGGCTGTATTGAAGGTGTTTGTAGGCAGGCTGCAGCCTGACCTAGGGGGAATGCAGCCTCTGGCCTTTGCACTGATACCTTTCCCCTGCTGTGACGTGTCCCATGTCACCGAATCCTATGAAACAGGTCCTGGGGCAGGGGGCAGAAAGGATAGAGCATATCTACCCCCTGTAGGCACAGCAAGGAGTATTATCGTTTTGCTGAAAAGCATAATACGGAATGCTCCAGCAAACAGCCCTGCTGGCAGAAACGCTGCTTCTCAAGGAAGAGGCGGTCGTGCTGGAGAGGAAGGAGGAAAACTACAGCTCCCAGCAGCCTGTCCGGGCACCCGAGGAAGGGCAGGGTTCACCTTTGCACCCACAGCGGAGGATTCAGAGCGTGTTTGGGGAAAGGACTCTCCAGCCAGCCGCAGAGCCCCAGGGCAAGAGCAAGCCTCTGGGCCACTGCTGGCTGCCTTGCTGCTTCTAGTCGCTGCCTTGACTGGCTCCAGCCCTGCCTGGGTAAGTGTCTGAAGGCACGTCATCTTTGTGCTTCCTTATTCTGCGAGCGGGAATGCCACAGGGAGGGGAGGGATTGCAGCCAGGCCAGGAGAGCCACACTTTGTACCCGTGCTTGCAGTTAGCAAGAAAACTGAGTTACGGAGCCAGGCCAGGGTGGGAAGGTGCCCCTCCGGTGGGGAATCGAGATCTTTGGTCTGCTTGAACCCATCTCCAGCTGGGAAAGTTTCTAATGAGTTTTCCACGCTGCCTGTCCCTGGTTGGCTGGCAGACATTGCTCACTGTGAGTTCATGGCATACCGTAAAGGTTACATGCACTCGTTTTCCTGCGACTAGATTAACTTTAAGGGGAGGGAGGAGCCTCCCCTTCCACCGTGAATCACTGTGGCTGTGTCTGCACTTATCAGGTCTGCGGACATTGAGCTGCAGTTCCTGAGGCTGAGGCGGGATGGTCGCTCTGCCAGGGGTAGGACTTGGTCAGCCATCCCACCAAGGGGGAGGCAAACCCCTGTACAAGCAAAGGAGAAAGTGAAGCGAAATGGTGCTGGGATTCCAGAGGAGAAACGAAATGGAAGAGAGTTCAAGTGTGGGTCTGCCCGGAGGTAAGTGAACTCTCTGCTTGCTCCACATCCTGGGAAAATCCCATCGCGAAACGACTTCAACACTAACAAGAGAAATCGAAACCAAACGAAGCTAAGAAAAATCCACTCTTCTGCAGGCCACTTTCAATTTTGGATTCCTATCAGCAACAGGTTTAGGCTTTGTGTTTGGGATGCAGCTCAAGAAGGGCTGAAGATAGAGCTGCAGGCTGGGAGAGCTTTCTTCCTGCTCTTCCAGTGATTCTCCCTAGGAAACAGCTTTGTAATGCAGTGTGCAGAGAGAGAAACGCCCCTGGGCCAGCAGCCAAATCTAAGTGCAGTCAGGTAGGGCAGCTCCCAGTGGCACCACCGTGCATAGTAGGTGGCAGAGATAGTCACCTCCCTTGGGTTACCAATCAAAGAGGAGGAGGTTCTGTTGCACAAAGGTATCTCAAATGCACCTGCAGACAGCATTTCTATGCTTCCAGTGAAGAAGTGAGCCTTCACGAGGTTGTTTCTACCAGGAAGGGATGAGACAGTTCAGCGTGAGCGCAGGATCCAAACTCTGTACAGCCCAGAAGCCAAAAATTGATAGACATTAAATAACCAAGCCTGTTTTCCACCACCTGGGGATGTAAAACTTACAGAGGAGGCAGGGCAAGGTACATTATTTGTACCCAACTTGAATAGCAGGATACTTACAGCTTCCTTGTATTTCAGTTCTCACCATGAACTTCCGTTCTCTGTTATCTTCTTTCTTGCACTGGAGCATTTCAGTGATATACTCATGCTATCTACAATCCAATCAGACCAGTCCTGGGCATTTGGAAGTGTTCCTATAATGGCAGGAGCAAAGTAACAAAGAATGTGAAAGTCATGCTCCAAAGGAAAGTGTATTCTGACCTGTGACATGCGCAGCTTTCCTCTGTTTTCAAATTAGTAGGGAGTTCCTTGCCATTTTTAACAGCCTCCATTCTAATTTCTCATGATTATTTATCTATCGCTGTAGTTTTTATCAGCCATAAGTCATTTTTCTGCCAACAGTGCCTGAAAGTTGAGTCTCAGTTTGGTTCTGTAAGACTCAGAATATGCTTCAAGTTCTTTATGTTCATCCTTAGAATTTCTCTGTTGAATTTTGCCCTGATACTTACTTTTAATTGACTATTTCTGTGTTAGCCTAGCTGTTGGGAAGAGTAGCCCCATCAGCAATAAAACCACAGGAAGAAGAAAGCAGGGATAGGGTTTGGCTTCCAAGATGGCTATTGTGTGGGCACTGGCAGAATTGTTATGGCCAGTATTCAACAACAGCCTTAGAAACGCTTCAAGTCTGTTATCTTAATTTGCTAGCCTAGGAAAACCACAGATTCAAAAGTGAGAAGTGTTGGTGACAAACCAGTGTTTTGGGTGCTGCTGAACAGCTCTTGTGCAGGTGCAAGATTTTCTCTTATCTCCAAGTGGTTGCCTTTGCATCACTTGGGACCCCCACACCCCTTCCTTCACTTCTTCCAGTGTCTCTCTGAGCGTATTCTGACTTTTGGTTACCCCAGGTGCCCACCACACATTGTTGGTAAGATCTGAGTGTTAGAAAGATCTCAAGTTACTGGTGTTGGACTGGTCGAAGGATGGATAGAGGACTGCATCACTGAAAGTGACTGTGTGGCTACCACTACAGCCAAAATTAAACAGGGCCCTCTGTGTAAACATAAGGCAGTGTGATTCACTGGTGATGATGGCTGGTCATGGTAAATTCTCCTCCACAGCAGCTTGCATAGATGTTTCCAAAATGCAAGAACTGGGAGTTTGGTGATACAGAACAGGGTGGTGATAAAGTGCTGGGTGTTCTTATCTCCTGCATGGCTAAATGAGCTTGTAAACTCTGATCCCAACAGCTGGGCCAGCCATGGAGAGCACAGCTGAGCATCTTGTACACCAAGAATCTCGCGAGCACCAAGGGACAAGCACGTGCACTGAGACCTCCTGCAAACCAGAGGAGGACTCTTCAGTGTGTAAGCCACCAGCTGCTCATGGGGGAGAGGTGACTCTGACAGAGTTAGATAGCCCCACAGTGGAGACTCCTCAGGAGGCTCAGGTTCCTCAGGAAACTGAAGTATCACTGGAAGAATCTGGGGAGAGAAAAGATGATGCGTCAGAAAGATCTCAGGAAGAAAATGACTTGGACAGAGGTGAGTCTCTCCCCATCTGTGTGTACTGCATTTCCAGAGCGCTGATGAAGCAGGCCTTTCCCTAGAGGAGGCAGAACAGGAGAAAAGGTACCTGGTTCTTATGCTGAAAGAAACTAAACCTCAGTCTGTGAATTTCCTTACAGCCAGGCTGGGACAAACTGAAATTCACAGTGTGGGAGACAGCCTCCAGGAAGCACAGGAGGACCAGGAGGCAAGCAGGCAGTGTGAAAGCTCTGGCACAGCAGAGGAAGATAGTTTATCAAGAAACAAGACATTGAGCTCTGACAGTAAAGTGACACGGTCAGATCTGAATGCCCCAGAAGATGTCACCAAGGGCCTCTTGGCAGAGGAGAGCACCAGTGCTGCTCTCCTAGATCAGGAACCAGGGGAGCACACAGAGCAAGTGACACTGGAGAGTTTCTCCTCAAGCACGTTAAGGAGCAGACATGGGACTAAAGGTGAGCTGGTGGTTGCACACTGCTGCTGCTCCACTGTGCATGTGCCTTTGCTTTGCCTAGGAGTTGGAATATAGTGAGATTTCCAGTGCCTGTTGTCAGTTCTTTTGGAGTCAAAGAAGAAAGAAGATATTTGCTCCTTAGCACAAAGTTAACTTGCTCCTCTTTGTCTCCTTCGGCTGCTGTTTTCTTTTCAAAATCCTGAAACTATGCTGAATCTTTCTTCTTTCCCTGCCCCAGAAAGCAAGGAAAGACAAGACTTCTCAAAGCAGCGTTAACTTTAACTCTTTCCCACAGCTGGAATTTGTTGCATTTCTCATAACTGCCCAACTGAGCTGTTATCCCAGGAGCAAGTAGAAAATCTATTTCTCTCACTGTAGGACATGCAGCCCCACAGCCAGAGGCTCAGCGCAGCTTGCAGAACGTCACTGCCCAGAACACAGAACAGGAGAAGCCTAAAAAATCCCTCCTAGTGAAAGGTGAGGAAAAGGAGCTTCCCTTGTGCATTACTCATCGACCAGAAGGCCCTGATCCTCCAGGAACAAGTAATGACGCACATTTAATTTTTCTTCTCTCATGACCCTTCGCAGTCTTTTCTGAAGGTTTGAGGGAACCCTTGCTCAGTAGGCACTGCAGATCTGGGGGAAATGGGGTCACAAACAAAGCAAGCAATCCATGCCCTTAGAGAGAAGCCCACTTTGACCCGATCTGTGCCATACATTTATCCTGGCAAGAGGAGATCCTGGACAGTTGTTTCTGAACACTGGTTTCCCTTCTGGACAGAAGCAGGGTAGCCCTTGTTCGCCCAGCACAGTTAGGAGGAAGGCAGCAAACACAACCAGCCACCTCCACGTGTGGGGGCAGGTGCTCCAAATGGTCCCGAGCCTTAAAGAAAATAGATGTGGGGGGTAAGAGAAGAGAGTTGGTGGGCTGCTGTAATTCCAGTTAGCATTTTGTGTTGCAAGTGTGAAACTGTAGCCTTGCCCTCGTCTCTGGAGCTGTAGCCCCCCCAGGTGGCATGATGGAGCATGGGTCCTACACTACGGAGCAAGTGGTTTCTTCCCTATTTCTGGGACCTCAGAGAGTGCCAACCAGAACCACTTTTGTATCATAGCAGGGAAGGTCAAAGAAGATACAAAGAGCGAGTTGCTGTGGGTTGCTTGGGACTGACTTCTGTTCCCTGTTTGCATCTCTTCCCTTTTGAGCAGGATTTGTCGTTCTGGGCCTGGTATTTCTTGTCTTCTGCATATTCTGCTTCGGCAACCCAACCGCCAAGTCCCAACCAGCCCCCAGGAACCCCACGGTGGAGGCCTTCCTGTCCCAGTTCAACCAGCTGCAGGACAGATTTCCAGGGCAGAGTCCCAACCTGTGGCTTCGCACTCGCAAGATCCTGCAGAAACACCTCAACACATCCCACCACACGCAGCCTGCCATCATCATCTTCACAGCTGCCCGCAAAGGCGAGCGGACCTTGCGATGCCTTAGCAGCCACGTGGCTGACACCTATTCAGCCGCCCTGCGTGCCAGCACGGTGCACATCGATGGCAGGGATAAATCTGGGCTCCAGAGCGACAAGGCCAAGCTGGAGGTGGACTCAGAGCTCAGCTCAGCTTTCCAGGCTGGGCTCCGTGCTGCGGTGATACACCGCTTCGAGCTGCTGCCGGCGGGTGCCACCCTCATCTTCTACAAGTACTGTGACCACGAGAGCGCTGCTTTTAAGGACGTGGCCCTGCTGCTGACCGTGCTGCTGGAGGAGGAGATGCTGGAGACTCACATCAGCCTCCAACAGGTGGAAGAGAGGGTTCATGACTTCCTCTGGGCCAAGTTCACCAGTGCCAGGACTCCCAGCTCCTATGACCACATGGACTCTGACAAACTGAGTGGGCTGTGGAGCCGCATCTCCCACCTGGTCCTGCCGATCCACCCAGTGCAGAACGTTGAGAAGGAAGGCTGCCACACTAAACCCTAGGGGCACAGGCTGCCAGAGCCCCAGGAAGGGTTGGAAAGCCAGCCTCGGGACAAGTGGAGACACAAATGAATGAGGAACTTACTTCACCTAACTCCAGTGCTATTTCTCTACAGTTTTTTTTTTTTCCCTTGTACCTTCCTGGGCGAGTTCAAGAGGTACAAATTGATCCAGGCCTCCTGGCCAACTGAAGGTAATGAGAGACTGTATGCTTCCTTCTGACAGGTGGGAAGAGCTGATGTTTTAGACTGCTAATTGCACAGGAGCACATTACAGCGTGGGGAGGCAGGAGGGAAAAACTGTGTGTTGCAGGAAGCAGAACAAAGCAAGGTAAACTCACTAAACCCAACGTTTGGAAGTCGTGCTTCAAAAAGAAAACCAGATTGCTAGTCAAGAGCTTGACCAGTCAGTGCTGGTACAGCTCCACCAACTGACTGACACCCAAAGACCAGATCCTAAATTCAGGATGTGCAAACTGATCTGCAATCCAGAAATTCCTCAAACATCAGTGACAAAAAACGTCAAGCTGTCAGCACTTAAACACTACACAAATTGGGGATTCCCACGGAGTGGCCATTCTGAAAACAAGAGAATGAGGAAACACAAAACTTTGTTGTCACTCTGATGGTGTGAAGCCCCAGAGCAAAGGAATGAATAACATGGTTTAACTTAGTACTTTAAAAAGTTCACTCTTGATCCATTCACTACCATGAGGCTACAAGCAGCTCTTCGGGCTGATGCATCTTCACTCAGATCTGATGGAAGCCATCAGAAGTATTTCTGCATCATTTGTCTGCGCAGAGGACAGACAGCCCTTGGGGTCAGGACAGGGGCAAGATGACAAAATGTCTCTGTGAGCCATTCCACACCTTCATGGAGATCGAGAGTGTTTGCAGCCCAGCAGTGCCTGCCTTGTTCTGCCTGCCTCTCCCCAGCTAACTCTTATTGATGAATGTAGATGATAACACTGATATTTATTTGAAGCCTCGTGAGGCAGCACACCAGGTCCTTGCCCATCAAAGGTACATTTGCCTTCCTGCCAGGCAGGTGCTGCTCTGGCTAAGGTTAGAGCAACTAGGAGCAGAGCTGACACCAACTGGTAAAGAACAAAACCTCTGACATTAACACTCAAAATCCTTAACTAAGCAGGATGGATTCTTACCACTCCTCGTCTTCTGCACCCCAGGAAGAGAAATCCAGATCCTGCAAAGTCTGTAGTGCCCCTGCACACTGAATTACTGCAGGAGTGCTGGGACAGAGCTGCTGACTCAGGGAACACCTGGAGGCAGGCACAGGTTGAGGTATTTATGATAACCCAGCAGCCAGCCCCAGGTGTCAGCCCTTTGTGCCTACAATCCTGCCTGCTGGAGGTGGAGCAGCTGGAGCAAAGCATGTCTTGTGTCTGTGCAGACAGCAGAGACTGAAGCCTTGCAGAGGCACAGACTGCACCCGAGCAAGACAAATCAAGAACAGTGTGCTGTTTTTCCAAGCAGTCCACCTAAGTGCTCCAGACCCCCGTGCTGGCCGTGGTGCCTTGCTGATCTGCGCCACCCATGGCTCAGCCATTCACCCAGTGCCTGAAGTCACTGCCCCACTCTTCTGTCCTCCCGCTGTGTGCCTTGCCTCTCCTGGGAGATCTGTGGACAGAGACTCCGAGGAATGGGACAAAGAGAAGGAAGGGGAGAGGGTTGCAATTCAAACCAAAGAGCAGACATTCGATTTCTTTACGACGCCGGTCACGTGAAGACAAGATCCAGGAGTGTTGCAGCACTGCCCCAGCTGACTGATGTTTATCCCCCATGGCTGATAGAGAGCTGAGTTACCCTTGCAGTGCTAGCCAAGGATTAGACACGAAGCATCCTGTTGCAGAGGTTTTAAGCAAGCCAAACACAGCTAGACATGCTGCAGCCCAGCTCCAGGCTTGTTTCTGTACGAGGTATGGGCAAGATGCTGATTGCTTCCTCCTTTTTATTGCTGTCCACTACTTTGGTAACAAAAAACACTGTTTCTGCTCGTCATGGTTAAGTATCAGAGCTGATGTAAGAACTGGCAAAGCATTAACGATGTTATATCAATACTCTGAGGGAAATAAGTATTTTAAAGTTATCTCACTACCACTCTTATATACTGTGTGCATAATGCATAGTCAGGGCGTGCAACGGCAACTTCATGCTGCCTGGGTACCTTGCTGTAAGCATCATCCAGCAGAGCTGTTCTAATGCAGATATATCCTTATGACCTCTTAAATACAAAAAGACCACAAAAAAATATATATGTTAAAAATCCCCAACAACTGCTTGCTTCTGAAACAAGCTATTTAAAAATAAACGAGGTTGTGAAAGAGACCTGCAAAGTGTTCAAAGCGAGATGGAGCCTTACTGTATTCTGTTCTTTTCTCTAGCTGGTTTCAGTTCATAAAGCAGAAGAGTTTTATCGTGTTGGACAAAGATTCCTGTAGGTCACGGCTGTAATTCTGCAAACAAAGTGGATACTTGCTTTCCCTGGGAGAACCCCAAACAACCTTTCTCTCAAAGGAGAGAATGGGACAGACATATGCTACTTTTTCAGCTAAGCCCAAAACTAAAACCAAACCTGTAAAGGAGTGCTTCAGCTCGACCCAGCTGCCTCCTGAAACTCGCTGGGCTCCGCAGAACAGTTGTAATACTGAAATTGAAATCCACTGACAACGTGTTAGAAAACAAACCTTTCTCATTTCGACACTGTTCACGGGGGGGGGAGCAGCCCCCCTGAGCAGCCCCCTCGCCGTCCTTCGCCTTGCTGTGGTCGGAGCACAATGTCAGCACCTGCCACTGAGGAGCGGGCTCGGCAGGTCCCTGGCGAGGGCACCCGAGAGCTGATGATGTTCAGAGCCAAAGCGCAGGCAGCAGCGTGCTTCCAGATGGGAGGTGGGAACAGCCCCCCCTCCTTGGAGGTCTGCTCCATCCTCCACCCAGCAACCCGGCACCGCTCGGGCATACCCAAGCAGCAGCTCCTGGTGGTCCCCACGCAGAGGAGCAGACCCGGATCAGCGCTTGGCTGCAGAGAGAAGCTTTGGCTGACAGAGGTCCCTCCTCAAAGGAAGAACCAAGCCCACTTGTTGCTCCTGCTCAGGGGCATCAGTGCTGGGCCAGGCACCAAGTAAGGCCAGCCGCACTGCCTCATCCTGCAGGGCAGCGGGACAGACAGCAAAGACAAAACCTACCCCAACCCTCCAGGACCCGCTTGCACCAGCAGCCACGAGCACCGGCCCTCCACGCCAGGGGCGCGGCGTGCTTCGATCCCCTGCATCCGGAGACCCTTCGGTTGACGGATAGACCCCAAATCGCAGGAGCACGAGGCTGAAACCCCACGCAACTCCCAGAGGGCGAGCACCAAGCGCTCAGCTTCCCCCCCCCC
>VXAB01002116.1:0-11396 GCA_013399175.1 Odontophorus gujanensis
GATAGAGGTGAGACTAACTGGCCTATAACTCCCTGGATCTTCTTTTTTTTTCTGTTCTTGAAAATGGGGGTTATATTTCCCCTGTTCCAGTCAGAGGGAATTCAGTTCCACTCTTGTTTCGTAAGAACTTCCATGCCTCATGTCATTTTGTCAAACTGCCCTTCAGCTGCCATCTGTTGCACGGCAACAAAATGTAATGTAATACTGGTGGGAAGGTTCAGTCTCTCCTGCCATATCACAAACATCTTCCTCTGACATCAGGGACCAACATAATATAATAGGAAGCACTACTTTCAGAGCAGTTGTCTTAATTTGCATATATACAATACCTATCAGAGCCCAACATAGAAACAAACAAAACATCAAATAAATAAAACTTCAAGTTACTGCTACATCAACACTTTGCTGTCTTAAGAGCTTGTTTATCAGAAACATAATAGAAGGGGAATAGGAGCCTAGTCTCAATTCATCTGCTGATTTATAGTTACATCAGTTCATGTGTACTTAAGCCCTCATTCTGGGCACCGTTAGATGTAGTGTCCCAGATGCCTCATCTGAAGTCATGCTCTCTGGAATCTGTAGTCCTCCTTATCTGAGGAGGCTGAGTGACAGTAGATTCTCAGTTTTTTTATCTACCATTAAGATATACAGACAGATGCAGAATCCAAAGCATGACTTGGAAAGTAGGCTGTGCTTCTGGGAGAGCAGAGACCAGTCACATAGATAACCATTTGCAACAAAAACTTTTGTACATCCCAATTACTTACACAATTATGATTTCCACAGTCTGTGGGCCATGGAGTTCATATAGTCATGAGCTCCATCTGTAGTGACAGTGCTTCAGATAAGGAGTGATGATGCATAGTGCTGGATTGTTGCATACAGGAGCCAGTTATGGTTTGGAGAAAAAATCAGAATACATTTTTCTTTAACCTGGCTAATTCTCACTGTAATACTGTTATTTATCAGCCGTTCTCAAGAAACATCAGTTCACCTTGAGATACACACTAGACTACATTTTTTCACTTTACCTAGCACATGCACCAAGATCCTGAAGAAAGAACAGTCCCACAGATATGCTTGCCTTTGCCCAAGGCAGGAATAGACCAGAATGTCTTGCCTAGCATGTTCTCTCTGTGTACTAGTTGATTTCCTTATACAATACATAAAAGATTTGACTGGGCAGCAGGTTTTTTGCTAAATTTGTGTCCCAATATCTGTTCCAGCAGTCACTGCTCTCAGTGTAGATTTTAACAGCCCATTTTATCATTAGATTTTCCTGGAGGCTGGTGCATGATGGGGATGTGACACACCCACTCACTGCCATGCCCTTTGGCCAAAGTGTTAATGAAGTTGTTTCAGAAAGTAGCCCGACTTTTTAAAGAATTCTGTCTAGGGAGCCTTGTAACCACAAGACTTGCTTTTCAAGACCCAGGATAGTATTTCAGATGGTAGCATGAAGCACGGGATATGTTTCCAGCCATCCAGTAGTAACTTCCACAATTGAAAGTACATGACATCTGCCACAGCAATTTTGTGGGTGTATGATATAATCTACTTGCCAGGCTTCCACATACTTCTATTTCAGCCATCATCCTCCATACCAGAAAGGTCTTAGCCAGTTGACTTCCTTAACTCCAGCATGTTTCACATTCAAGGTTATTCAGGTTACCTGTACAGTACCATCCATGCTCAACTCTACCTCCCAGTCCTGAGCCTGCCTATATTTTCCATCTCTTCCTTGACAGCTGGAGGTATCAAGAGCCCACTGATCTATAGAGAGAGTTCACCGTTATGTTGCCAGTTCAGATCTACCTGAACCTAGTGGCCCAAACTACCTGTTCACTGTTTTAAAGTTCTTCAGTGGCACAACTCCTGGGTATGTGAGAATCAATGTGGTGTACCTTTACAACCATATTGTCTACCTGGGCAGCAGTATCCTTCCACAGTGCAATGGCTCAAGGTGGGTTTGCTGCTGTGTTGCCAGTTCTTCTGTTTCCATTGCTGATACCACCCCCACAGGGAATTTGCCACCATTCCAGAAACANTGGGGCCTCACATGAAGTGAGTCACTTCTTCTGAGTCACTTGATAAAGAGAGTTTACCATCAGACACTAATCCAGAATACACGTTCTCCAGAAACCCACAGCACCTAAGAAAGCTTGAGTTCCTTTTGGCTAGTTGGTGGAGACATAGCAGTTATTTCCTGATCACCTCCATGGAGATTTTTTGATCTCCATCTTGCCATTTTATTCCTAAGGTCCTTTACATTATGGCAAAACTGGTTTCTTAAAGGATTTTAATTACTTTTTTTCCACTTATCAAAAGTTGCAGTGTTCAACACCTTCCCCCTGTATCGGTGCAGCCTGGATTAACCCATGGCAAATGGTGGGGATGCGTTTCTACCCCTTGGACAGTAGATTTCAGGTGTATTTGACATACCTCCAAGTAAAAGCAAACTTGGGCCCATACTCTGTTGCTTGAGGGATTGATTGAGAGAAACCCATTCATGGTGTCACTTGTGGCATACCACTTGGTTGTCTTTGACTCCACTTTATATTGGAGTTCTAGCACGTATGGCACTGCAGCACTCAGCAGCAGTGTTACTTCATTCATTACACAACAGTCCACTATCAGCTTTCCCTCTGCCCTGGCCTTTCACATTGGCCATTGGGGACTGTTAAAGGGTGAATGAGTCTTGCTGTTTGCTCCTTGGCTTTCCAGCTGATGCTCCAGTTTACCAATGGGCATCTCAATCTCATTGCAATATTTCCACTTGTGTGCCACTGTAGTAGTAATCAGCACCCACTGTTCTGCTCCTAGCAACCCCACAACAGAAGGTACTCTGAAAGAGGTACAGTAGACAGTTGCTTAATGCTCTTGTTCTCTAAGGCCACTATACATTCAGCTCTTGGTATTTCCCTGTAATTCCCAAATAGAGGAGGATTCTTTATAACTTAATGACATTACAGTATACTGTGCACCACTGTACACCAGAACATTTTTCTCTAGTAGTTCTGATGTGCCAGGACATCAAATCAATACTGTTCAATAAACCCAACTTTCCCTTTCCTTCACCAGGCTGCAGGAAACCACTCCAAGTCCTGATTATTGTATTTATCACTCATTTCTCAGGTTCATTATCATCCTTAGAACTAGGATCAGGCTAACTTCTCTGTCTTGGAGACTGTCCACTGGATAGTGAAGCTGTCATTTTCCTATAAAAAAAATGCCCTCTTGTGAATCTTATTTCTTGCAATTAATGTACCTGTTCCTCTAGGGTCAAGATGAATTTTCCATCTCTCTTCTTCCTATCATCTCCATGGTAATGCAGATAAAACCACAGAGTGGCACACGTTGTGTACCCAGTATAACCTCTCCCTCAAGCAGAAGAATGCTTTTACTTATAGTTGAAATGCTATTTCTGCTCTGGTGAGGAGTGTGGCATTTTGTCTTTGAACTGATGAAACTTCCATTACAGTTTTTCTGCAGCTGAGACACAGGACCATAGGGAAGAAGTGAGGCTTTCTTCATACTGTTGAAGTAGACTAGCCACTTCACCCACTGTTGGTTTTTCATTATCTTTACAGTCCATTGCTGACAGCGTGTTGACACACAGCGATGTACAAAATTCCACCATATAAAATTGAAAGCATCTCAGGACAGATGATCATGGTTCAGATAAACATTATACATCACCTCCAACATAGCCAGTTCACTCAGGTACTGTATACAGTGGTCCATCTGACAGCATAATATAGAAGATACTTGTTAATGGCATATCTTTCTTTCATGGCTGACAAGTGTTGCCTCCTGAGAGTGAAGGTTTGTATTTCTTTTGCAATTGCTTTGTCAATGCTCCTTTCTGTAACAAGAGATCTGAGCTTCCAGGTTTCACTGTCCACCGTGCTCAGTCTACTGGCCCCACTATACCCAGCATCGGAGCAGCCAGGAGACAATATGCTTACCTGAATTATGTCTGATGCCTTTTCATATATTTCACAGCTCAGCTCTACTTATGTGTTATATGATTACTGCCCCATTTATGATTTTTGATTCTTCTTCATCCCATCTTCATGATGGCCATTTTCTTCTTCCATCTCATTTCAGTAGGAGATTGCCTACTAAGCAACTTAATTGCACATTCATTTTTTTGGTTTCCTGTATATGTTCACCTGATATTGGCACAGGTTGGCTTTCTGCAGGGTCTGTTGCAGGAGTTAGAGAAATCCCAGGGCCTGATGCATATTTGTCAAATCTAAAGACCTCTTCCCCTTTAGCATGCTGAATAGCACTGAACACGGCTTTGTAGGCATGGGCCAGACCCCAGCATGTTGCAATGATTCACATCTCTCTAAAACTGCCAGAATGATACATGCATTTTCCAAATATTTTACTAGTTTTTCGGAATTCTGTTTTTCAAGGGAGAAGTTCCAAAAAAGTAGTTGAGTCCATTGTTCTAGGTACCTGCCTATACCAACCCAAACTCTGCAACTCACAGATATACAGATACAGGGCAGATCACTGGAAGAGATTTGCAAACAGTTGTCTAATCTTATGCAAATACTGAAACAAATTTATTAGGCATAGAAATATTAATATACTAGTTTAACATTCCTGTTCATCTCTCCCATAACCTTTTTTAAGTTTTGTAAAGTATGAATATGATTGCAATATTGAATACTAATACCAGACTAGTTTCATGGCCAATGTTACACCATGCAGAAAAATGATAACCTTAATCCATCCCTCAGAAAGGGTACATAAGGTAGCAGGGTCATATATAGTATGCAAGGTATTAAGTAATGATTTTCCTAGAAAAAACTCTGATTTCTGAAAATAGAAGTAACACTGAGACCAGCAACTATTAAACTGATATAACTCTCATCATAATTTTTAACTTTTGACATATTCTGGTCAGATCGCAACCCTTTCTACCCCAAAAGGGCTGTCATGATTTAACTCAGCCAGGCAGCCAGGCACCACACAGCCATTCACTCCCCTGAAAGTGGGTTGAGGGAGAAAACCAGAAACTATTTACTAAGACAGAAAAGGAAAATGGAAATGAAATTTAAATATATACCCCAACAATGCAATTACTCACCATCCACTGACCAACACCCTGCTAACAATACAACTTTTTGCTGACCAACACCCCACTGGCAACGCGAAGTCTCACCAACCACTACCCAGCCAACTCCTCCACAGATTCATAGACTTCTTCATGCTGCCAAGTGGTATCAAATGACTCCTTGCCTAATTCAGGCCAGCTGTCCCAGCTCTGCCTTAACACTGTCCTGTACTGTACTATAAAGGCAGCAGCTCTTTCCCATCAAGAAGACTGTCCTGGTCTCAAGTGCTCTCCCATTCCTTAGCAATAACAAAAACATGACTGTGTTATCAACAGTGTCTAAGCTGAAACCAGAACACAGTACTAACAGCATCCATCTGAAAAGCTGTACTTGGGAAGTGCAAAGCAAGATAGTCACTCAGAATTGATTGTAATTCTCTGTTCTCTCGACAATTTTCATTTTAACCTTGTCTAACAGCTTTTCCATAATTATAATGATGAAGTTCAAAGGTACAGACAAATCTATAACCAGTAGAAACACAAGTTCTCAGTGAGAAACCACATGGCTGGTAACCAACATTTGTTGTCTCCTTGCCTTCCACCAGAGAAAGAAAAATGAACATTTTGAATGGCGAAGAAACTATAGAAAAATAAAACTATAATTCTAAGTAATCTATCCTTTCTGTTTTGAAGTACTTAATAAAGTAAGCACAGCATACTAGCCTTCCTCTGGAGTCAGTGCTGATAAATATTGGGCAGAATTACCTGTAAGATTAAAGAGGTACTCAAAGGCAAGAAGTCATCAAGTGCAGGCACCTCGGGCAAGAAGGAACTCACTGGGACAAAACTACATCCAATTTACTGATGCTATGACTACTTCAGCTTCACCTGTGGGATGCACATAGAGAAAAGTTACTGGAAATACAAAGAAGCATTTTGACTTTTTGTGAGCTTAACTAGGTGTATCTATATTAAATTATGTTTCTCAGTATGAAAACTGAACTTACGATTGCTTTCAGAGTAAGACTTAGTCTTTGGTTTGGGTATGTGTTCTCTCCTATTTCAACAACTCAAATAACTAATATTCA
The DNA here is from genome assembly GCA_013399175.1 of Odontophorus gujanensis. Classification (NCBI taxonomy): domain Eukaryota; kingdom Metazoa; phylum Chordata; class Aves; order Galliformes; family Odontophoridae; genus Odontophorus; species Odontophorus gujanensis. Next base: position 6,160 of record VXAB01002116.1, read on the forward strand.
GATTTTAAAAGTAAACTATTTGACTGTAATCTTAACAGTGTTTTCAATATTATGGACACATTGTGGAACACACTAGAACTCCTTTGCTCATTTGTTTTCATAATGCATAGTAAATAACACAAGTAGGTAGAAGTGGCAGAAAAATCAAAAGATTCTTCAACGCAAAATGTTTCCTGACACTATCTCTTTTCGAAAATAGTCTATGCAAGCCAGAAAAACTCTACATATGTAAAATTAAATTACCAAGATACTTTGAGACAAAGAAATATATCTTTTTAAAACTATGCAAGGCCATAAAATATATAGTCAGCTGATATCTTAAAATTATTAAAAGTTATAATTTCAGAGCTCTGGTAATCACTTAAACAGAACTTTTTTTTTTTTTTTTGACTGGGAAAACCCAACAGGCAAAGCTCTTGCATGGAGTTGACTTAACCTAGCATATGTTTTTGAGAATTGATTATTTTATAATAAATAATCAAGCAACTGCAAAAAGGACAGAAATGTTTGAACACATATATCTTTAAGAAAGGTGAGCTTAATTTTTCTACTTGAATTGAATTTCATAAGAACTTTCTTCCAATCTTTCTTTATATTTGAATAAAATTATTTTTGTTTCTGATCTGCACTGTAGGAACTTCGAAGGAAATAAAAGAATTTTGCCAAAAATGGCTACTCCTTCTCCTGAACAAATTGCACCACCTCCTTCCACAGGTCTTGCTGCATCCTTCTGGAAACACAGCCAGTAGCCTCATACAACATTGCCATCTGGTGATGAAGCATTTGACTTACACTAAAAGAGTACTAAACAATTCTTCACAAAAAGAAATGTAATCAGGTTGGCTATTTTACTCACTCAAGACTATATTTTAGTACTTAGTAATCAACAAAGAAGTAATCAGTGTCATTTTCTTCCCTGTATAGTTTGTACCATCCACTGAAAATAAAATTTGTTTTGAGACTAAAATGTGTGTTCACATTCTGGAAATCTGCATCTATGTCTGTATCATCATGCATACAGTAATCTTCATCTGAGCAGAGGAAGAAGCTGCAATACACATATTCAAAACAAATAACCATGGATTGTACTAGTGTTTTAGCAATTTATTAGGAAAAAAATAATTAAGCTTCAGAGATAAGGAAAAAAGAAATTTCATTGATCTTGAAATAGAGCAGTTTCTAGAGGCTGAAAAAGAAATGAATCACTATATTTTACTAAAACAAATATCTTAAAAATCTGTATATTAGTGTTATTAGGCTACTGTATTACAAAATAAGAAGTGGAAGTATTTTTTCCCCTCTAATACAATTGAATGTTATTAAATACATATCAATAACTTGTCAAATCTTCAACTAAACTTGATACATACATGAAAGAAGTGAACAACTATTGTATGAAATTTATAGAAGGTATGTATACATTACAAAATTATTTTCAGAAATAAGTGAGAAAAAAAAATATGAACACACACTTTTTTTTTTTAATCTAATGTTGGTTCCTTGATCTGGTAAGGGGATTAAACTCATGCCTGCCAGTGCCTTCCTCCTAAACTTGGAAGAACGTCAGCTAGTCTTGATGGATTCAGAAATAAGCAAGCTCCTGCAAATTAAAGTAAAAAGTCTTCTAAAGGAATAGCATGCCTTGAGAGAGATCCAATTCTTCTAGTGGTGGAAACTGAGAGTTTATTTTGTAGTCTGATAGAAATAAGGTAATTACACTTGCAGGTCAGCCATTTCCTGGTTTTGTCTTCTAAAATCTCTAGTTTAGCTTCTTACTGAAGAAAGTTACTGATTTTATTTTGTCAGCCAAGATGTCAAAAACAATTTTCAGAACTTGATGTGCAGCTTTTAACTCATCAAATACCAAAGTAATCAGGATTAATAGATAGATAGATAGATAGATAGATAGATAGATAGATAGATAGATAGATAGATAGATAGCTGCCCTGGTGTACTTTTTAAAAGGGTTCTTTATTAATAATACATGCATAGAAGTACGTGGAAACCTTGCTGCAGGCTCTTGTGAGGTAAGGATACCACAGTTAGAAGCTTGCTCTATGTCAAAAATACAGATAATTTAAACCAAGCCATGAGTTTTAATCAAAAGTAAAAGCATGTTGGATGCTCTTGTTCTATTGGTATCTTATTAGTTTCACTATTATAATTAGCGAAATTCATTACAACAGCAACTTTAATAAGGACAGGTAACCACAGGGAAAACAACAAGAAAGATCACTTTTCAGCTTGCAGCAGACAAATTAGTCTGGACAATGAAACACTACAGGCTTCCAGGCAGCACAGCTTGGGAAAAAATAAACCAACAAACAAATAAATAAATGGAGGTGGGGGAGGGGGGAAGGAATATTAGGCAAGAAAAGTTCCTTAAAAGTTTTCCCACCTCGGTTTTGAGGGATGATATATGGGCCAAATAATGAACAAAGCAGCTTGCTTGTGAACTCCAGACTCTATGATTTTGGATATTGCCAAACTTGTTGCTTCTTCTTTAACAACAAAAGCAACATTAGAATGCCTTTTTCCCCTCCTGGCACGGAATAAACAAACAAACAAATAAAAGCCTGGAAAGCTTCACAGAATCATAGAATATTCTGAGTTGGAAGGGACCCACAGAGACCCTTGTGTCCAACTCTGACCTCCACACAGGACCACACAAAAATCATACCATATGCCTGAGGGTGGTGTCCTGAGAGAGTTGCTTCTTGAGCTTCCCCAAGCTCTGTGCTACGCCCCGGGGAGTCTCTTCCAATGCTTGATCACTCTGGTAAAGAACCTTTTCCTGATATCCAGCCTGACCCTCCCCTGACACAGTTCCACGCTACTCCTTCAGGCCTCGACCCTGCCACCAGAGAGCAGAAATCAGCACCTGCCTGTTCACTGCCCTGTAGGGAAGTTGGGTAACCGTGAGGCCTCCACTCAGTCTCCTTTTATCTTGGCCAAGGGACAAACCAAGGGATTTCAACCACTCCTCATACATCTTCCTCTCTAGATCCTTCACCATCTTCAGAGATCTTCTTTGGACAATTTCATATCCTCCTACAGCTGAAAATGTGTACTGATTTGGACACATTTTGATCCTCTGCCTACAGTGGTTTCTGCATATGCCCGGCCAATGCTATTTCTCCTGGGAGCAGCATCAGTACAAGGTTATGGACACTAATGTTAGTGCACATTTGTTTGGTTTTTAAATGGAGTTGAGACTCTTGGGAGACCCTCTGAGAAAATATTCTCTTTGAGAGTCAATGTATCTCACATACAAATCCCAAGACAAGAGTCATCATTTCATCTCATATATAAGGTCACTAAAATCCTCTGAAAATAAATTCAGAATTGGAGAGACTGATGACATCAAAGAACAAAGTGTAGATCTAACTACAACGATTCTATGTTTTCTGAGTGCATATATTTTTTTATTCTTTTGATATAACCTGCAGTCATTATATAAGGTGAGGAGAATAAATACCAATTATCCTTACATTAGGCCCTTCTGAAGGGAAGGATGGGACATCCCTTATATCAATTTACTTTCTGCACTTTACAGACACATGAAACAATGGAATATGCTATGCAGTCTCCTGACAGCATCAGATAAAATATTGCTGGAAGAACTAGTAAAACAGCAATTCAAATGAACTTGCAAAAAAAAAAAACAACACCTTAATTACCCTTTTCATGATTTTCAAGATGCTCATACTCAGTTTAAGAATTTTAAGAAGACAGAAAATAAAGAAAGAAACAACCAGCTCTTTGAGGAACAAACACTCTAAGACAAGAAATCGAACATTTAATAGGGAACCTAATTAGGAAAACTAACAGATATTTTATCACATTTTTGGTCTCTTGGTGTAGTCAGTCTAAGAAAGATGATTTGAAAGCAGTACAATATTCAGACCACCACACAAACAGGAGACCAGATGCAGACTGAAGTCAGCATTACACATACAGACAGGACACTGCCAGTATTAAGATAAAGAAACAGTCTATTACAAAAAGCCTTTGGTCCCATGGACAAGCCTACTTTTCAGTTAGCCCTGTAGACAGCAACTTACCCTGTGTTTCACTGACAGTAAGAGAAGAGAGCTGTTGTTTTTGGTGCAGTGCAATAGCCTAGTGAGTTAAAGACATCCTTGTTCAATAAGCAGGATTTTATGGAAGAGAAATGTTACTGCTCATAAGTGAATAGTCAGTGTTCTTTCTCCAGCGTTTATCTTCCACCAGCAGAAAAACTTAAGCATAGAGAATAATGGGAAGATTTTAATTCTTTTCCATTCCCTATTTATCTTAATGCATTTGAGAGTCCAAGAGATTATTTACAGAGAAGAAAATGAAAAGGTACATTCACATAGGTGCATACAGAAAAAAAGCAAAAGCAAATCAACAGAAAAAAATAAAGATTATTTGAATTCAAATCAAATAGAAAAGTTTTTCAGTGTCTAGATAACATCATATTTTCATATCTGGAAGCAAGGTACATTGTAAGAGAACAAGACAGCTTCTAAAAAAAACTTAAATAGATGCCACATGCATAGAACTTCATTATTTCTCATTTAATAGTAATTCATGTGAAACCTCTGCAACCAAAGGACCTCTGATCCAAGGGTCTGTGAATGCGTACAACCCTGCTGTCAAAGGACATGTGACAAGGTTCATTAGAGATACAGAAGAAATGTCATGCAGTAAGTCAGTCAAAACTGGGGGGTAAAAAAATTGATCAGTAGTGTTTCATTAAAGTGCTCTTGCTCCAAAAGACATTAAATTCCATGATGTGTCCTTCTGTAGCAAGAAATAGATGCTGCTGAGCACAGCTGGGAGTCAGCAGCTCTCCATATCCCTTACACTAAAGCTGCCATAGTTAGTTTTCTGTAGTAAAAAGGCCAGATACTAAAACAGTGACATTTTCAGGGAGTAAGAACATGGAATCTGAGGTTTCATCTATAATGCACATCTATATGGATGTCATTCTTAGAGACAAGTGACATACTTTAAAATTAAAAACTATTTACCTGAAGTTCTCTTATACATGTGCAAAATATAAGAAGTTCATTTTCCAGTGAGACCAGAGTTTTATTGCACAAGTACAGAAAAGATGCAAAAAACAGATCCTCTCTTAAAAACTTGAATCTCAAACTAACAGAAAATGTTAAAAAATACCTTAACTTCTTTGTAGTCATTAACCAAGTTTATAAACAATTGTGACATGAAAGAAAGAAAAAGAGAGAGAG
>VXAB01002120.1:8860-37446 GCA_013399175.1 Odontophorus gujanensis
GTTCAGAGAAGGGCAACAAAACTGGTGAGGGGTCTGGAGCACAAGTCTTATGAGGAGCGGCTGAGGGAGCTGGGATTGTTTAGTCTGGAGAAAAGGAGGCTCAGAGGAGACCTTATTGCACTCTACCACTTCCTGAAGGGGGGTTATGGTGAGGAGGGGGTCAGCCTCTTCTCCCAGATAACTAATGACAGGACGAGAGGGAATGGCCACAAATTGCGCCGGGGAACATTTAGATTAGATTTGAGGAAACATTTTTTCTCTGAAAGAGTGGTCAGGCACTGGAATGGCCTGCCTAGGGAGGTGGTTGAGGCACCATCCCTAGCGCTGTTCAAGAAGCGTTTAGATGAGGTGCTAAGGGATTTGATTTAGTAGTTTAGTGGGTAGGGATGGTGATAGGAGGATGGTTGGACTAGATGATCTTGTAGGTCCTTTCCAACCTAATGTATCTATGAATCTATGAATCTTTTACTGCTCTGGGATCTGCAGCTTTTCTGGCAGCAACCATTGTTTGGCACTAGGACTGTGATACCTGAGGGTACTTGTCAACTTTACAGACTTCCCTCCTTCTGGGAGTGGTGACCTCCTAAGTGTGTGCCTGAGCCTTTGACTATGGAGTCACTCTTCTGTTACTACCCAGCAAACGAATACATGCATTAATCCATCTTCATTAATGGTCTGAACAATGGCGTTGAGTGCACTCTCAGTAAATTTACAAATAACACAAAACTGGGAGTGGCTGATTCACCAGAAAGTCGTGCTGCCATCCAGAGGGACCTGGAAAGGCTGGAGGAGTGGGCTGACAGGAACCTCATGAAATCCAACAATGAGAAGGGTGAAGTCTTTAACCTGGGAAGGAACAACCCCATGCACCAGACAGTGCTGGGGGCTTCTCAGCTGGAAAGCAGCACTGCAGAGAAGGCCCAGGGGGACCCAGTGCTCAATCTAGACATGAGGCAGCAGGACACATTCACAGCAGAGGTGGTCTACAGCTTCCTGGGCTGCATAAGGAGGAGTCAGCACCAGCAGGCTGGGGGAGTGGGAGAGCTCTGGGCTCTGTGCAGCAGGCATGGATGTACTGAACCTAGTCCAAGTGATGAAGGGAATAGAGCATCTTCATACAAGGGAAGGCTTAGAGTGCTGGGACTGTTCAGCTTAGAGAAGAAAATGCTCAGTGGGGATCTCATCAGCATCCACGTACCTGGAGGGAGGGTGCATGGAACACAGAGACAGGCTGTTTTCAGTGTGACCAGTGCGAGGACAAGAGGCAGTGGGCAAAAACTGGCACACAGGAGGTTCCCTCTGAACACCAGGCAGCACTTCTGTGCTGTGTGGATGATGGATCCTTCACACAGACTGCCCAGAGGTTGTGGGGTCTCCTCCTTTGAGATCTTCATAAGCCGCCTGGACATGGACCTGGGCACTCTGCTTTGGTTGGACCTATTTTAGCAGGGTTGAACTACATGGCCACCAGAAGTCACTTTCCTCTTCAGCCATCATGTGATTTGGTGATTCTGTAATACATCTTTAGCACGAAAACTGGGAGGGACTATCCCAGCAGTCTCATGTTTTTCACACTCACTAAGGCTTAAGTTACTCATCTCCAAGTTGGGCAGCTGAAGACTTACTCTGGATTCTGTTCAGTTCTGGAAGACCTATAGCCTGTAGACTCTGTTTATTAGTGAATGGCCATGTCATTTTCTCCTCAGTTTAAAATTCATCAGACTGAATTGGGACCCACTGGGGAAGAAGGCTAAGGAAAGAATGCCCACCAGTCATAGCCAGTTTTAATCGACAAGCAGCTCAGTCACAGTATTCAGCTTAACCTGCTTTACTGAATAACATCTAAGCAGGTATTTTGAAGACATCAGTTATTGTGTAGATACTTGTAGTCAACTTTGTGAACACCTGACACTCTTTGCATTTTCATCCTATTATCCTTCATTATCATATTTCCCTGCAGTATGAGGTGATTATGGAACTTTTCCATCCCAGAATTGTGTTACCAGATGTGTGGATAAATAATTTCTTGAAATAATTTTTATATCATTAGATGTCTAGCTGTAGTAGCAGTAGGGTCCATAATAATTTGTGAGGGGTTAAACTGGCGTCAGTGACAGAAAGCTCATTCATTTCAATGAAAACAGTCCTGGGCCCTAAGACGTCAAGTACTGAAAGAGAGCTTGTGAGAAAACCACACGTGACTAACACCCTTCTCCTAAAATAGCTGAGAAAGCAGGAAATATCCAAGCCCTTGTTCGTGTGTCAACTAAGTTGTAGGCAAAGTGCACACCTGCAAGTTCCAAATCCTCAGTGGCTGCAGCATCACAGAGCTTCTCTGTAACAGTGTCACATGAATCATCTAGCAGAATGCTTGCCATCCTCATTAAAGTCACGCTTAACACTGTTAACTCATACAGCAGCATTACCTTCCTCCCTTCATACTAGTAGAGTTAGGCTCATACTAGTGCTGTCCTTCTGAGGGACACTCAGTAGGATGGAGGGAGGGAGCTCCTTGGGAAATGTTCACTGAACAGGAGGTAAACAGCCATGTAGCATGGAATACCAAGGTGACGCTTATGTTTTGGAGTGAAATTCATTTCCTGTATGGATATATCCAAGTCACCACAACTGGAGTGGGATTATTGTTGCATCTCATAAAACACTTTGGAAGATCAACATTCTCTTGGAACAAATGCTGACCATCTTTTTATCAAACCTTAGCAATGTTTGTTCCCAAATCTTTCATAGAACCTACATCCCAAGCTACTCATGTATTAGACAAGAGTGTTTCTGTATTTTTATACTACCATTTTACTCAGTGGAATAACTTTCAGCTATGTTCATAGATGTTTGGTTCCATCTTATTTTACAGCCTTGTTGTTCAAGCAAGAAAACAAACAAATAGATTATGTAGACCTGACCTTCTCTTTCCCACACTGCTAAACTCATCCCCCATCCTTCTTACAGAATGATTGTGCCTAGTCATGTGGTTTCTCATGGGACAAGAAACAAAGATTTTCTGGAAGCTTCTTAAAATATCAGCTGCCCATAGAAGTCTTTGAATAATGTCTCTGTATCAGTATCTCAACCATTTAAAAGAAGTTGTGTTACAAAGATTGGCATTTCTGTTTTTCGTATATGAACTATTTCTGAGAATATGCCAGGGAAGTAGGTCAATAAAGCATAGCTATTTCTATACTCACTGCCCTAGTGAGCATGGGAAAGGAGCAGGGGCAGAGGTAGGACAGTTGTTTTAAGCCTTTTATGCTTTCTTACTTCTGTCCCTGCCCTGTGCCCACTCATGCAATTTACAGTTAAGATCTTTGCTATGAATTTGGAATTGCTAAGTGCAACATGCTCTGGGCACTGCTCCTGCAGCTACAGTGCTCTTCAAAGCCCTTTTGAGAGGACAGCATGCCCTGAGCTGTTATGTTGGGCAGTGCTGTCCCTTTGAACACTCGCTGTTCTGCCAGCATGGTCTGAAGTCTTATTTTGTGTCTCATTTCAGGATTAGCAGTTGCAGAGGATGTAACAGGTCTTAGAGTTTCCCGCTTCCAAACCTTTGTTTGGAAGAAAAGTACTCTTTTTGGCCTGACTCTAGAAGCAGCAATAAGCAGTTACAGAAGCAGTTCTTATCCTTGACTCCAGCGTTTTGCAGACATTCTTATGCTATAAACACATGCTCAGAAGATCTAAGATCAGCATTTGTGGGCTGGAATTGGACCTCTCCACTTCTGAATTCCAAGAAACCATTTTCCTTTACAGTGCAAATGACCAGAAATGTTGCTTATTTTAGTGCTCCATTGATTCATCTGAATAATTTTTAGTACAGCAAGAACCTACTGTTCGCTAGCTTTGCGTGTTTGTTAACAAATTGGATCTGTCTCACATGAGACTGCTTTCTGTACACAATTCTACGTACTATTGGTAGGTAAGCTGTGAAAAGTCATCAATTTGTTCCTCCTTGGTAGCTTGTGTGTCTGGTGATTCTAGATAGAATGTGTACCTTGTTCTTGAACACTCAAGACAGTCAGTCTTGCAAATAAAGAAATTGCACAGTAAGCAAGTTGAAAAAGAGTAAAGAGATTTTTTTTTCAAAGGCCTTGACAGTTTCTCCTCCAAGACTTTGAACACGGTGGTCTTGTTATCCTGTAACTGCAGTAGCAGGGTGTGTTAGAAATGTTTTAAATAGCACTGTATTTATGCATTCTTACCCTTGCAAGTTGAAAGGATACTGGACTGTCCACACTGAAACACAGATCAGAGCTGTGTGTGCAGTGTGACAGCAGCTAGGAGGGAAAGTGCTTCACTAAATCCCCCTGTGGCTGATCTAATGGTGTTACCAGTAAGCATCTCCTGAATAAAAAAATGTGTTTCTTGGTATTACACAGTTTCCTTCTAGTTTTCATCCACCTCTTGCTGCTGTCTAGTCACAGCAACAATTTCTACTGTGCTGGTTCTAATAGGAGACACATTATGAGAGAAAAATCAGTGTTTTCTGTATGACTCTCTGGGTTGCTTTGCCACCACACCCTGCCTAGTTTCGTGTGGAATGTTTTACATGCACGTGAAACGTTTTGTCAGCCGCTCTTCACAGAGTGGATAAGCAGATACAGCTTTGACTGCAAAAGCTCAGAACTCCCTTTCAGGTCTCATAAACTTGATTTAGGATATTTTGATAGTATGAATCTAGACTCATGAAAAACATTTACATTTTCTTGCTGCCTTGCAGTATGAAACAAACAAAATACTCCACTGTTTTCACTCAGTATGCCTTTCAACAAAGTCCACAAAGACTCTCTGTAGATTGTGGAGCAGCTTATGGTTTATTAACCACTGGCCATGTCCTTGATGTTCTGTGGAGGGCTTCAGTTCAGCTGAAAGCTCTTAAGTCTAGCAGCTGCCATTCCCTTTGAGAAGGTCCATGTATCCCCCTGAGAGCTGGTGGGGGGAGGTGATGAATTAATTTTCTCTCTTTTACTCATAAGAGTAGACCTTCGTTCAAAACAAACTTGTACTAGGATGTTTTAATAGATTTAGATAAGCTTTGCAAAATACTTTATGGCTGTTTATTTATTTTGTCTAAGAAGCAGATTTGAATATGGTCTGCCTGTTTGGAGGATTCATTTGCATGCAGACTAGCACCAAAATAACTTATCAGACTGATTTCCTTACAAGACAGTACACGAACCCTTCTGAAATATGTATAAACTCAAAGTCCATGCTTGGTGCAAGCACATTTGCTCTTTTATCCCAGCTTGGAAGTTAGGCCGAATTGACAGCTCTAACTTTCATCCAGCCCTATATGTTGTTTCATAATGTTGGAAGCATCTTGGATGCAGTCCAATCTCCCTTTTCCAAGCATTAGGGTATTTATACAACTTTCTTCCCCTGTGAGCCCTGAACAGAAACTGGTCCAGAAGAGAAGGTAAGACTCCACAGCCTGGCTGTGTTGATAGCTGTAGGCTCCACTGTTGAAGTACTTGAAGAAAGGCAACTCATGTTTCTTGCATGAAAACAGCTTCCATGGCAGCTCAGTTTCTCAGTGTGGATGCTTCTGTAGCATTCAAGTTCTCTTTCTTTCATTTTTTTTTCAAGAAAGAGAGAGAGAAAGCGAGAGAGAGAGAGAGAGAAAGAAAGAAAGAAAAGAAAGAAAGAAAGAGAGAAAGAAAGNTTTTAATGTAGCCTAAACGGTTTCTCATGTAGCCATCTGTGTTGGTTAAGCTGGCCCAGTTTGCAAGAACAGCTGAAGTAAAATCAACACGATTCCCAGACTGAAAACACTGGTATGAGCTCATTATCTCAGAAAGTTCCCTTGTCACTGCTTGGTCCACTAATAAGCTCACACTGTTATCATGGAATGATGGTGGGATGGTTTGGGTTGAAAGGGGCCTTAAAGACCATTTAGTTCCAACTCCCGTGCCATGGCCAGGGACACCTTACACTAAGCCAGGTTGTGCAATGTCCTTTCCAACCTGTCCTCGTACATTTCCAGGCATGGAGCATCCACAGCTTCTCTGGGCAACCTGTTCCAGTGCCTCTACCACTCATAGTGAAGAATTTATTTTTATGTCTAATCTAAAACTACCCTCTTTTAGTTTAAAACCTTGTCCTATCACTACGGTCCCTGTTAAGAGTCCCTTCCATCTTTCTTTTGTAGGCCCCATTTAAGTACTGACAGGACACAGTGAGTTCTCCCGAGAGCCTTCTCTTCTCCAGACTGAACAAGTTCACAGGAGAGGTGCTCCAACCCTCTGATCATTTTTGTGGCTTCCTCTGGACCTGCTGCAACAGCTCCCTGTCCTTCTTGTGCTGAGGGCCCCAGAGATGTACATAGTATTGCAGGCGAGGTCTCATGAGAGCAGATTAGAGGGTAGACTCTCTCAGCTTAGGACCATCCCTTAGCCTGCTCATTGCACTTACTTTTGACACAGCCCAGGGTACGAATGGCTTTCTGGGCTATAGGCAAATACTGTGAGCTCATCTCAAGTTCCTCATCAACAGCCCAAATCCTTCTCCTCAGGACTCCTATCAATCCATTCCCTGCCCAGCCTCTATTTGTACTTGGGATCATCCTGGCCTAGGTGCAGGATCTTTCACTTGACCTTGTTGAACTTCAAGCATTTTGCACGTGCCCATCTCTCAAGGCTGTCTGAGTCATGTTTGATGACATTCCTTCTCTCCAATGTGTTGAGGGTACCACACAGCTTAGTGTCATCTATGTACTTGCTGAGGGTGTGCTCACTTCCAATGCATGTCATTAACAGAGATAGTAAATAGTATCAGTACCAGTACAGACCCATGAGGGACACCACAGGTCACTAGTCTTCACCCGCACATGGAGCCGTTGACCACAGCTCTTTGAATACAATCATTCAGCCAATTTATTATTCACTGAGTAGTGCCACTTAAATAAGTGGAAATAGTACTCCGATACAATCAAACAGCTGCCAACTAATCAGCATACTCTGTCTTATTCAGACTGTAAATACTTTTACAGGATAGAATCAGACCACAAGAATAGTGAATGTATTTCTAGCATCTTTAGGGGATTATGCTGTGTGCCTTCTTTTTTTATTTTTTGCATTATTTTGAAAAGGTTTTCAGGGCTAGGAAAAAAGACTTGAAAATTCTTGATATGCACATGTTAGAACAACAGATCAGTGCTCCATCCCACACACACTGACAAAATTAGATCTCCTTGAGGGAAAAAGGAGTTTAAAAAAACAAAACAAACAAGCAAAAGAAAATTTTCCCTATGCACTATGAGTATATTAAATTAAAAGATATTTTTTACATTTTAGCTGAAGATTTTAGTGAGTTTTCTATGTGGTGCAAAACACTTAGATGTCAAAACCCTTGAAGATCCTTGTTACAGGTTACACCTGGAATGTTCAGTAAATTACTTTAATGAAGGTTGAATTGCTATGAAAAGCTCTACGTCTATACTCTTCTATCTTTTTTGAATAGCACTGTGCTCAGAGATGACTTTTGTGGTAACTGGTTATATCTCTAGTTAAAGACGGAGCAACTGACTTCTCTCTAAGAAAGAAAACACATGGAGAGCAGCTTCATGCAGAATGTTACATTGCTGGGCAAGATCTGAGTCAGTCTTTGACAAACCCTTAGGCTCACTGAGATTCTTAGAGGATTTACGAGGACCATTTTTCACTTGGCTATTTGACCATGGCATGCAGTCTTATGCTGAGAGGTGAGAGGTAAGGATGCAAATAAAAAAAAAAAGAACGATGGCTCACTTCCTGCTCAGCCAGTTTCAAGCAAGGCCACTGTCTTCTTTCTGGTTTCCATGTGCAGGTGTGTAGGCCACAGGTTTGACTGTCAAGAGAGATTAATTAGAGGGACAAAGAATTTGAATAAGACCAAATTTTCGATATCTTAATCTTATCACTGGGGGATGAGTTGAATAAAGAGTTCTCAGTGATGCTGGGTACTTGACTTTTACCACTGATATTGACTGGTTATGTTTTTGCATTTAAATATGAGTGAAAGGGGCTGAAGTGATGGATATAAGTTTGAATGGCTGCAAGGGATCTCTCATTCCTTGGGCAATCAATCCAACACTGGCAGAACAATGGTAAAGTTATCTAAGGAAACCTACAGTGTTTGTGCTGCAGCTGACCTCTAAAAGAGGTGGAAGATTTCATTATTTGTATGGCTTTTCCAGCATCTCCTCAGTGTCCTGTTTCTCTGAAAAAAGTATTAGAAAACAAGAGAGTATTTCAGGTATATAGAGAAAATGAGATGCTGTACTGCTTTCCTACTGGAGAGAAGTAAACATTTGCACTTAAAGCAATTTAAGAAGAGGTTTTCCCATTAAACTCTTTATTTTATTTTGTTTTATTGCTTTCTTGTGACTTTTCTGATCTCCTAGCCTAATTCAGTTTTACTAAACAAGTTTATTTTTGGAACTGTTCATTCCTTTGCCATACACTGGCATCTCAGCTGAACATGGGAAGTATCTGGAATACCTGTTCCCAGAAATTAGATTTTATAATGTAATGTTGAGAACTCTTGGTTTTAGGGTCAGGAGGATTAAACTGGAAAGACATCATACCACATTTGTCTCTGAAATCACATTCACAATTGTCAATATCAGTGATTAGGAAAAGACACAAGGGCTTTATTTTACAGAACAGGAGGGTTCACAATATTGAGGTATGTGTAACTGTAGGAGTGGTCATATGGTCTCATTTCTTGTTAGCACTGAAGTGGAGAAAGGGTTCTCTTTTCTACCAGAAAAGGCAGAGGAAAGTAATGAGGAACTCCTGAATTTGTCTTAGCGTCTAGTATGTGAACCTCGATTCCACTTCTCTTTTCTCCATCTGCTGCCCTCAAGTCTTCTACACATTTTGGTGCTGATAAGACCACAGAAAGCTGTAGACATTTGCATAAAGTGTTATTTACATGATAAGTGGTTGGACATGTGTCTCTGAGCTGATATTTCAAGAAATTCACAAGCATTTCCATTAATTTGTTATACTTGGGTTCATACTTTCAAGCTCTGTTTTGACTCTGTGATGGTCAGACACTTAGTATACATGTTTGTACCTATGAGAAAGCTATGATTGTTTTTTAGGTACGTTACTTGAGTTGATACTGTTCTCCACACAGAGTTATAGTGTTTGTTCTTCCACTTGTTTTTGACTTAAAAGCATCAGTGGTACATGGATTAGTACTAATGTGTTAACTCAGCTTTCTTAATGGCATGGTAATGGACTAGTTTATATCAAAGAAGAGAGCACTTACTCTTTTGCCTTCTAAAAGGAAGAGATTTTTGTGTTTCACATTCAGTGTGGTTGGAAAGCTCATATAAGTTGTCATGAATATTTAGCAGCCCCTAGTTAACTTTTCCAAGTTTCTTTCCTTCTTATTTTTGGCCCAATTTGATTAAGTAGCAGATTCAAAACTATGTCTCAGATGTCTAAGTATGCTTGTACGCCTGTATAGCAGAATGGCCTGTATGGCCACATCACAGGGATCCAACTTACAGGCTGCTGCAGTGCAGCAGGAAGGGATAAAAATGGCTTTGTTCTGCTGTTAAAAATGTGGAGGTGGGTCATGTCAGCTCTTAAGTGACAGAAACCAAATGGCATTATGTCCTGCTGCTCCACAAGGAGCTGGTTCAGAAATCTTTGCTTAAGATTTTGAAGGAGGTGCCTTATAATAGAACAAGTGAAAATAGTTTCAAATTGAAAGAGAGGACATTCAGATTTTATGTAATATAGAAGTTTTTTACGGTAAAGGTGGTAAGGCACTGGCACAGGCTGCCCAGAGAGGTGGTGGATGCCTCATCCCTGGAGACATTCAAGATCAGGCTGGACAGGGCTCTGAGCAACCTGATGTTAACGTAGGTGTCCCTGTTCACTGTAGGGAGTTTGGACTAGTTGACCTTTAAGAGTCCGTTCAAACTTGAACAGGTCTATGATTCCATAATGTCATGGAAGAATTACACAAAGAAACCTATCTATTAATTGATGTTCTTTCTTCCTGTTGGTCTTACTCCTGACATTTTTTCTCATTGGTTGCACTTCCACATCTTTATTGAATGTTTATAATCATTAGTATTTCTATAAGGAATCAGGGAAGACAGCCAGTGTAGGATGATTGTGTGAGAGCAAGGGGCAGTTTATATTCATGTATGCTTTAACTCCCTGCTTACTTAAATAAGGCACATGGAGTCAGTGAAGGCAAGACCAAACAGTAACTTCCTAACCACTATGTGTGCCAAAGCGTGAGGCTGGCTAGAGCCCTGAACAGGGAATTGAACCTTAATCCCTACCCATGTGGTTCATGTTCATCCCACTCAAGACTGTTTCCCAGCTCTGCTGTCCTGTTTTGCTGCTGTCAAGGCCATCATGAATTTCTTTTCATAAAAACTGCGCAACCATTTGGCATCTAAATAAATCACCCATTGAATTCCTAGAGTTTACGAAGAGGTGCTCTTCTGCATTTCCCTTTGGTTCTGCGGTTTTGAACATGTTGATCGAATAGGAATTTGGTCAGTAGAATGGATAACAGATAAGCACAGAGTTGAAAGCAAAGCTCTTGCCTGAAGTGCTGTGCAGTTTCCACCATGCATATGCATGACAACCACAGCCTTGCTGCTCCTGGAGAGGCTGTTAATCCTCCCATTCTTCCACTCATCCCCTCAGCAGGGCCATGGGGGACATAATGAAACAGCCAGGGTGAAGTGGAGAAGGTGCATTCTCAGTGCTGCAGGAGAGGATGAAGGCAAGGGATGAAAGATGTTTCTGTAAGATTAAATTCTAAGCACAAGACAGCATACCAGCAACTAGCCTGGAGATGTGTTTCTTGGGTATATATAACTGCACTCCAGAGACACTGGTGGAAAGGCTGACAAAACTGTAACAGTGCTGATATGAATGCTGCCCTGTAATATTCAAAATGAAAGGTCTATTTTCATTAGGACTACTTTTTTTCCCTGGTTTCAAATGCCTCCAGGGATGGGTCATCCACAGCTTCTCTGAGTAACCTGTTCCAGTGCCTCACCACCGTCTGAGTGAAGGCTTTCTTCCTAACACCTAATCTAAATCTCCCCTCTTTTAGTTTAAAACCATTTCCCCTTGTCCTGTCACTGTCTACTGTAAAAAGTTTATTTCCTTCCTCCTTATAAACTCCCTTCAAGTACTGGAAGGCCATAATGAGGTCTCCCAAGAGCCTTCTTTTCTCCAGGCTAAATGTACAACTCCCTCAGTCTGGCTCCGCAGGAGAGGTGCTACAGCCATCATCTTCACAGACGTCTTCTGGAGCCAGTCCAACAGTTCCATATCCTTCTTGTCCTCAGGGCCCCAGAACTGAATGCAGTACTCCAGATGGGGCCTAGTGAGGGCAGAGTAGAGGGGACAATCACCTGCATACAAGTGGTTTCCTTACCACCCCCCAGCACTGCTTTGTTCAGTGAACTGATTCCTTCACATTACTGTAATTTTCAGTAAGGCTTGCCATCACCCTGAAGGACATTAGAACTTGCATATCTGTATTTTCAGCATTGTTAATATTTGTTTAATGCTGTTGTCCTGTGACTATCTAAAAGTAGTTTCTTCTGCTGTCTGTCATAAGCAGACACAGGGTATTAACAACACATTTCTTTCACTGCAGACTGACTATTGTGCTCTTCCCCCATGCTATTTTCTACAAAGGAGAAAACTATTAAGTCAGCAAGAGAAAGATCTGCCTCCTAACATATATTCACCTTGCTTAGTTGTTCCACTGTTTCTAAATAGTTTTGGAACATCTTTTTTCCATTTAAACAAATAGTACTGAAAAATACAGTTATAGTAGTAGTTCTCAGTGTGGAAAACAAAGCTATTAAATTCTGATGTACAGCTGGATCTGTTTAGTTCCTAAATTGCATAGATCAAATTGTTTCTTCCTTTTCTTGTGAATCAGAGGCACAGATAAATTTTGCTAGTGACTAATGCAGTTTAGACATTAAAACATTTCAGTGTTCTAGTATATAAACAGTCTGCATGGTTTGGATATGTAAAATCAATATGTAATTCCTATTGCATGTTAATAAAAGGTCAGATTAGTGTTATGTTGTAAATGCAGAGTACTGCTAAAGCAGTAATAGGATGGACTGATGCATTAGGGAGATGCACTTTTATTGCGCTTAAAAGCTTTTAAATTGGAAACCTGTTTTCTTTTGACTGAGGTAGGTCATTGTATGTTAAGTATTTCCTTTGAGTTGTCCCCATCACTCCATTTCTCCCTCTTTGTTTCCTCCAGACATATACCCCAGAGACATTATCCAGCAGTTGTACTGCAGGGGGAAGTCAGTGTAAGTTCCATGCCATAGCAAATAAACAGAGTATGATAAAAGAAGTAGCTGTCACTGTTATCCGAGGGCATCCTGGAGTGCACATGCTGTCCTGGAAGGAAGGTCTGAACATCAGACTCTGGTTTCTGCAGCAGTAAAGTAGGGCAGATGACTAAAGGAAAACATTTTAATAACTGTGCATTATTACTACCACTAACAGGCCATTAAATCTCCTGTACAGCACACATTTAACGAAGGGGAATATGTTGTTTCAACACCATAATTGTCGAACTAACTCATTTGGCAGAGCAGCATGTTTTGCTTCTTGAGCTCTGACAGTTTTGCAAGGTTGCCAGCAGTGCTGGGAAGGCTGGTATTTCAGTGTAAAGATTAAGCATGATCTCACAGCTCCAAAGTCATGATGGAGAGAGCTAAATTCCATGGCCTTTTTCTGAGACAGATGCCTGTAATTACTGGATCTGTCTACCTTTTGGTTTCTCCCTCTGTACAAGAGGCATTGTAACGTTTTCTTCCCCTCAGCACTTTGCCTTGTTGGGATATAAGCTTTTCACGGGGTGGTATATCAACAGTCACCAGAGAGATAAGGGACAGTGGTTTGTTTTAAGGAAAATGTTTAAAACAACACCTTTCCTTCAGCTTTCCCGTATGTTTTCCTTTCCTTTGTACCTTTGTGCTCC
Organism: Odontophorus gujanensis; assembly: GCA_013399175.1. Classification (NCBI taxonomy): domain Eukaryota; kingdom Metazoa; phylum Chordata; class Aves; order Galliformes; family Odontophoridae; genus Odontophorus; species Odontophorus gujanensis. The sequence goes on from VXAB01002120.1 coordinate 21,860, forward strand.
CCCCAGAGACACATCCCAATTATTGTAGACCTACATCATTGTTTTAAATGGAACTCCTTATCAGGCTTAATAGGTTTCACTAGAGCATTGTTAAAACCCAGTCACAAAACTCTTTACATCTGCAGTTTAAATGAACTTTAATTTGAAATTCAGCTTTGAAGGAATCAGTGTTTAACAGATTTGTGCAATCTGACTAAATCTACTTACATAACGAAAACAAGCTTTTCCTTTACTGAATTTAGAATAGGAATGAATTTCCCTAAGTTTTAAGAAATTTGAAGGAGTAAGATTTATGGGCAGGGTACTAAGTGTTTTCCTAGCAAGAAGACTTCTGAAGAAATAAAATACATTATGTGGAATCCCTGAGTACATAAATATATCCCTGAGTACCTAACATAAGTCTCATTGTGTGTCCTTTTGACAAGTTTCAACCTTTCAGAAATACTTATGAGTTACTAAAATGTCAGCACTTTTTCAAAGAAAGGCAGTGAACTGAGGCTACTTGGGCAAAGTCAAAATGTGAAGTCAAGCACTGGATGAAAATCAGTTTCTTAATTGAGTTAAATGTCTCCTTTTTTTCTTTTCTTTTTTTTTTTCATTTTGGTATGCCATGATATGGCAGAAGAACTAAGCAAGAGGTGATCTTCATTATTCTGAAGAATCTTCTCTGTCACTTTATTCTCCTGTTTTCACAATGAAAAAGCAAAAAAGGAATTCTTGTCGGTTGGGTGAAGTGGATAATATGTACTCACTGAATGCTTTGGAATACAGTATGTAAACAACCATGATGTAGGGATATGTGTGAATGTTCTATGCATTTGTGACTGACTAAATAGTGTACTTCTTTATTTCTGTATTTCTGGAACTCTCAAACCATATGGGAAGAAATGATTGAAACCTCTGTTTCACATCTTTCAAGACCTAATTATTATTTATTTGTATAAAAAGAATTGTGTTGTACCACGACAGTCACAGTAACAGTTTCCTGGGTTCCACACATCATTGTGTGAGACCTGCCACCAGCTGGATCTGGTAATATCCCACACTGGCCTATGATCATCTAGTTTTTCTGGCAGTATTTACCAGCCATCCAGCTATCCAGAGAAAAGGCAAGCAGACACGTTTCTTGTGTTCAGTGTTTCAAGAAACTTGCATACTCCTGTCAGTGTGCAGGTGGTATATCTTGAACCCTTGTTGTTGACTGATGTCACTGTCACACCGTGATGGTGATGCAAAATTAGAATCCAACATAAGGAACAGAATCAGCCTGAAAGACAGCAGAGAACAGTATTGGAGCCCAGATGAATGATACATGGAACTATACGTGTTATGTCAAAAAAGCAGGAGCAGTACCTAACATTTGGAAAAGGGTGAAATAAATAATTATTTTCATGAATCTGCAAGTACTAAGATAGCATGAATAGCATGGGCAGAGATGTTTACACTGGTCTTATTTCCTCAGATGAAAAGGAAACAAGGATTCAGCCTTTTTGGCTTCATGCAAGACAAATCTGCATTTCTTGGCTCCTAAATGTCATCTGTCTCTCATACTGAAGATCTTTCACAGTTTCAAAGAGAATTTGGAATCAATTGGATTGGAGGGAATATGATTGCATGCAACCTTTGAGTATTAACGCAGGTGCTCTGAATTCAGCCCTACCTAGTAGTAAGAACTCTGCTGAAAGGATAAGCAAGATATTTTGCCTTACTTGTGGTTTACAGGGACATACCCATAGAAATAATGATCTTAATGTAAATTTATATTATAGCAGAATACAAGAATATGAAGGAGTACAAGTTATTTAAGAGGAAAATCTTACTGATATGAACATAATGGCCTTAAGATTTTCCAGGGGAGGTTCAGGTTGGACATTAGGAAACATTTCTTCTCAGAAATAATGGTAAGTCAGTGGCACGGGCTGCCCAGGAGATGATGCTTACCTCTGGAGGTATTCAAGAAACGTGTGGATATGACAGTGAGAGACATGATGAGTGGGCATGGTGGTGATGATTTGATGGTTGGACTAGATGATCCAAGTGATCTTTTCAAACCTTAATGATTCTGTGATCCTGTGATAATTAAGCCCTAGCCCTTGCCATCCAATAGTTTTGTCTGATACTCTGGGAAAGTTATTTGCAGTCAGCAAATCTCTCAGATTTATTTTAACCAGAAAGTCAGTTGTTCAAATCAACAGTCCTCAAGGCACAAGCCTGGGAGACATGCAAGGTACCGTATCATAGGCATACATATTATATAATATGTATGCTAAAAAAAAAAAAAAATCACCTCTGGCTTCTTTTTGTGAATGGCCTGATGTTGTTATGTCTACTTGGAGACAAACAAGTCAAATTTTTAGGGAAACTAGGCACTGGAAAGACTCAATTCAGATACCAGTCTGGCTAAGCATGGAACTTTGCATTCTCTTCAGGCTGTGGCAGGTTTAGTACCCACCAGTTCTGTATGTGGGAAGAAAAACACTTGAAAATCTAGCCAGGAGATAACCACTGCACCAGAGTTTGAGGAAGTGCTATTTTAGAATATGTTTTGATTATGTAGTACACGAGAAAAGAATTAAAGGTACTGGCAGAGAGTTTCTTTTTTTCTCATGTGCTTATACCTAGAAAACAACAGAAATCATGATTCATGCACTAGAAAAGCAGTGCTTCTGTTTTAACTTCCTTCTACCTGCAGCTTTCCATAGTTTTAATATAGTAGAATATTATCACAATTTATGTTTCATTTGTTACTGAAGTGTGGGTATCGGCATAAAAAAGAACAGAACTTTGATCACTGTGAAATCTTATGTTAGCTTTGTGCTTCTTTATAACCACTGAAAGCAGTCACACACAGGCAGCTTAACATATTTGTTCTTTCATTTTCCAAAAGCATTTTCACATCAAAACACTGCTGTTGGCTATAGTATACAGTGTAAATCTACACTTCCGTTTCACAGGGAAGGGTTGCAGCTATTTGATTTATTAATAAACCAAAGAACCTTTGCAATAAATCAGAATTTAGCAGCTTTGTTCTCTTACGTAAACTACTATTCTAATTGGATTTTCTTCCCTCCCAGATATTATCTGGTTAAAGACTATAATCACGTATTTCGAGTTAATTGTAACAGAACACAAGTACACAGACGGTTAGATTTAACTATTTGGGACTTCTTGTTCCAAAACTGAGTCATAAACACAAAGAACCCAACAAGCAGGGGAAAGAGCATGTTGCATCGTAGTGATGTAGAGGTCAGGTAGGTTTAGTCCTCTGTAATCTTGACAGAGATCTTCAAGATCTTTCCTTTTTTTTTTTTTTTTTGAATTTGTGAAGACCTTATCTCTAGTTTTTAAGCAGATTTTTTCCTTCTTTTTAAAGTTGTTGGCTTTGCTGACATGAATTCATTGCAGAACGGAAGATCAGCTGTAAAAGTGAGTGTTAACACATCTGTATGGCACAGAAAGGCATGCTGTCCCTGTGATGAGTTTAGCAGCCACAGAAAGCTTGCATTTGATTACACTGATTTTTGTTATAAAGTGTCTCCAGGATTCCCTCAGGTAGATTCAACAAAGGTGCTTAGACTTCTTCCTTTTCTTGTTTTAGGACTGCTGAATGAAAACTTGTGTTAAATGAACAAACACTTCTGTCAATGTGTGTACTATAATAAAAAGACAGTAACGCTTCCCTTCTCAGTCTGTTCTTCCCCTCCAATTTGAAAATGGAATTTAATCTACTTTGATGGTTCTTCTTTATCACAATACTTAGATTTTATTACTAAAAGACTTTGAGCAGTGTTTGTAGATTATTTTTCCTGTACTTCGGTGGTAGTGCAGCATGCATAGATGTGCACCTTAGAAAGCAGAAGGCTAAGACACAAGGGGTAGTAATGCACAGATTAATAATAGATGTGGTAACTGATCTCAGATACTGAGGCCTGGAGGCTTCAAAGTATCTGCTCCAACCAGCGATTCTTTCCTTGGGATGACTAGTAGCTTTACCTGCCTGCAGGGAGTAGCTGAGGAATAAGGCTCAAAGGGGATGAACATGCAGCTTTCCTGGGTCTACTCTGTTCTGAAGTCTAATGGAAGTTCAAGTGCCCCTGTAGGACTAGATACTACTGAAGATTTCCAGAATCAAACTCAAGTCACCTGGAGAAGTTTAAGGCCGACCAGGAGAAATGTCCAGTGAACTTAAATACCAGCAGTAGTTGGTGTGGAGATCAGTCTGGATTTCCTGCTAAGTCTTATGTACCTAACTGCCAAGTTTGATATAATGTAGGAAGTCTGATTCTCAACATGGCAGTTTTATTCTTTGCTTAAAGCTGGTCACTGCTACTATTGCTTTTTTTTCCCCTTTGTTTACAAGTTCAATTTTGCATATAAAAGAGGTTCTTCACTCCTGTGTGCTGTAGCTGTCTTGAAGTGACAGCCCAGTTTCCCAGATCTCTTAACATCTCTTTTTTCTCAAAATTACAGTAAAGGTTTCCAACAGTGTAAGAATTGGGTGATTTTAATCATCACCTGTGTAAGTTGGTCTTTCTTCCAAGGGTATTTGGTAAAATTCTTCACCTCCCTTTAAGAAGTACCACTGATTGTGATCCTAACATATTCTCTAAACTCTTTTATTTCTTACTTAAAATGTAGGTTTTTTTCACTTCTTGTGAATGAAATCAATATTAAAAATATGTACATATTTGAGACACCTGTGTGTTTCAGAGAAGCTGAAAAGAGAGCTGAAACTTTTGTCTTCTGCGTACTATTTCTCAAGAAGTCTTTCCTGTAAAATAGTCTGAAAGGTAGTGGTTGGGGTCTACAACTGCTCAGCAAAACTATTATAAAACATAATATTTGCAGTGTTATCAATGCTGAAAGTTGAATAAAATGATGATTCATAATTGGTTCTTTCATTCAAAGGGTGGGCAAAGCAGTTTCCTTATGGTAGTCTGCATTTCTGGAGACAAACAGATATCTCAGAAGCAGAACCAGGCATCTCTCATTTAACTGTGTGGTTTATTTAATCTGTCAAAGAAGAAAGAATCTTAATTTTTATTTAACAAAAGCAAATGATTATGCTGTGATAGGATGTTTTAACTGACACAACAAGGCATTACCTGCAGGTTAATAAATGTACAGTCAGCAAAAATACCAGCTTTGCACTAGTGAGCTAGAGAACCAAGGTTTTGAGTGTTAATTAGAAAATAGTTATTTTGCTATATGTACCTATTTACTGTAGTAGAATAATTTATTTTTATTGACATAAAGCAATTAAGAATTCTAGCTAATGTTTCAGAAGCTCACGTTAGGTTTCTTGTAATTGACAGTGTATTGACATCCCTGTACCTGGTATATTGTGATTCGTTTGAGTATTTTGAGCCTTCCCAGAGAAATTTGGTTTGTCCGCTCCATGAGAAATTCATTTGACTTGTGGTTTGGGTTTCTTTTATCTAGTGCCTTTAGAAGCTCATACTCTTTTACCAAAAAAGTAAGGGAGACTTTGCAGAGCACCTACAGAAGCCTGGCGCTCCTCAGATCCCTTTGATTTTCAGTGGCAGTGGTCAGTGTCATTCATCTGACTGTCTTTGGAAAAAAAATTGGACTTCGAGATATTGAGAAAGCTATTTAAGAAAGTGACTCTGTATATAATTTGCAAGTGTTTGCAATAAATAATTAATACCTATGTTGTTTCAGGACTCAGAATTTGACCCCTTGAAGTTCACCAGTGTCATTGAATGCGAGAATCCTAACAACGACTTAAGTAGGTTTCGAGGTTCCATGTGAGTATTTCATGTAATATCCTTTGGTATACACTCCCTTCCTCTGGTACAGAATAAAATACATGTTCTTCTGGTTTGGTCGGTGTTATATAAGCCATATCATTGTCACTGCTGAATATCCTCTCCTGTGAGTGAGCTGTAGTTGTTAGCTTTGATCAGTTCATACTCCAGAATCACTTTATGCTCCAGAATGAGTGCATGAAGCAGTGTAGTTGCAGCCACTCTTCTCCCTTTCCCTACCCCCTGGAATAACAAAGAGCCAATTTGGGAGTGGTAGGAAATAGCAAAGCAGTCCAAGAGAGCCAACAAACAAGCACAATCTGTTCTACTCTCTTTTTATGAAGATGTGTCTTTTTGATGTTTCCTTTAATATAAGTGTCATTGAGGAAAATCGGAACATGAAACTGATATTTCTCCAGCTATGGCAGTATTCCTTTCTTCTCATTCAGACAAAATAAAGCAATTGGCTCATACAACGGGTGTGCTTGTACATTACCATGCAGAATCACGTACGACCACTTAACTAATTCTAAACAAACAGAGCTGTGTTAACTAGGTGTTCATCCTTGACCAATTTGTTCTGCTCAGAAACAAATGAGAAATGTTTTAGTATGTACACAGCACTTTGCTTCTAATATAGTCAGGACTGTACTATGTGGATGTTCTGGCACTAGCAGTGACTTAAGAGATGTATTCTTGTGTTTTTCTAGAGTCTTTAACTTCATGCAACATGAGATCCTAGGATACTGAGTTGTTTCTTTTTGTCTAAATTTTAATTAAATGAGCTAAACAGACACTAATTATTTTTTAGAATAGCATAATTTATCATTATGTAGATTAGAAGTGATGATAGTATTGAATTGCTTAAGTGGTACAAGGATTGAAAATTGCTGTGGCTTAGGGAGTTTTTTATAATGATGCTATTTACCAGCTCAGTTACTACTCTCAGATGTCACAGATTGTGTACTGTCAACTGGTGTGAATCAGGCTAGTTTTTTTAAAACTACATCAAGTTGCAGTGTGGGAAAATGTGTTCTTTTATTTAACAGCACAAAGCCCTACAGTTCATGTAAAGATAAAAGTTTAGTATTAGACTCTACTGTGTGAGCGTGTGGAACTGTCTACATTAATAGAAAGTCTGCTGTACTCCAGAAATGACATTTCCAGATATGGAAATGGAAAATTTGGTAGCTTTTCTTGCACGCTTTGTGTGTTTTAATCGCAGTTCCCAAATATTGAGCAGAGGATCATAGAATGATTGGGGTTGAAGGAAACCTTTAAAAAGATCATCTAGTCCATGAACTGGGATATCTTTCACTAGGTTTGAGCAGAGTTTGAATGCTATAGAAGGTACACATAAACTTGTCTTCAATTATGTATTTATGTACTCCATGTGAAAAAGTTCGTGCTTTGGCAGGGGGGTTGGACTCGACGATCTCTAGAGGTCCTTTCCAACCCCTACAATTCTGTGACTCTGTGATTATCATGTAAGTTACAGAGCCGAGTTATGTAGCAGATAACACCATAGAACCTTCTGGGAGGCTGTTTAAGAAATGACGTGAATGTATTTTTGCACAGCAAAATGTCAGGACATAACCTGTGAATATGACAGAAAGCATCAGATTATTTCCAGGTCTTATCAGCTATTCTCCAAGATATTTACAGCTAAGGGTCCATGGGACATTTGAAGGGAAGAGGGACCAACTGTCTACAAATAACCTCTCAGTCTCCAAGGTTGTCAAATGGGGAGAGGGCTTTTTTTTTCCTCTTGTTTTTTATTTTCTTCATTAGTATCATGAAATCGTGGCTATATTTCATGATAGCAGGATGAATAGTAATTGATACATCTAATTTGAAGCATGTAATTGCCATGTCAAAATCAGATCTGAACTCAAAATCTTACCAGAAAGATAAATTCAGATAGCTCCTAGTTGATAGTATCTCAACTGAAAAGAAAGGCTACTGGACTATTTAAATAAGGATGCTGTGAACACTGTAGGTTTCTATTTCTGAAGAAGTCTATCTTTTTCTGTTTGAAATATGAAATATAGTTCTAATATCTATATTGACAATTTTTTAGGGGAGTGGAAGTATTTGTGTGTGCATTTTGAAAAAATTCTGAACTGTGATCACTATTGATAGTGTAGTACAGGCAACCCACAATGAGAAAAGATATGGTAATACAAACAAAAAAAAATACCGCAGAATGCATTGGGACAGGCCTGGCCCTATAATACATCTACAAAATAGTAGCGTACACATTACTACATATAACTTCATCAGTTACATTGGCATGACTTGCATTGAACTCACTCCAGGTGTGCAGAAGGGCAGGGAGACTGCCTGTCCTTAGGTGCTTGCTTCAGTACTGTTCTGCTGTTTCTGCACCCTCACGCATCCCAAGCATACTTACTCTATAAGAGGTCTTCTGGGTAAAAAGACTAGAGTAAAACCTAGCATGCCCTCTGCCTGCTTGGGTCTAGCCAGAGTATGTACAGTATGCACAGCAAACATTCAAAAATTCTGTCCCAGCTTCCAAAAATAACAAAATTGGCCTTAAAATCATGCTCCTACCTTTTTTATGTGTATGTGTGCAAGGGAAAAGGGGAAGTCAGAGTTTACATTCCAGCTTCTCAGCTTTTCTCTGAAAGGTAAAAGGCTTTTTTGTAAGAAAAGTACAGAAATCTTCATCTAACTATGTCGTATCAGAAGATTTGCTTGAGAAGTTCCAAAGAGAATGTAGGAAGGAATGATAATAGCAATAGTACAAATACATGTGTGCATTTCTATTTCGCAGCTTGATCTGAGTTTGTAAAACCAAAATGATTTATTACCACATTACCATCTTTTTAAGGAAAAAAAATGTATTAACTTACATGTCAGTGTCTCCCCGACAAGCTCTAGTGATACTAAGTCCACGAAATTACATTTCAAACAGCATTGTGAGTCAGGAAGGTTCTTTTCAGTTGTGACACTTGAGGCCGCCTTGAAGACAGCAGAGTATTTTCTTTGGGATTCTCAAGTGCTGGAAAGCAGTGTCAGCTCCATCACTTGCTTTGTAAGAAATTTGAGAAACCAGGGAAGGAAAGAATATACTGCCTTTGGAATACAGCACTGATAGGTCACCTTGCTATTTAGTGCTTGCTAAGTACTGAGCAAAAATGTAACAGAAGGCTGATGTAAGCTGTCCTCAGGTTGTATTTGAGTTCCCCTGTTAAATCAGGAGAATTGTTTCTACAACAGCACATTGATTTTATCCATGTGTCTTGTGTTCTTTGGTGAAGAACAGGTCATGTGGATATGAAAACGTAAAAAGCAGTGTGAGGTACGTGTGAGGATGGGCTGTGGTGAGAAGGTTCAGTGAGTGAAGGTGGTTGGCAGGTCTTGGCACCTAAGGGTTAACCTCAGGTGCTAACACCATTGCTATAGAGCAGGATCAGATGTGGTACAAGCTTAGCAAGAACAACTATCTAATTGTATAGAACAAGCACACAAGTAATTGTGCTGCATACAGTATGCCTATCACAGGCCACAGTTACTGTCAAGAAGTGTAAAGAACTGACAAAGGTTATAAAACCATAAGCCAAAGCTATTACTTCCTAAGTAGATTTGTCCTTAACAAGTCCATTTATTAAAAGAATTCATCAGTGAGGTTTGGAAACTTAACTGGGAACTGAAACTAACATCTATTTATGAGAAAGGAATGCTGCAGCACAGTTCCATCTTGAAAAGGAGCGGCAGAATCCTGGTAATAGTGTGTTTTCTGCAGTATGGACTCATTACAAAATTATTCCCCGTAGTGTAAGCCCAGCAAAATGTGGGTAGTATTTATCCCTGTTGATACAGGAACCCCCAGTTTTTAAAACTCCGTTGGCAAAAGGTGAAACAGTGAGTTAACACATATTTGCTGAACAAAACCTCTTCTCATACATGAGGCCCATGGGAGACTGGGCTCAGCAGAAGAAGTTTTCTCCTTATGAAAATAAAATCATTTTTGTATCAAAATTGCCAGCAATGTTATCTACCTCCTACCTTCTCTGTTTGTTTCTGGTCTCTGATGTTATCACTGCTGCAGCTACCTCAGCTCTCAGATCCACCACTGTTTCTTCATTTCCCTAACTGTGAATAGTTAAATATAGCTGTTGAAACACCTGTGCTCTTGATTTATATTTTTGAGCTCTTAGAAGCAGGAAATTGGTATAGTATATTATACAGAAAGAAAGAGGACTCTGCATGTGTGTCTGTATATATGTACCATATATGTGCATATGTATATATTATTATTTGTGAATACTTTCTATTCATTCAGAGCATTGCCTAAGGGCTACTTAGCATAACCAGTTGATTATTCTGCAGTTAGCCCTACTAGACTGGGGATGACTACAAAGGATTTAACACTGTGAAGCTTTCTTCTTCTTGCAGATCTCAGGATTTTTGATACAGTTCTTCAGGCCTGAGATCCTAGAAGTATGTGCTAAAGTTATGATTTTGGTCTTTTAATTACCAAAATAAAAGGTTCTAATGATAAGATAAAAGCAGAAAGGTGCAACCCAGGGATAAAGGCTGAGAAGGTAGGAAGCAAATAAAAGAAATCCACAGTTTTAAGCTAGTTTGCAGATTTCAGGGGGAATATTTTAAATGTTCAAAGCCAGGTAGCCATAAAGTTTGGCATTATAACAGCACTGTTAATTTAAGCATAATGCATTGGGGTTTTCCATGATTTCACTTGAACTCCGAGCTTTTAATAGTTTCTTATTGCTGTTGGGTTTTTTAGAATTGTGTGATGATTTTGATGCTCTGCAAGTGAGTGCACACATTTCAGATTGCTTTAATCTGCTCTGAGGCATGAGGATACTACTGTTAGATTACATTTTATTCATGCAGAAAGGGTCTGAAATGATTATTTGATTTGTCTTTCTTACCTAATAAAACATTCTAACCCTATGCTTTAATAGTTGCTGTTATTCTTTAGCATTTTCCTTGTGGCATTTGATTCTAATAAGGCTGTTTTCTGCAGTTCTCAGTCAACTGAAATTTGAGTCAGTCCGTACAGAGCAGACAGTAAGAAGTTGTAGTGAAAATGTACCGTTGTTCCATTTTTCTCATGTGCCTTGGTGCATGCAGTCATCAGAGTGCATGCCATTTCATCTTTCTTACACAGCAAGACACTTCTGAAAGCAATCTCCCTTATTGATGAACTCACAGAATTTTTTTTCCTTTGTTTTTCACTAAACTGTCTGACATACACTATCCCTGGTATATCTTTCTTAGTGTCACTGTATCTGAAGCAATGCCCTTTCCCAGTTTCCCCATATTTCTTTGATAAAAACGTGTGAACACTGTAAGTGTTATGCATTACCGAACTGCTCTGTAGATGGATTGGGTTTACTGTGATTGCACGTGCAGAATTTGTATATGCATGAAAAATTTAATGCATTTTCAAGGCATAGGACTGGCTGTATACTTGCTGTAGATTTGGCCTTTGTATCTCTGGTGAACGTTTGTCCAGTACATTTGCATATCCCACAACCCAGCCACAGCAATTGGTAGTGCTCTAGCTGCACTGCTGCATGTCTGGGATTCCTGGGTAGGGATTCTCAGTTTTCAAAGCCTGCCAGAGGATTGTCCCAGGAGAAACATCTAAGGGAATATTTCACCGTCACGTTGAGAAAACTTCTTAAACTTCGAAGATGTTTTCTTGGCTTGCTGTATTACAGAGTATGATTTAACAAGCTTAATGTTTTGACGTGCTGTGCTCTGTTCTGCTTTTAAATTTTCTGCAGTGTACATAAAAGTGGAAAAAAGGATGGACTGTTCAAAGAAAATCTTTTGTTACGTGGATGTACTATTAGAAATACAGAAGAAGTTGTAGGAATTGTAATCTATGCAGGTAAAAGTTGCTTTTCTGTCTGACTATGTACACTTTATAGTTTCCTTGTAATACTGACAGGAATCCCTATTACATCATTTGATGCAATTGCTTTTGCAGGGCACGAGACCAAAGCTTTGTTAAATAATAATGGACCTCGTTACAAACGCAGTAAGCTTGAAAGACAGATGAATGCTGATGTCCTTTGGTGTATCCTCATACTTCTCATCATGTGTCTGTTTTCTGCCATTGGTAAGTGCTCTTTAAAAATAGAAATTTAACTATCATACTTTCATGAGATTCATGTGCTTAGCTTCAGCAAAAACATATGTATCTGCTGAAACATAAAAACCACATAGCTGCTTTTTGTTTACATTTTCTTCCTTGAAATCATGATGTTTTAATACACAGGATTGTCTAAATAGGTTCTTAGTTTCAATCAAGTATAAACCATTAATACCAGAGATCCAAAAGCATAGACTGTATCACTTCCAAAAACGACAAGTCTTTATAGGCAGTGACGTCAAATTACAGGTGGTAGAGTATAACATGACTTAGTCAGTCAACAGATTAATTTTTGATCAGAGAGTAAATATAATTGGCACGGTGCTGTTCCCCAGTACTATTTATTAACTCAAGTCTGCAGCTTGGAAACAGAAGAAATACATAAACGTCTAAATATTCACAAATCCAATTAGAAGATCCTCTGGACTTCCTGGAGAGTTTAAGGAAATACTGAACTGAATACTCTTCAGGCTTTTTTCCTCTTTGTTTGTGAGAAGGGATTGAGTTTCTTATTATCTGGCATCCAAAATGATTGTTAATATATTGCATATGAATTCCATATCCCTAACGTTTGTGTGTTCTCTTGTGTTCGTGTGTGAGTCATGCATCGGAAACATTAGAATGTTTCCTAACAACCACAGTGTAGTTTAATAACAGTCTTATGCCATTTTAATAAGTCTCAGCATGGCTTTTTCCAGGTATTGTCAAATAGTGCTTAAAGATGAGTTTTTCCAGCTGTGAATCAGTCCTTGTATTTGTTTCCACTGAGTTCATGGCACTTTGGTGTAGCATCTCAGTGTGGGGAAGCCCTGTCCTCGAGGCACTGATGAAGTGCTGAGGTACCTTAATTGAAAGGAGGCTTAATTGCAGGGAGACCCTGCCTGCAGCTGTCTGCTCCACCACTGCAGGCCAAACAATGCCCTGAGCAGGGGCAGCAGGCTGTGTTTTTCTTTGTGACTCCACTGGGCTGTGGGAGTGTAAATAGGAATAGGTGGCACACGGTAGATGACACATCTGATGTCTACTCTGTCACTTCTGCTCCAAGAACCACCAGCAGAGGGCCAAAGCAGAGCACAGGAGATGATAACCATCACGCAGAGGTGGAAGGAAATTCGGTTAAGCAGTTCAGAACCAGAGGTGGCTGGTGCTGCATGCATGCAAAACTGTGTTCTCTAAGAGTCAAACAATTCTTGTATCTTTTATCAAGACAGTATATAAGTGAAGGAAATCTGAGTCAAGATATTTAGAAAACAAATCTTGATGTGGGTCATTCTTGGTTTGTGAGTTACAATCAAGAATACAGATGTCAGTAGGAGGATATTGGTAGTACAGGGACAAAATAATTTGCTTACTTGGCTTTTATTTTTCAAAAATTCAACACTGTTTTATTGTATCAAGATGGGAAGGCAAGTTTAAAATGTAGACAGATAACAGTTTTCAAAAGATTACTTTTAAAGTAGGCTTTTGTCCTCTTCTGTTGTTATCTGACATGTAATTAAGATGATATTATTATCTTACGGTGGGGAAATTCATCCTTGATTTTAACCTCATAAACATCAGACAATCTATGTTAGATCTCTCCTGAATCTTTCAGAAGAAACTAAGTGCAAATCCTATCGCCCTTCTTAAAAAGACAACTTTCTGTTTTTAACAAGAATGTATTTTTCCCAATATAATATTGTCCTTATCTTCATTTAGCTACCATCGCAATCAATAACAAAAGGTTTTAAACAACACTTACGATTTTTTCTGTTCTTAGTTCCTCAGCTTCCCTGCTGTTGGCACTGCTGCTATTAGCCTGAACTACTGATTCACACTAGCCAGATTGCTTATTTGGATGAAGTTTATCCAAAAAGTGACTTGTAGATACTGTCGTTAAGACCAGACGAATGCCTCTCCCAAGCCCTAAATCCCAGTGGGAAAAAAAAGTAGGCTTTTAAACCTCTTTCAAGTCATACAGAATAGTTGAAAGCAAATATCACTTTTCTATGTAACTCTTCTCTGAGGACAAATTTGTGTTATATACTGTTTTATCTTGGAGTTACTGTAGACTTTTCTCTCTTTCAACTTTTCTGCAGGTCATGGCCTATGGGTATGGCAGTACGGTGAGAAGAGGAAACCAGTTTTTGATGTTCCAGGATCTGATGGCAAATACTTATCTCCTGCTCTAGCTTCAGTATATTTATTTCTGACAGCAATCATAGTTTTTCAGGTATCCAAATTGTGCATAAAGCCACTTGTGTTTGTAGTTTTCTGTGTATAGTACCCCTTCTACCACTGAGGCGTGTGAGAAGCTAATCAAGTAGTAGGAGACGTTAGATTTTAGATATAGAAAATATGATAATATATAACAAGAAATCTAAATTAAAGAAAATAAATGGTCTACCCACTTGTGAATAGTGAAAATTTTCTTGATCACACAGTGAGCTCTCAGAGTTACATTGGCTTTGGAGAGGAAAAACATCTGAAAAATAACCTAAAAGACTCAGGTGTTCTATTTTATTTTAAACAAGTAGGAAAAGATTGGATCTTACTGGAAAAAACAAGCTTTATGCTTCATATCCACACACTGTGGAACACCACCTCAACGATCTGGGTTACCACTTTGGGTATACTGTCCCTGTATGAAGTTGTATACATTTTTAACCACTTCCAGAAAATTTGGTTAACAACTCTGTATCAGCTGAATAAACATCTGCAGGCTAAAACTCAAGAAGAAATTAGGTATTTCATGGAGTTTTGACAAACCTTAAGAAACAGCTGAAAATCTTTTCTGAAGAAACTTCTTCTCATATCTCTTTCTTCAGAAGTTACCTTTTTTCCTTCATTCAAATAATCTACATTGCAAATGCCAAGGCCAGAGAGATTGTTCCTGTGGAAAGCTTTACACATCACCTTTTGTTTTCTTATTGCTGCAAAGGGAATTTATAAGCAGCATATTATTTATTCATTCTGTTCTTCAAGTGTGCATCGCTCATATTTACAGGATTCAGACTGCACTGTCTTTTTGTTTTGCTGTGTTAGGTTTTCCTGGCTAGTTTCAAGCTCACCTTTTTAGCCCAGAAAAAAAATGTTGATTCTGTCCAAGTTTGAACAATCACTCTTCCAGACATAATAATGCATTTCAGCTCTGCAATTCATGACAGTTCTTCCTAATCCAACGCAGTAAATAGACTGTTTTAAAATGTGTTAATAGATTTACAGTAGACACTTAAAGTACATAGCCTCTTTGCAACCTAGACTACTGCCAAATTAATTAGATTTTACTAATTCAGACTGTTTTCTCCTAATTGACTTTATTTTTGTGTGTTCTAGGTTATGATTCCAATTTCTTTGTATGTTTCCATTGAAATAGTTAAAATCTGCCAAGTGTACTTTATTCATCAAGATAAAGATTTATATGATGAAGAGACAGACTCTCATTTGCAGTGCCGAGCTTTAAATATCACAGAAGACTTAGGTCAGGTGCAGTTCATCTTTTCAGACAAGACTGGGACGCTTACTGAAAATAAGATGGTTTTCCGAAGATGCACAGTTTCTGGAATTGAGTATTCCCATGATGATAACGGTGAGCTCATGATCTTGTTTTATATCTAACTGCTGTATTTTGGTGATATCTGAAAGAGTTGCTGTAATCTTAAATCAGAAGAAAAAAAAAAAAAAAA
>VXAB01002120.1:37457-100265 GCA_013399175.1 Odontophorus gujanensis
AAAAAAAAAAAAAGAAATTGCATGTATCCACTCAGTAGACTCCATAATAGCTGTTTTCATGCTAGAATTTGATGGCTTTGTTCAACTGGTAAAGACAGTCTTTTCAACATGTTCTGTAACATCGACAGTATGTTGTCAAGACAGTTAGGGCTTTGAACTTTAGCTTCTGGTCTAGTAAGGCACTTCAGCACATGGCTGATTTAAGGAAATTGGATAGTATGGCCAATACACAACTGTTTGTGTGCTTGAAGTGTACAATGCAAAGTACCAGCTTTAAGCATGCAGTTAGATCGGTCTCTGATTGAATAGCTGGACTAAGATCCTTTTGGCTGAGAACAAAACATAAACAAGTCTGCTGGTTTTCACTTTCACAGGAAACATAATCTTATCTAATAGAATATTTTGTGTTACTTTTATCAGGTTCTTTTCAGTACAACTGCGCATGTGACAGGTGTCTGCATTAAGATATCTCCATTGCAGTTGAGAGACTGTGCCCAAGTGTCAGCATTTTGAAACACTAAAAACTCACTCTAGGCCACAAGGGAAAATGGAGATTGTCATCCCTGTGTCATCTCATCACTCCATGAAAATGATGAAGTGATTTCCTGTTTTTTGAGTTATTTGCAGTTAGTGTCAAGCTTTTTTTCTCAAACGTCTTATTGTTGTTGGTTTTTACATAACAGATTTTAACTCTTCAAATCATGTTCCGTGTATCAGAAAATATCAATAGCTACATTATTGCATTCCTAACAGCAAAAATTATGTTTCTTAACAGAACATTTAAAAATTGCTGCTTTATATTTTTTCTTGAAAGCCATTACAGAAGTTCAGCTTGCAATAAAGATGTGGACTAAGATAAATAATCAAAATAGACTGAAAAAATCTAAAAAGTTCATAAGATTCCAAGGTGGTGTATGGGAACTGTTAAATCACAGCCTGAACCACTGATTGGTCACCTGAGGTGAGCACCGAGTCAGCCGCAGGGGCACAGGTGAAGGGGATATACCTGTGTGATTGGAAGGGGGTAGAGCCTGGCTCCACCTCTCCCAAACCCTATTTAAAGGCTGACCACCACCAGGGAAGGATCTCTTCTTGGAGATCCCTCCTGTGTGGAGTCTATGGCAAGCCTCTATCATCCTAAAGGTGAGCCACCCTCTTTTGCTAGCTGTCTGTGTACCATCTTCCATACTATTGTCGTTGAGTACCTTCCTTGGGGATTATTTACCCAGATGGTAAATAACATTTTGAAGCTTTGGATTGTGTGGCAATTGTTCTTTTTTTTTTTTCTTTTAGTTTAAAGTAGTACTGACATCATGCACTCTTCTTCTTCCAAAAAAAAAAAAAAAAAGGGTGTTTGGGTAGTCTTATTATCCCAGTGTTACAGAAATAAGAATAAAAATAGAGAGGGCCTATTTTTTTTACTCCTACCTCTGTACTGTAGGTAAGAAAGAAGGAAGAGTTAATATTAAGAGTATGATGCTGGACTAGTTCTGCTCATGATGCTCCATAATCATTCTTTTTTTCTTCTGCCATTGATTGTCTGCTTATTTATACTAATTTCAGAATGCAGGAATGATGATGGTACTGCCAATAAAACAGTGCTGAATGTGTATGATTTTGTGTCAAATAACATCAGTGGAGGCTGAGTTCTGGCACTTGAATTTGAGGCTCAACTTTCAGATCTTCTTTTCCTGAAATATAATGCATTTAACAGAAATTTAAGTTTATGTGTGCTTTCATTGTATTATTTGAGGTTACAGTAAAAGTGTTAACAAAAGTAGTTAGCTATAAACAAAAGTGAAAACAAAGTACCTAAATAAATGAAACAACTGATTCTTTTTTTTCTGTCATTCATTTTACTTGCTCCTGTGTTTGGCCTACTTCTGAATTCAGTTGGTATAAAATTGAAGACATAAACATATTTTTAAAATGGAGGTATTTTAAATGTTATTCTTCTCCTCTAAAGAAAATAATGATAATAGTGCATAAATAGTGATAATTTTTACTGCTTTTCTTTGCTATAATCAGGAAATAATCCCTTTAGTTCCCCATAATCAGGAAATTCAGTCAAGCTTCAGTTAAGCGGTTCGCCAGTCTGATTTTCTAACTATCTCTTAACTTCTCTGTTGTTGAAATCTTTTTGTTTAGATAGAGTAAGATGCTTATCACAGCTCATTCTTTCATGAGAGGTGCATCAATAACATTTCATTGCTCTGTGCTTAATTGCAAATTATTTGTCAGCTGCTTTTCAGTGTTTATACTTGAGTATCTGAATTCCCCTCTGAAGTTTTGTAACACACAACTTCTGGATACCATCCAGCTTCCCTCCTGAGACTTTACTGAAGATTTCATGAGTTAGAGAACTCTAAACACTTTGATTTGGCAGGTGATATGGGACTGCCATATATGCAAGATACATATATTCATCTACCTTTTCTCATCCACTTCAGTGATAGTCTGAGTCTTTCTTTGCTTATCAGAATGCTATTCAGGCATAGTGATTTGTTACTTCGAATCAAAATCTGAGTAGTCTTTCAGATGTGGGACTGAATTTAAAGTTTTTCTACATAGGTCAAGATACAAAAGCTGAAGATAAGAAGTCATTTTCTACTATAAAAGCGATTATGGGAATACACTTGTTCTGAGTTCTTCAGTTTAAGATCGTTTTTCTGCTGTGGCTGGGTAGCAGTGCCTGTTATTACAGTTGCTTGACCCTTCCCATGATAAGATCCTTTTTTCAGCTATGGATACTTTTACAAACCTTGTTACTATTTGGTTAAAGTTTCCCATGCCAGATGTCTGCCTCAGGCATGAAGTCTGGGGGAGTAATTTCAGTCAGAACAGCTCCCTTCAGCTGTATCCAAGAACAAAGCTAAGATGTAACACGTTTTTTTTCCCATGCTAAGAAGTTCTGGCAAATTTTACTCTAAAGTTGTCTGGAGACCCTATATTCTGAAGTTCAGCTGTGGATACACAGAAAGGGGGAAACTCATACCTACAGTGGCAGATTGCAGTCTGAAATTTCCTCTCTTTGGAACTTTAATTTTCTGCTGAAGTACTTCTTCTGCATAAGCTAGGGCTGCTGTGTATCAGTTAATTACTCAACCAGCAGATTGTGCATAGCCTTCACAAATTTTATGTGTGCTGTACTGTAAGCTTTTCTCCCTGAAATTTGTTCGGTTATGAACAGTTATCTCATTGTTTTCTGTCCTGCAGGCATTGTTATCCTGCAGTTGTCTTTGTCATATGAGTTCCTGCCACTGAAGTGTCAAACTGTATGTGACACTAATGATGCGCAGCTTCTTCAGTCTCCTTCTTTCTTCCCCTGTGTGCACAGTGTGCAGTTTGTGTGGGTGTAGGGACTCCTTAAGAGGTGAACACTATGCTGTGTTAAAACTGACATTTGGGGAGGCACATCTTTTGTTGTTTTTTGAGTGGTGGCAGTGTTCTTATTTTCTCTGGAAATTTTTTTCCACAGAATCATGTTAATTAACCATGTAAAAGGTGAGTGAGATGATTGTAGAGAAATGTTCTGTTTTATAACAAAAGTGGTCATGTTAAGTATGGTTTTCATCACAGAAATTTATGTGGATCTCATGCAGGGATGAAGCAATTCATTGTTTCTGAAAGAAAACACAAAATCCTGAAGAATACTTAACACATTTTCTAGGTGGTATAGGGAGCATGCAGCAGTTCTGTAATTTGCTGGAGAAAACATCTTCCTGCAAAATTCTGTATTGGCTCTAAGTTTCTAATGGGACACATGGCACTATGCCTAGGAATATTGCATTGTTTTAGTCTAGACAAGAGGTGACAGTAATGTGAATAATAGAGACCAATAAATTCCACCAGCATGGGACAATCTCCTAGCCAACTGGAGGTAGTACAAACTATTACTCATGAGTACGTCTGTGTCAGAGCTTAGCACCAAAGAGGGTCCAAAAACATCTGTGAAAGCTGAAAGGGAAGGTGTGAGTGTGCTTAGCAACTGTTCCATGATGCAAGCTCTATTGAATATTCATCATTGTTGAGTGCACCTGCAGTAGTCTGGTATAGATTATGCAAAGATCGGGATTAAACTGATCAGTGGGCCTTGTGGAGACAGTGTTGATAGAGCTGGGATTTTTGTTACCTGGCTTCAGATATTTGTGGAAAATAGTCACCTAGTAACTTTACAGCTAATAAAGTTGAACATTTGAAGGATTTAGTTCATCGGATTTGTTTTAGAACTATACATTTATCATCTGTTAGATGACTGTTTCTCTGTGGTTTAGAATTTTAAGTACAGATGAAGAGAATTCCCACCACATATCTGTATTCCATATTCTCTTAAATCTATTTGTTTCTTTCAGGGTTCTTCTTGAATTAGAGTGTATTAATTCAGGAGCAGGTTATGTCATGGACTGTTCCAAGTGGAAGAATGATTGTCTCATTCCCAAATGTCCTCAGCATTTATGGAATACCCATTGGCACTATGCTCTGGTTAAATCCCAGAAATTGATGGAGTTGTATCTGTCTGTGTCTTCTTAAAGACAATGCCTTGCTGTGAGTTGCTTCCACAGTAGATGATGTTGCAAAAGAGTGCCACATCACATACACCAAAAAAAAAAAGTATTGTTCCACTAATCAACACTTCCTCCTAGCCCAAAAGAATTTTGGCACAAAATAAAATCCAAGGACTTACTGTCCTTTATGTAAAACTATGTTGCCATACCACAGTTTTTCCATTCAGGCTAGTAACCAGCTTCTAACAGTTCTAGAAATTGGACGTGCCTCAAGTCTATCTGCTGATTCCAGAGAGGGTAGGTGCCCAAAAGCTGACTATGCTTGTGAAAGTCATTATATGATTTAGCTGCAACCAGATGCTCTTGGCCTGACATTTGTCCTAGATATTTCCCAAATGCTTAATGAATTGCCTGTTGTCTACGGGGTGTGATCTCTTGTTTTTCTAGTTTTAGCTACCCATTGTATGGAACTTTTGACAATGCACAAGTTGGATCTCTGTGAATGCAACCACACAAATCTGAAAAAACTAAATATTTTCATTCTTTGCATTCTTTCTCTTTCCTTCCAGTGACAAAAAATAAAAAATAAAAATACCCTGTAGAGAACAGAATAAAAAGATAATTTTTGGGGAGTGAAGGCCCAGTGATTTTTCCTTGGCTGGCTAAGTTTCTTAGTCACTGAATTTGAGAAAGTAGTAGTTCTCTTCTATGCTGTATTCTTTCATGCTAAAGATTGGCCAGCAACTAATTTTCATTGGAAAGTGCATTATTTGGAAAAATCTTTTTCTTAATTTGAGGGACTGTATTGTGATGAAACTTTGTTGATCATTTTGGACATAACCACATCAGAAAATTGAATTTTTTAAAAAAAAAAGTGAAAACCTTCTCCCTAAATGTGGCTAGTTCTTCCAGAGGATGACTAATCTGCCTTTTCCATCTGACAGCCTTCAGAAATCAAGAAGGCCCTACAGGTCTTCTCCAGAAAGATGGGAACAATCAACAGAACAGGCACTCACTTTTGCTTGTTTGTACTTTCTCTTTATATTTTTTTATTGCTTTCTGAAAAAAAAAAGAATGTGGACAGAAGCAGAAGATGTAAAACTGAATACATTTGGAGTGCTGTATTTTGATCTCCTAAAGAATAATTAATGATGGAGATATTAGAGACAGGTAATAATTTCCACTGAGCTTCTATGCATGAGTGTAGGTATGCCTGCACTCAAAATTGCTCTGGAAGATCTCTAGATGGATATAATGAAAACACATTTCTAAGTGGAGTTAGGAGTTCACGATGAAAGACTTCAAGTTATTCTTTTCATACCCATGCAGTTGCCAAAAGGAGAGACGATGCAAAATCTTCATGTTTTCTAGTCTCAAGACTTGTTTTTATGGGGAAGTTGTTGCAAAACAAAAAAAAAGAAAAAAGTTTTTTAAATAAAGAAAATAAATAAAAGAGTATCTTAAAATACTTACTGGAACTTATAGGAATTTTAGTGAATCGTTTACTGCTAACTTCTGAAAGATGAAAGAGTCCATGGAATAAGTATTAATTATCCTGTCTTCTTTGTGCTGTAAATATCAAGTGGACTAGAGGACAGTGGAATTAGACTTCCATGTGTTGCATTGCTGTGTTAAGCCAAGTGTTTGTGTGTCTGCCTTTAATAAAAAACTCTCTATCAGACAAAAGATCAAGGCCATGAATTTTCAGTGCTGAAGCTGAAAAGCATCTCACAACAATGTCTTTCAGGTTATAATGTTCTTAGGAAAAGGTTCTGAATTTGAGAGGGCTGAGTGGGTGGAGAGAACAGAATGTTCCCAGAGAAGCACGCTTCGCACAGTTAAAGCGTTATGAACCTTAGCCATAACATAACAATCACACTGTGTTTCATTATATCTTCAAACTTCTTTATTCTTGTTTCATAATATGGTAAGACTGCATTTGAGAAAATGTTGAAAGGTGCTGTGGCCTTTTTATTATACAAGCTTACTTTGATATAAAGTCAAAATAATACCCTTTGTATCAAAAGAGCTACATTTGACTTGGTTAAATGAGATTCTAGTCTTGTATCTGCTTTTCTTTTTCTTTTTTTTCTCACTGTAGCAACAATTAAATGAATGTGCTGAGATGAAAATCTGCAAAGAGAACAAAACATAGCTTAGAGATACACAGACAGATTTGAGCATGTACCAATTCACCATTGGTATAATGCTGATTAAAAAAAGACATGTACTGCATTAGGAACCAGCTTCTGTTTTGTTGACTAAACAAAATATTTTTAAGTGTAATGTAAGAGGTAAGAGCAGTGAAGAATATAGAGGTATGGTATGCAAACATAACCGTATATTGTGCATGAAATGCATTCTCTGCTTAATCCTATTGGTTTTGTTTGTACAATGAAGCCCTAATTGGTTCAGAGTCTTTGGAGTCATGTATTTCAACACATGTTTTTGGAGCAGAAGCATAAATTAGATATGGTTATTAAAGAAAACGTGGCCTTTTTTCTAACAACTCTCCTTGAAAAGAATTTGACCAACTGGGTACCACCTTTTGCAAAGCTGGCAAGAATAGTTGTACCCAGTCCTTTCCCTGCCATGGAGTATTCCTTCTGTTGGCAAGGCTGCAGCATTCTGTCAGTCTGCCATTCAAATGCCCACATCTGGAGTGGGGAAGATTATCCCTGTGGCAAATCCAGGCTTTAACTGTGCTTTCCCTGAGAAAAGTTGTGTGTCCACACATGACACCAACTCTCCTTGAGGCTGGGTTTGCTGGAATGTGCTTATGATTGATTTGAGTATTGCTAAGTGCAGAAGTCCACACTGGTATGTCATCTTGAACAATGCTTTTTGAACCTGGGTCTTCCGGAACGCAGCCTATTACAATGCAACAGAAAGGCCAAGGGAACCAGTGACCACTCTGATTTTCTGAGCTATCTTCTCCTATCTGCATCATAGGACAAAGGAGGCACTGGAAGGAGAAGCCAGTGGTGCTGTGCTCATGTCTTTGCAGCTGTGTGGCTCTCTGAACAGCTGTGTAGTTTGCCTGGAACCTCTTCCTTCTCCTGCATGTCAGACAGAGTAGATGTTCCAAATAAATACAAAATAGCCTCCAACATACAGTACTGCACAGGTAGACCTATCACCGTCATCTGTATGCAGTCTGATTTCAGCTCCTCCTGCTGCTTTCTGACAGATAAAACATGTTTGAAAGTTACAGCAGATGGTGAGAATGTTTTTGATTTGATCATAAAGCAAGCCCCTTTAAATTGGTCATGTGCTGAGCTCACTGTATGTGAAACAAGATTTTCCTCAGGAATGTATTTTGAAAGAAAATTCTTCATGGACTATTTTTCCTGCAAAATGCCTGAATAGTTGACTTACATGCTAATGATTTATCATTTGACATTAGGGAGATCTAATTTATTATAGCATGGAACTGAAGGAGAGCAGAGACAAAAGTATATAACTTGTACTGTACATCTGCACAGTGTAGATTATTTTGAGAATATAATGAAAAGGTTTTTCATGAATGCCTAATGAAGGAATAGATTCCTGTTAAAGTGACATATGCCTGTCTAATGAATGACACAGGCTATTAAGTGCCCATGATTTTTAGGAATGGAAAAATACATTATGTATCAGATCTGAATGGAATCTGTTGTTAGATGGGCTGGATTCAGGTCTGTTTTCCACCTTATTTTTCTGTTCATTTTTAACTTCTGTATATCAAACTGCCCAGATTGGTTTCTAACTTTAGCTGTTGTACTTGGAGTCTTGATTAGCCAAGTTCTCCACTAAAATATATCATTTGAAAAAACAGGTTCATTCTGTTTACACAGTCTGATGGTGATAGAACAAAGATAAACAGTTTTAAAGTAAAGACAGGAGATTTACATTGGATACAGAAGCGAAGTGGTGAGGCTGGAGAAGCTACAGATGTCTGATCCCAGGAGGTGTTCAATACCAGGTTGAAAGGGGCCCTGGGCAGTCTGATCAGTGCCTGATTTAGTGGTTGGCAACCTTGACTGCAGCAGAGGCATTGGAACTAGGTAATCTTTGAGGTTCTTTCCAACCTAAGCCATTCTCTGATTCTATGTACGTGAGGTGTGGTGCATTACATGTTTCCAGTCTACAGCAGCTGGCCTGATCTTGTGCGCACCTTTCTTGTGGTCTGACCAGTAATGCTTTGTAGGAGTGGTGTAGAGGGAAGACTCAGTACACTTCAGGTGCCGCTTAACCAGGGTTGGGTATATGAAATGTTTTTTTTCTGAAGATACTTCCTGTGAAATTCCCATATCCTGTTGGAAAGTACAAGAAAGCTTTTGGGATAGTTTGATTCCTTCTCAGACTGCAAGTGAAGACCAAATGGTTTGGTTGATTTCATCAAGCAGAGCTGTTGAATAGCCTTTAGGAGTGCAGTGTATCACCACAGAGTTTAGCTGCCTCTCAGTCATGTGATGAGGGAGGCAATGCATTACATCATATTTCTAATTATGTAATCTGCACCCTCCATTAGAAGGTACCATGTAGTTAAGACTAGGTGTCTCATATTATCCCCTGATAATGGAATCATTCTGTCTTGCTCTGAAGGTATAAGAGTAAAACCAGAACACTTTAGTGAAGTCAGCATGTCCCTCTTCCCTCTTTCTCAGCAACATTTAACATATGCAGTCTTTCTCCCTCTGTATTTTTATTGACAGCCAAACGCTTAGCAATGTACCAAGAACCCGACTCTGAGGAAGAAGAAGCAGCCCCAAAAGGAGGAACTTTGTCCCAGCGTGACAGTATCTGCAGCCATCAGAGCATCAAAGTAGTTCACAGAAGTCAGAGCACCAAAACCCACCGCCGCACTGGAAGCAGAGCTGAAGCAAAGAGAGCAAGCATACTGTCAAAGCATACTGCATTCAGTAGCCCAATGGTAAGTCATGAGAATTAAGTGCATGCTGTGCTGTATCTTTTATATACAGCTCAGAGTGATATCCTGAAAAGGAAAAGATAAATCTATACTACGTTGCATACCGCTCAGATTTCATCTTGTCATTTTTCCTTCTGTACATGTTCTTCAGAAAACAACAACAAAAAAACTTTACATTTCAAAATGTTGGTGAATATATTCCCTTACAACTTTGCTTTGATTAGTTTGTTTTATGGTATTGTTGGATGTTTTATGTGAGCTAAGTGCTATTAAGAGACCAGAGAAACCAAGTCTTGTCCATGAAGGGATTTTGTGTTGTACAATTGACATATATGCACCCTCAAAACAAACTACAAATACAGGCAAAGAAAGAAGCTGCTTGCACTGGTGGAACTTGTTGATTTTAGTCAGAAATCAACTTCATTCAGTACCACTTCTTAAAGATGCAGTTCAGTGGTTGCTCAGACTCATCTGCTGCTGAGTATCAGCAGATAAAATCCTACTGAGGAAAGAGCCTGAGTTCAGTTTGTCTTTAAATCTTTTGTATCCTAGCATCCTGGTTTCTTAAGGAGTAGCAGAGTTTGCTCTGACAAGAAATAGATTAAATAAGTAGAAAGTGCTGATGAAATAGAGTTGAGAGTGCTCTGCATAAGCATGAAAGACAAGTGAATTGCTCTCAAGATATGTGGATAGTTGTTCTCTAACAAACCATGCAGAATCTTCTCACTGGACTGGAGAGTGGGAAGAATATTAGTATGTAACTCCTTCCCCTGTCCTTTACTCCCATAGTAGATGAACATTGCCAGTATAACAGTAGTGAAAAAGCTGACAGCACAAATAACTCACATTTCCATTTCTATTAGTAGCCTCATTGCTAAGTGTATATTCTAGGATGCATGAGTTACAGCCATCTCCATCTCAGCCCTGTGTTATGAGGCCTCCGTAAAACTCTTGGTATTGACACTGCTTTGGGCACTTTGATTGCTAGATGCTACTTTGGAAATTTGCAGAACCACTGATATTATTCACTGCTTTTTATTGTTAGGAGAAGGACATCACACCAGATCCTAGCTTGTTAGAAAAGGTGAATGAATGTGCAAAGCATCTGGAGATCATGAGGAGCCACGAACAGCCATTATCGCATCTGAGTCCAGAACTATGTGATATTTTTGACTTCTTCATTGCTTTGACTATCTGTAATACTGTTGTGGTTACTGCGCCAAATCAGCCCCGACAGAAGGTAGGTTAAAGGAACAGTAAAATAGAGCTTGTTTGAATTGGTACTGATTTATTTCATAAGTTGGGGAACTGAAAATTGCCTTTTCTGGTGAGATAGAACTGGAAACTAGATGTGTGACAACTCTTAGAACTGCACTGTGAATGAACGGATTCAGTCAAGCATTAGTTAAATGGAGCATGTCATTTACCTTCAGGGTTAGACATGCTTTTGTCTACAGTTTCAAGATACTTCTGAAAATTTTCTGAGTTCTTGTAATATAACTTAGTTGATAAATGTGTGTGTATATATGTTTATGTGCATGCATCTGTATGCGAGTCTGTGGAAACTAATTTGCAATATGCAAAACTTACCAAAAAAGTTATATTCTTAAGCTGTGTGTGTATTTTTTAAACATGGATTGAATTAAGAATAGAGTTAGATGTTTTCTAAAATTTGTAAGAAAAGAATATACTTGAGAAACACTGCATGAATCTTTCACATTGTGTAAAAGACGTGTCAAGCTCATTGTGTGGAATAATGTCTATTACTGCTTAAATCAACCTAAACTAGATGAATGAGAACTTCAACAATAGAATCCCAAGATGATCTGTAAGAAAAAACTGTAGTGGAACATAGTATTAAAGCTAGTGTACAGGTTGAATTTCCATTCTGAAGAAAATTCTGAGATTTGTTTCTTTTCCAAATAGGATTAAAAATTGAACTAGTCTGCAAGTTTTAAATAAACTGAAATAAATGATAAAACTGAAGCAAACTGAATCCAAAAGAGAAGACAGTGGAAGTTATCTATATCAACATTTTGATTTTGAAGGCATCATTGACATTAGCATGTTCTCCTAAAACTTTTCTGGTATCACACTTCTCAGTACAAAACTCTTGCATTAACATGTTGTTTATTACCTTCACTGAGTATGTACAAAGAATGCCAATGTTTCCTACTCGCAATAGCCTTTCAGAATCTTCTATGGTGGTGGTCCAGCATCAATGGTCTATCCATTAGGTGTATCTGAAAAGGTGAAAGAAATAAAACAGTTTTAAATGCAAGCATACATACTTTCATGCAGAGACACTATTCTGAAGTTCTAGGTCTTGTTGGGTATTTTTGCTATTAAGTTTGTTTACTTTCCCTTCTCAAATTGCAAATGCCATTACTGTTTCCTCACAAAGAAATTCTCTTCTTAAGTTGGAGCTACTTAGGCTGAATGCCTAAATTCAGTGTCTAAATTCTTATACAGCTCTCCTTCTGGTTTTATTTTGTTCATTGTCTTGTTTCATTCTTCTCAAGATTAGAGATCGATTTGAACTAAAATCTCCTGTAAAAACCATAGAAGACTTCATCCGAAGACTCACTCCGAGTCGCCTGACCTCTGGATCTAACAGCAGCAGTTCATCCAGCCTAACTACAAACAAATCAATGCATAGATTTGGTTTAAGTATCCTTTCGTCGACATCTACTGAGAGCACTTTATTAAAACTGGAAGAGAAGCTGGCGTACTCTGCACAGATGAATAACAATGGCTACAGCTCCCAGCAAGGCAGGATGGCTGTAGGGAGCGGACCTGAGGAAGGAGAGCTCCGTTACGAAGCGGAGAGTCCAGACGAAGCTGCTCTCGTCTATGCAGCAAGGGCATACAACTGTTCTCTGGTTGGAAGGCTGTCTGACCAGGTATCAGTGGAGCTACCTCACCTGGGAACATTAAACTTTGAAGTATTACATACATTGGGCTTTGATTCCATCAGGAAGAGGATGTCAGTAGTGGTCAGACATCCTCTCACGGATGAAATAAATGTTTACACTAAAGGAGCAGATTCAGTTATTATGGATCTCCTTCTACCTTGTTCTTCAGGTACACCTCTTACTTACCTTTGTAAGATGGGGGGTGTGGGGAGGCGGTTCCGCATAATTACTGAAAGATCATGTCTTGCTGCCTTTCCTAGCAAGCAGGCCTGTCTGCTTTTGTTGAAAGTATGTGAAATGGTAGAAAGGCAGCCATCTCTCTTCTTTTATAGTACTTTGTTGTTATAGCAAATTTTCTGACTGGTTCCTTGCCTTACAAGAATAAGTTATATCAGTTTCTGTACAGGAACTATTACTAGCAAACTGTATTTAGAAGGTATTCCCTGAAACTCTCCCAAAACAATTCACGTTTCTTGAGGAGAACATACCTGGCAGTGCATGACTACTTCAGTATTTTATATGAAACCCAAGCAGTTCCTACTCCAGCTCCCTTATCTGTTTCATCTATGAATCTTTACCTCCTTCTGTAGTAATATATTTGCATAACTCATCACATTTATGTTGCATGTGACTTAAATGCTAAGGGGCCCTGTGAATCAATTAGCCATTGGAAGAGAAAGGTGGCAAAATAAGGAAAGAATCTGTTCAGATGAGAAATCTTCAAGTAGTGATAGGAAATAGCTGTGACCATGGACTACTTCCCCAGAGTCTGCAGCACACAGGTATCTCTTAAATCAGATAGAACTTGAATTGCTGCTAATCACAATGAGTTGGATTCAGGAAGAACCCTGTAAGCTTTCAGAAAGTATCGTAAACATGGGAGCATGAGTTTGCGTGAGTCAGTTTGAATCTAATTTACAGTATGTTCAACACTGAATTTAATGAAGTGTTTAAGGGTTACAGTATGAATGGACAGAACCCAAAAGTGCTGGAGGTGCTTCCTGTGTGTCAGTAGCGCATTGACTGTGCGGTTACTCTGACATTAACTGGAGTAAACAATTGTGAAAGGCTTATACTGTGCAGCTTTAGTTTAATGAAATACAGAAAAATGTTGGCATTAGTTTTAAGTTTATAGTGATATAAATCAAAGCAGAACCAAAAAATTAGGAATGACATGTCCTCAGCTGAGAACAACCTATTCATAAATAATTTTCTGGTAAAGATCTGATATCAAAGACAGTGCTGAGAACATCTGTGGAAAATTGTTTCCCTTTAGAGTACTAGAGAATTTGGTGTACTCAGAATTACTAGTAATATATCTGGAAAATAATGTTTGGAAACAAGTTCTCAGAATGAGAATGGAGCACCAAAAATAAATCATTATCTTACACTAAATCTCAAATATTTTGTCACAACCATGAGATAAAAATATTTATTATAGACTATGTTTAAAATTGTTGTTCACAGTAGATACAGAGGATGGAGGAATTTGAGGGCAAATTTCATGTGGGTCTAGGACCTACTTGGGTAGATCCAGCATGGGCAGCTGGAAAGCAATCAGTGGCAATATGACAGAAGGTGCTATGCCAGAGATGAAGGAGGAGAGTCTCTGAAGACAGTTGTTACCACTGAGCAAATTCCATAGCTGGACAAATGTAGAGATTGCTGCATCTTTACAGGCAAGTGAATTGAAAGGTGCTTTGAATTTGTGCAATTTTTTGAACTTTTCTTAGCCCCAAATGGACTGTGAGTTTTGGCATATCTTGCTTTTGCGAACAGTGTCAAGTGCAATCACTTGAAGTTCATAAGCAATTTCCTTTATTTTCTAACCCTCTCATCTGCTGCTGGCTTCAGTAATTCTGTAAGTTTCAGCAGATCTGTCTAAAAAATGTTTGATGTGTCTCTTGAAACAATTTCACTCATGGAATTGAATTCAAGGTCCCTGTCTGTAGTTTCCTAAAATCAGGGGACATGTCATTTCTTGAGGGAACTGCCTCCTTTTCACCTCACAGAGTGGTATTCCCCACATAGAGGGATTCTCCAAGGATTTTTGTTGTGAAAGTTATATATAGAGATATATGAATCTGTCTATGGTTTCATTCTGTTCTCCATTGATCATGGGATATGTGAGAGGAAATGCAAGTACTATAAGAATTCAAGTGTTTATCACTTCAAGTAATGGACAAACAATTGAAGCAATGTGACAGCTCTTTTTTTCCTGTTTGTTTGTTTGGGATTTTTTTGTTGTTTTTTTGTTTGTTTGTTTATTTAATGTCTTAGTGCTTCAGGAACAGGTAAATTGTACACAAGTCGGGTGTGTGTTTTGAGACTTTGTGATACTCGTGCTCTCAGACTGAAGGACCAAGGCAATGCTGTGTCTGTAGTCTCCATGCAGGACTGAGTCCTGTGAAACAGAAAGCTTCTGTTTGTCTGTGAGGAAAAGCATTTTAAAAATGCCACAAGGAAAAACCCAAAATTAGATGCAAAAATACTATGTTGTAGCTTCAGTTATATCTCAAAAAAAAAAAAAAAAAAAAAAAAAAACAGAAAAAAACAAAAATTGTCACGAGCTTCAAAACTAAAAGCTTCTGAATTCCCTCTATTCTTTCTGCCTGTATATCAATTCTGAAAACTGATGTTTTCTGATAGCACCAAGATATTTTCAGAAGCCTTGAAATGATTCCCAAGGGTGTATTGTTTTTACTTTATCTCAACAGTAAATAAGAAAGTTACTGTTTGAGTCAGTAACTAACTTGCACAGGAACTGTGAACATAAGTCACCGAGAAAACAATGACTGAGCTGGCTTTCTACAGCTGGTGATTATGGAAGGAAATGAAGCAAGCAAAATGCCACTAGCTCTCTATCATTCTTCTGTAGTAGACTTATTTTCTGCTTTTCTCTTCATAGTTTATGTGGTCCTATGTATGTATGCTGCTAAGCATAGAAACTGTATCATCCCAACTAAAAAGAATTTTCACCATTGGATTTTGTCTGCAAGAACATCCTTCCCCTCTTTTTAACTTTTGATCCCAATGTGAATCTCTAGCTGAGACTGATAAGGCATACGGAAAGCCAGAGGGAGTTTTAGCTCTCATTGGTGTGCTGGCAGAGGAAGGAGATGCAGTTCTTCATACTAGAAGTGAGAATTTGCATGGAAACCAGCGTGTACATTTCTGTTTGTAGAGAATTACTGCATTTGTTCATCGAAAGTTTTGTGTTTGACATTATGATCACTGCATTAGTGCCTGTGATACTCAGACAGGTATGAAGAGGTTAATACCACTTAACTTAAAGCAATGGAAATGTCATTTGCTATTCAAGTTTGCATCATTTGAAATCAGAGAGGGACTGAAATAGACACTCCCATAACACAATTGCATGTGAGATATGCAAGAAATACATTGGAATAGTGATACATCCCTATAATTTAGGAATGGTGTTTACTTGTTTTGTTCTTTTAAAGAAAAAAAGGCTGACTCACTAATACAAGAAGCCTCCAAGAAGGTGTGCTGCAAAACTTCACCCTTAAAAAAATAATTCTGTATTATACACACAATTCGCATATGTCATAAATGTTATTTTGCACAGACAGAAAAGAAGATAAATAAAAACTCTTAGGTCTCAGTTCAGTACGTGCATACTTCAGCTGTATGTTGCAGCTGACTCTGTTTGTGAACTTCTTAAATAGTTTTCTGCAAGAACATGTGATGTGTGTCAGAGCTACACAGTGTAAGGAAGACCTTTCCAATTGTAAGTAGTATGCTGTTCCACAGCAGCCTATCTGCACTGACCATCTGAGAAAATCTGAGGCGATAGCATAGATAGTATCAGTGGATAGATGGACATGCCTACTGGCATATTCTCAACAGTATTTTCCATGTGACCATAGTTGGAGGTGAGGTATGCATGAATACCACAGTCATTATAGACTCCTTTAGGGAAATCTTGGTATGTGCACTCCTAGCTTTGCAGACCTAAAGAGGATGAGATAGTCTTTAAAGGTTAGAAAATTGCAGTACAGATAACAATGAGCAAGACCAAAATACTGGGATTCCAAACACCCAACTCCTACCTGCCTGCGGTATCAGTACTTCTAAACATTTGTACTAAAGCCACAGAATACCCCGTTAGACACTGCACTGCTAAATAAACATGAATGTGTGTATGTGTATAGGTAGATAGGTATGTGTGTACATAGTCACATGAAGCAAGATCAAATTGAGTATGAATGCACACTGGGAATGTGTACACTAAAAAGTATAAGGAATTGGATATTCTTGACATCTCATTTAGATACCTGCATTATGTAATGGCATAACAAAAGAGTTATATCAAACTTGTCTCGAGGTACCAGTCATTCTCATCAGTGGTTTCATTATAAAACCTATGCCAGCTTCCCTTAGTAGTAATACTACTGTTTGTGTTACTGAAGGTCACTATAACAGTACAGTGAACATGAACTAGTTTTGGTCCTACATGTTAAAAAAAGTGTATATCACATTTTTTTTAGCATTTGAATACCTCATCTCAGGTAACAAAATGGAACAAAGTGTGTTACTTTCGTATTCATTAATCTGTTTTAAATCACAGTATTGACTACGTTGAGCTGTTCTTTCCACGTGGAAGAATTCAGTGACACACCTTTGTTTTATCCACACTTCCATGTCAGACACCATTGTGTCAGTCTGCCCCTACTGCTGCATCTGTCACATGACAACAAAATGTAATGGGATGTTGGCAGAAAGGTTTGGCCTCTGCTGCCATACCACCTGCATACACCTCTGATGTCACGGGCCAACATAATAAAATGAGTCAATATAATAAAATAGGAGGCACTACTTCTGCAGCACCCCTCATAAAATATACAGTATCATTAGTGTGTAAGTAACAAAACATTTCAATTTTTAATGTTTCTCTTACAAAACCACAAGGCTAGTTGGATATGTGATCAAATTGAGTATGAATGCACACTGGGAATGTGTACACCAAAAAGTATAAGGAACATAACAAAAGAGTTATATCAAACTTGTCTCGAGGTACCAGTTAGCATTTGAATACCTCATGTTTCTCTTAAAATGTCAAAAAAAGGAGGAACTAGCATTTGAATACCTCATGTTTCTCTTAAAATGTCAAAAAAAGGAGGAACTAGCATTTGAATACCTCATGTTTCTCTTAAAATGTCAAAAAAAGGAGGAACTAGCATTTGAATACCTCATGTTTCTCTTAAAATGTCAAAAAAAGGAGGAACTAGCATTTGAATACCTCATGTTTCTCTTAAAATGTCAAAAAAAGGAGGAACTAGCATTTGAATACCTCATGTTTCTCTTAAAATGTCAAAAAAAGGAGGAACTAGCATTTGAATACCTCATGTTTCTCTTAAAATGTCAAAAAAAGGAGGAACTAGCATTTGAATACCTCATGTTTCTCTTAAAATGTCAAAAAAAGGAGGAACTAGCATTTGAATACCTCATGTTTCTCTTAAAATGTCAAAAAAAGGAGGAACTAGCATTTGAATACCTCATGTTTCTCTTAAAATGTCAAAAAAAGGAGGAACTAGCATTTGAATACCTCATGTTTCTCTTAAAATGTCAAAAAAAGGAGGAACTAGCATTTGAATACCTCATGTTTCTCTTAAAATGTCAAAAAAAGGAGGAACTAGCATTTGAATACCTCATGTTTCTCTTAAAATGTCAAAAAAAGGAGGAACTAGCATTTGAATACCTCATGTTTCTCTTAAAATGTCAAAAAAAGGAGGAACTAGCATTTGAATACCTCATGTTTCTCTTAAAATGTCAAAAAAAGGAGGAACTAGCATTTGAATACCTCATGTTTCTCTTAAAATGTCAAAAAAAGGAGGAACTAGCATTTGAATACCTCATGTTTCTCTTAAAATGTCAAAAAAAGGAGGAACTAGCATTTGAATACCTCATGTTTCTCTTAAAATGTCAAAAAAAGGAGGAACTAGCATTTGAATACCTCATGTTTCTCTTAAAATGTCAAAAAAAGGAGGAACTAGCATTTGAATACCTCATGTTTCTCTTAAAATGTCAAAAAAAGGAGGAACTAGCATTTGAATACCTCATGTTTCTCTTAAAATGTCAAAAAAAGGAGGAACTAGCATTTGAATACCTCATGTTTCTCTTAAAATGTCAAAAAAAGGAGGAACTAGCATTTGAATACCTCATGTTTCTCTTAAAATGTCAAAAAAAGGAGGAACTAGCATTTGAATACCTCATGTTTCTCTTAAAATGTCAAAAAAAGGAGGAACTAGCATTTGAATACCTCATGTTTCTCTTAAAATGTCAAAAAAAGGAGGAACTAGCATTTGAATACCTCATGTTTCTCTTAAAATGTCAAAAAAAGGAGGAACTAGCATTTGAATACCTCATGTTTCTCTTAAAATGTCAAAAAAAGGAGGAACTAGCATTTGAATACCTCATGTTTCTCTTAAAATGTCAAAAAAAGGAGGAACTAGCATTTGAATACCTCATGTTTCTCTTAAAATGTCAAAAAAAGGAGGAACTAGCATTTGAATACCTCATGTTTCTCTTAAAATGTCAAAAAAAGGAGGAACTAGCATTTGAATACCTCATGTTTCTCTTAAAATGTCAAAAAAAGGAGGAACTAGCATTTGAATACCTCATGTTTCTCTTAAAATGTCAAAAAAAGGAGGAACTAGCATTTGAATACCTCATGTTTCTCTTAAAATGTCAAAAAAAGGAGGAACTAGCATTTGAATACCTCATCTCAGGTAAACAGTATCATTAGTGTGTAAGTAACAAAACATTTCAATTTTTAATGTTTCTCTTAAAATGTCAAAAAAAGGAGGAACAAAACCACAAGGCTAGTTGGATATGTGACCTTGCTTCTGTGAAACTAACACATCAGGCATTGGCACTGTGCTTAGCCAACGTATCAAAATGCATACAGTTATGTGCCATTACTTGAGTCAGCACTGCACAGCACTGCCCTTCCCATGCCCTGCAGTGTTAATTGCTTACAGATGGTTTGGTTGTTGCTGAGCCATGGGTGCATGCCCTGGGCTTCTCTGCAGAGGACAGCCCCAGCCATGATGGCACAGGGCAGGGGGTGGCCACACTGCCAGCTGGGCTGGGCTGCAGGTTGGACACGTCTGCTTTAAGGGAAGAATAAACTAAGTGGAAGTTGTGCATTCACTTGAATGTGAAGGTCTGCATAAGCAAAGATGTGTTCAGAGTGCATCACAGTCACACCCAGAACTTCTTGCATTGACTGAGACCACAAAGTAGTATCTGTACAGTAGTAACAGCAGCGCCTTCATATACTTAGATATAAAAAATAGAAGGCCGTTTCTGGTTGTCCTGAGATACTAACCCATGAGAAAAACTAAAGTGTAGTTTTTCTGCACGTGATGAGATGTACAGAAGGATTTGCCCATAGACTATTTGAATCATATTTCCCTTTCTGGCATTATTGTTTGTTGTTAAGAGTATCGTGATTTCTCAAAGCCTTCAGGCCAAACAAATACTTGAGCAATAAAAAGAAGGTCTGTCTAGCATGCATTCAGGATGACTTTTGAAGAGAGAAGAAAGAAAAGATAGAACTATGAGATAGGGTTTCCTTTTCTCTAAATGGAATGTTTTGAAAGTTTCCCAGGAGACGTCAACAGCTCTATAAAAGTATCAGTTTTAAAGTAATGATACATAAGTACTATAGGCACGTTTTTATTTTCTGAGGCCATTCAGCTGCTGTTATTTTTCAATCACTGATTTCTTTTTTACTGATATCTAGGTGACCCTCGGGGCAAACATCAAAAGAAAATCCAAACCAAAACCCAGAATTACCTTAATCTCTATGCTGTAGATGGGCTGCGAACCCTGTGTATTGCAAAACGAGTAAGTCAATGCAAGCTCTTAATTTTATTTTAAGAAGAGTCTTGACAAAGATAACTGAGCACTTTCTTAATTTATTGTTCTTAATTTCTGTGGGTATTTTTCCTCATTTTATTCAATAAAATGAGTACTGTGTCCAGTTCTGGGTTCCCCAGTACAAAAAAGACAGGGATCTCCTTTGCGAGAGTCCAGCAGAGGGCTACAAAGATGATAAAGGACATGGAACACCTCCCTTATGAGGAAAGGGTGAGAGACCTGGGTCTGTTCAGCCTTGAGAAAAGAAGACTCAGAGGGGATCTGATCCACATATATAAATATCTAAGGAGCGGGAGTCAAAGGGACGAGGCTGGACTCTTCTCAGCAGTGGTCATAGGATGAGGGGAGATGGTCACAAACTGAAGCGTAGGAAGTTCCACGCAGATGTGTATGGGATCTTCTTCACAGTGCAGTGAAGAGTGCACTTCACAGAGCACTGGCACAGGCTGCACAGAGAGGTGGTGGAGTCTCCTTCTCTGGAGACGTTCCAGACCCGCCTGGACACCTACCTGTGCAACCTGGGCTAGGGAGCTGCTTTGGCAGGGGGTTGGACTCGATGATCTCTAGAGGTCCCTTCCAACCCCTACAATTCTATGATTCTGTGATTAATAAAGTGTGAATGATTCTGCATCACTTTGACTGTGCCTTCACGTACTCTCTTGAACAGGTTCTGAGCAAAGAGGAGTATGCTTGTTGGTTAAAAAGTCATTTGGAAGCAGAGTCTTCTATTGAGAATCGTGAAGAACTTCTGTTTCAGTCGGCACTGCAGATAGAGAAGAATTTGCATCTGCTAGGTAATGAAATGAGAGCTGGGCATAAAATTAAAAAATGCTGGAAGTTCTGAAAGCTTGGCTATGAAATCCATTCTTGTCTTTAAATACTTTCTGACAGTACAGAAATTAGTTTCTTTTGGACTTCATCATAATTGTCATGTGCAGCATCACAAAGGAATGGGATTATATTTAATGTAACAGACATACCCTTTTTATCCTTGCTCCTGCAATCATTTTATCACTATTGAAATGGCTGGAGTAAAACAAGAGAGGCATTTGACACAATATCATAAATGAAAACTGCTCTTCTAGGTAGGAGAAGGACTTGACCCAACCTGGCTGCAGAATTTCAGTTCTTAAGGGCCTCTTTACTATGTCAGGGAGTTACACGATTCCAGGGGCACCAGAGATGCTCATAAAGCAAAGCTCATAAACTGCTTTTGTGAGAGGCATCAACTCTTATACATCAGGTTCAACACTTAGGGCCTACGTGCACTGTGGAAGGGGACTGCAGTACTTCATAATGGTGTAGTTAAAATCAGTGTATGTAAAATATATTCCAAGGGCAAAGTCATGCTGTTTCTCTGCTCAGTTGAGAGCACTGAGATTTTAAAATGCATATATATCCACTATTACTCTAAGCATCCAACTCCTTTCTCTGGCAAGGGAACTGGGACGCTGATGGAGGTAATAGCCTTCACTATTTGCCAACTTGCCTGTCTCTGGGAGATGAGATCCACCTCACCCAACTTCTGTTGTGTCTACAGTAGATCTCTAAAGCTCCTTATATAACCAGTGGAGAGAGGAAAAAAAAGCAGAAAGTGCAGTTCATTTGATCTATCTGACATACCTCCTTTAGGATTAGATCAATCATGCATTCGAAGTGGCTGTTTTTCTCCTCTGACTTAAAGGGGAGCTTGAGGTGACTGACTCTGACCATATTAATCAGGAAGATCCCACCATGGTTGTCCCTGTTGGCTCTGGCTATGCTCTGAAAAAAAAAGAAAAAAAAAGAAAAAAAGAAACTGAATTGTGTGATAAATAAGAGAGCTGATAGGTTCTGGGATTAAAAAATGTGAATCTGGAAAAGGAATGTATTCTCCTTTGTGTGCTATTTGAATTATAAAAGCTTTTATAATTCAGAAGCTTTCATGACCTTGCACTTCACCTACGTAACTAGTGCTCAGGCTGCAGGTGGGCTTCTATGGCTAAAGTGATTTTCACTGCATGTGATTGATACTGCATGTATTGTTAGTTTCAT
The DNA here is from genome assembly GCA_013399175.1 of Odontophorus gujanensis. Lineage (NCBI taxonomy): Eukaryota > Metazoa > Chordata > Aves > Galliformes > Odontophoridae > Odontophorus > Odontophorus gujanensis. The sequence continues at coordinate 59,732 of VXAB01002120.1, forward strand.
TTAGCTGTTTTCCAGTGAAAGTGACTGTTGTTTTGGGAAAAATCCAGGCTTACATTTGAGTGAACCCTAAGCATTTATTGAATGTGGAATAATTTACTTTTTCTGTGTGCTTAGGTGCAACTGGTATTGAAGACCGTTTACAGGATGGTGTTCCAGAAACCATTGCAAGCTTGCGCAAAGCTGGGTTGCAGATTTGGGTTCTTACTGGAGACAAGCAAGAAACTGCTGTTAATATTGCATATGCCTGCAAGCTACTAGATCATGATGAGGAGATCATCACTTTGAATGCTGAATCACCAGTAAGCAGATCCAATCCTATACTGAAGTCTACTTGTGAAGTAGCTTTGCTTTGTTTTCAACTTGTACAATTAAAAGTTTGATGGCTTTTTTCTTCCTTTCCCTCTCTTTTTTTTTTTTTTCTTTTCCTGCTTCAACCGTAATTTTCAGGTAGGACAAATCTTTGAATACTTTTCAGTGAATTATAAATATAAGTTGTAATGTCATGTGTCATAAACTTACTGAAGACATTTAACTGTGTGTGTTGGGATCCACCAACATGCCATAGCAACATAAATGCCTGCCTTTGGTATGCTTTCTGAAAACATCCCTTGTTTTGCATATTGGCACTAAAGCAACCTGTTATTGAACATTTGCTTAGGAAGAAAACAATTGAATTGAAGATGCATTCTTTACACTGAAATGTAGTATCCAGATAACTCATTCGTGTTTTCTCAGATGGCTTTTTGTCTGGAAATACAAGCAATACTTAAATTTCAGTGTTAGCACTTAAAAGTCAGAAAACCTCATCTTCAGTAATGACTTGCTTCCTAACAGACCTTTTCTAATTCTTCTGAATTACTGATCTTTCCTGTGCTCAACTTGTCGCAAGCAGGCAGTCACAAAGAGTTTTCTGATATGGTTTAACATGCAAGGAACCAGACCAATAGTGCTGTAGTCCTTTAATGGGGTGATAAAAATTGGACTTCAGATCAGCAGAGGAGAGGTAGGTCAGCAGTATCCAGCTCCAGTTACTTTCGAAAAGGAAGAAAAGATAACAGCATTTTCCCTTCTTGAGTGTATCAACTGAACTGGTAAATTTACTTTCCATGATCTTTCAGTTTTTGTCGTACTTTGCTGTACAACCAGTAGCATTTCATTTTAAAAGTTCATATATTCTCAGTAATGTCTTTTAGCTGAGTATTCCTAGGACAGAGAATTCGGCTTAAATAACCTTTAATTGCCCTTTAATAATGCATAAATACTTGGTAAGTGTTGTAGGCGTATACATGGTGCTCATCACCATGCTTAACTTGCTACTGATACTGATTATTATATCATTCTCCAACACTGTTATTCTGAGAAGGAGCTACAAGAAATTAGTACATCATACAATACTGCATGTTAAAGAGGAATTAGGTTTTAAGTCATTCGTGTCTTCACTGTTGTCATGTCTTCCACAAAAAAATGTGTTTAGAGCTAATAGAGAATATTAGAAATTAAAAATTCTACGGTGCAACAGATGTAACACATTCCTCGTATTCCTTATGCCTAAATATACATAGAACACAAATTTCTGAATTCGTGTTCTTTTCTCTCAAACTTCTTTACTTTGATTTTTTTTCAGGAGACATGTGCTGTCTTGCTGGAGCAGTGTCTACACTGCGTAGAGTCTAAATTTTCAAACAACACGGTAGACGACGCTACTGGAAACATGACTGTTGGGTTCACCCCTCTCTATCCACCCTCTTCCCCTGTGCTTTCCAGCTTGGGCCTAGTGATTGATGGAAGAACTCTAGCTTATGCCCTGGAACCTCCATTAGAAGATAAATTTCTTTCACTAGCCAAGCGGTGCCGTTCAGTTCTGTGCTGCCGCTCTACTCCTCTCCAAAAGAGCATGGTAGTGAAACTAGTCAGAGACAAACTCAAAGCAATGACCTTGGCAATAGGTAAATATCTCATTTTAAACTAGCCTGAATTGATGTTTACTGAGAATCTTGGGTTTTTGACTTGCATCAGGATCCTTCCAGCTGCCGTACAACTCACATATCTTCTAGATGTGTCTGAAAATATTTCAAACAACTTTAACATATTTATTCAAAACTAGTACAGAACTCTTAGAATAGTGTTTAGAATAGTGTGATTTCATCCTACAGAAGTTAGGAACTGGTGATAATACAGTATGCTTTGAAGTTTTGGCATGTCCATACACTGCTTTGAAGAACTGATTTAGCTGGCGCTGTGCGGAACACCATTTTGCAGTCTGTATTACGCAGAACAAAAGCGTGCTCATTGTTGTTTCACTCAGCCATGATTGAGCTCAAGGGTCTGCGTTTTTCATCACAAGTAAGCAAGGCAGCATAGGACATGAATTGGCCATCTGTATAGAGAATGAATTTATGACTGGCATCATGCCAGCTGTTATACTGCTTCACAGCCAATTGTTCAGTTGGCGAAGGGCAGATTGTGACATGCATCCTGTTTAAATCTGGCAGCTTCTTTCATGTTTCCATGATTTTTACATAAGAAAAGTCAACCAGCTTTTCTTTTCCCTGCCTCGAGTTTAGGCTCAGGTTGCACTAGAAGATACAATTGTAACATATACTGTCACCAAACACCTTAGCTTTCATCCATCTATCTTGATTCAACTATAATGTAAACACATGGGCTGGACCTGCCTGTGAAAAATCCAAAGTACATAATAACTGCCAGGCACCTGTGATACTGACAGCACTGAACGTGTGCTGATTTTAAGAATCCCCATGCCCACTGCATTACATTTATCACAGATATTCCTTTTTCATGCTTAGCTTATGTCCTTGGCTGACTGACCGTGGGCATCATCGTTTTCATATGTTGTCAAAAATATCTAACTGCTTAACTTGAATTATCCAGAAAGATAAAAAAATGACAGTGAAGAATGAGCAGCTTGTGTTTTCGTTCTGTCTAAGCAACGTGAATGTGTGCATTGAATTCAGGCTCTTGCTCTGGTTTAAAAAACTAGTTGTTCTATCTTCCCAACATGAGCTAAGCTGAGTTTATTTTGAACTGTTACTAGGACATCAGTTTTATCACCTTGTGCATAATTAGAAAAAGAGCAAGAGATGGTGACTGTAACCCATGCAGATAAATGTGCCTGCAGTGGTATGTTAGTGATATCAGACTAGTCAGTCCAAGTCAAGAATTCATCCACTCTTTAGTATTATGTTTTTTGCTAGATGGACATCTTTACAGTATGTTTCATTCTTAATCATACCTTACTGCAGTTATAAGGAAGCAAGATCATTAAGAAGCTCGTTCTTGAAGTGTTTTAATATTTGCACAGTTCAGGGCTAATATTTTATGGTTTTACTGAAAAGAATGTCTCAGCAGCTTGGCCAAGCTTTGAACCTCAGGTTCCAAAGCTGTTTTGTTTGTTTTTTATCCCATATCTCCTATGCTCAGCCAACATGTAGTCATAAATAGTTTTCATTTGCTTTGTTGTTTCCTGGTCTACTTGTGACAAGCAAAACCATCTTTTGTTATCTTTAGGTGATGGTGCTAACGATGTCAGTATGATCCAAGTTGCAGATGTTGGTGTGGGGATCTCTGGTCAAGAAGGCATGCAGGTAATGTTGCTTATTCACTGTGAGGCACATCCCACACATCTTTTTTCTTAGCCTTATCCAGACAGCAGAACAGTGAAGAAAGAGAAAATTGCAGCTTTGCAGATCCACTGCTCCCTACAGCACCAAGTGTTGTTTTTTTTTTTCTTATACCCTGCCACAGGGAATGGCACAGTAAAGGGACTTGCCCCAGTCTTTTGGATGTGTTTGGCTGGTTATTACTACATTTGCTACTGTATAAGAGGCACTTCTCCCTTCCCCGAAAGAGAGGAAGATATTTTACCTACTGAATTATCTATTGCCTCTATCTCCTAATGTTAACGTAGCTCACTTGCTTTGCTAATACTAGAAGTGGAAGAAAGGCACACAGAATGAGGAAGATACCTCATTTCCACAACCTAAGAGCTCTTCAGGCAGGATAGGAATTGTTTTCATCCTGTGGACCTGAGCAGATAAGCATAATCCTTGACTGACTTACCAGCAGGTGATTTTGTGCCCCACAGTGGGGCAGAGGAGTGGTGATCGTTTTTTATTCCAGAGAATTTCATGAGTACTATAGTTTAACTGAGTTAAAAACAAACTTAAGAAATAAAAAATCCAATTAAGTTTTGAACTTAGATGGCTAATTTGTGCATTTTCTGGCATAAAAATCTCTAGAAGCAAGTTCTAGACAGTAGTCTAGAGAAAAGTCAAATGCTTCTCCTATTCATACTGTCTTCCAAAGGCATTGTCTCTTGGCCATTGTTGAAGTCTGGATACTAGGGAACATGATGGGCTTCAGCCTGACCCAATAGAGCTCTGTTTTGTTTGTTTTTTTTCTCCTTGTTTTAATCATCCATGGAATTCAAAGTCATCTCCAGTGCAAGTGGATGGCCATCAGTGCTATTCAAAGAGAAAAATTTCTACCTTCAAATTTCTTAAAAATGCTTCTCCAGAATTGGTAGCAGCTGTGACTTAGACTGGAGGAAGCTACCGCAAAAATATTCTGATCTCTATTGTATATATGGCATCCCAGCCATAGGCCCTCTGAATCTGACTGAGGTGGATGGAGAGGGAGGAAAAGGGAGTCTTGGATTAAGCTAATACCAGCTATGTTCATTGCTACATAACAAAGCCCTGAGAGCTTTGCATAGGTGTTGCAGCATCACTTAGTTGGCTGGCAGTCCAGGAAATCCAGAAAAGAATGTGGAATCTCCTCCAAGCCTACAAATTCTAAAAGGGTCTGCCCAGGCTCCTCGAGTCTTACCAGCTCTTATCAACTTATCAGCTCTTAGAACCTATGTATTAATTCAGATCCATTTTCTCCCTAATGCAGATGGATGTAGCACTCTTTTTAAATCCTCTTGCCATTATGCTACTTTCAGCTCAGCACTGACAAAAACAAGTCCTCAAATACCCTTGTTTGGTTGGGGTTTTTTTTGTGGTGTATTTAAGTTTGAAAGTTATTTGCTCATTAACCCATTAAACTGTCTGTGTTTTTCTAAATGAAAGTTCAGTAGAGTGGAAAATATTAGTGGATGCCCTTCCTTTGCTCCAACTCCAAGAACCATGCAGGCCTTTTTACTATAAACAGCTGTCAGAATCTTACGCATGCAGATACTCAAAAGGCTCTGAGGCTTTGGATGTCTGAAACAGCAGTGTACTCTGATTTATTTTCTTTCCACATTCTATGGAATCGTGTGGAGCATGAATCATTTTTTCCTTTGAAAAAGCTGGGAAAAAAAAGCAAAAACCTAGACTATATTTTGAGGTGAAATAAACATGCAGATGCAATTGGATAATACTGTCTTTCCAAGTTCCTCATTCTAATCAAAATGGAATGTAAAAAAATAAAATGCTGACATTTCTCACAGTGTGTTGTGAAGTAATATCCTAGAAACGTAGCTGCAAAGAAGCTAACCATTTTACTTGAACTTTGGGATGGGCTTAGTTCGGGCAGAGGACAAGGAAGCAGATGTGGCACAGCTCTGTTCTCAAATCATGAAAAGCAACGTATCTGCAAGACAAATTAGACTGATGGGTGCAGTGAGGTTGTGACAACTGTATCTCAATACCCAAGAAATCCCAGGATGTATGGGTCAACATATAAAAAGTGCTTACACAAATCAGTTGCTTAGATTACACTGCATCGGATGCTGTTTTAGAGTTTATTTGAATAGCTTCTAAAAGCACATTTATTTGGCAAAACTGATTCCTTTTGATGATTTACCTAGAAAAGGAAGAGGGAAGAATCAAAAGGAAAGATGTCTCATTCAAAAACATGGCCAAAATACCCTAGAGAGCATGGGGAAGACTTGGTCCTGTGGAGATCTTCACCTTTCCTCATGCTTTTGCTGAAGTGTGAAAAGATAGATGATATCAAAATAAAAGAAAAAACAACAAAATGTAAGATTGTATTACATGAAATCTTAGTGCAATGCTAGGATATGGAAGATCATGAAACATCTGTGATAACCATCACTTACAGGGCGGTGTCATCTAGATGTAAAGTGCCTTGAATTTGAGTCATTCAGAAGTACAGAGAAAGTGCATCCACTTGACTCATGTTGTCAATTTGATTTGTCGGTCTGCACAACCCCAGGCGAGTCTCATCTAACATGATTATTCATAGAGAGTTTTAGCACATGATTTAAAAAATCCCTCAAAATACAGATGTCTTAAGACTGTAGAGTAAACTTTATAAGACAGGATTGCAAATGTTCTTTGGAACATTTGTCTTCGTTGTTTTGTCTTTTCAAGTCCAGTAACTGTGATGCAGGCTTTTAACTGTGCTTTTCTGTTTCATTCACTGGCAGTTCATTTTGCCCTGCAAGTAACCCTTTGGTTTTACAGAAAAAGACATTTCAACCACAGAGATGTTCACTCATGTATTACCCTGAGCCCTTAGGCTCGTGCAACTACTTGCCAGCCATTCTCCCACCTCTTACTTTCCTTCTTGCCACAACCTGGAGTGTAGACCGTCATCTCCACTGGGGAAGTACCAGGTCTTCTTGTATGTTCTGCAAAGCCACCACATTTTCTTATGTGAATTCCAAAGCTGCATTTCCTGTGCACTGTCACGATTTTGATTCCTCGTCACCACAACCTCCAGTGACTTTATAAGTTGAGAAGATGACTAGATTCACTGTTGGGGTTGAAAGTGACAACCTTATAATAATGGTTTCAATGTTTCTCTCATTAAAGGCGGTGATGGCAAGTGACTTTGCAATCCCAAGGTTCCGGCATTTGGAGAAGCTCTTGCTTGTTCATGGTCACTGGTGTTATTCCCGACTTGCCAACATGGTGCTGTATTTCTTCTACAAAAATGCAGTAAGTGTTTAACTTGGCAGCTCTGTGGCAGCATATGTTTCCAGGGTTTATTCTGTGCTAAGTGAGCATTAGGTCAGCCTTCAAACAGCTTATAAATAAGCTGCAAAGAAACTTGCAGAGTTGAAAGACAGCTGGCTGCCATTTGCAAAAATACAGGACTCGCTCCATAACAGCTACAGTGTGCTGCTGAATGTGCAAATTAGGTAACAGAAATAACAAGCACTGATTAAGAAAAGTTTCATTTAGTGAGCAGTTTCACAGAATGTAGCTGGCTAGACACAGGAGTTTTTAATGCCAAGGTCATCCAGCGTTGGTCCTAAGTAGCAGTTGGGTGTGTTTTTTCTCCCTGACTCCATCTTGTAATTGCTTATGAATCATTGCACAATTTCCCTGGTGACTTGAGATAATTCATGACCTCTGTGTGTCTCAGATGCTAAGATCTGGAAGATTTTTCATTGATCTATCTTATTCCCAGCTAACTGAAAGAATTCATTAGAAGGAAAGCACACCATGGTTAAGAATAGACTAAGGGTCTGCATTTCCTCCCTGGTGCATGAAACAGGAGGTAGTCCAGTCCTGGGCACTGAGCCATAGCAGCTCAACTCCTTGGCTCTAACGAAGTCCCTTTGCATTGATCTCAGATTACAAAGGTGATTGATTGGAAACTGCCTAACGAGACAAGCAAGAATTCCATCAGCTGTGTGGGAGTGGCTGGCTGGCACATAGATCTCCTCTCTTTCAACACCTACAAATCACCCTGGGAGCCAGGGATATGAAGAAGTAGGAAAAAGAAGAGAGCCAGAGCTCTCAGACCTCTGCTTACTCCAGAGGGTAACGTGTGAACCGTGAGTGGGAGAGTGCATTTCATCCTCACTGTCCAAATGTTACTAAGAAAAAATGTAGCACTCTGTTTCGTAGAAGTTGCTTTCCAAATTCCAGTCTCAATTTTTCAGTCAGTGGTAAGTTTTTATGTAAATTCCTCTTGGTCTGTCTAATCTCTGTCTGATCTCAACCTGAAGACAGTTATCTTCTCAGGAAAAGACCATTGTGTGCTCAGAATTTTAAATATTCTTGGAATATATAGAGAACCAAAGCATTAATAAACCAGCTTTGTGTTAACATAAGCATGATAAAATGCTGCCTGTGGTCTGGTTATAAACTGCACGTAAAAAAAAAACAAAAAAAACAGAAGGCACTTGGAAAGTCTGAATTGCTGCCTGAGCCTGGAATAGCAAGCAGATTTAAATCATGTTGCAGTCAGTGGAGATCCACCTGTTGAAACACAATGAAATATGGGCTGATGTTCAAATGTGTGAGTACTGAAGCTTGATCCTAGACGATGCTGAACATCTGTACTCCAGCCCCAGCACTGTACATTTCCAAGATACCCTTTGGCTCAACAGTATCAAACCTCCAACTTCCAGGAAATGTATTGCAGAGCAATCTCATATTAAAATTAGAAAAAAATAAACTTAAAAAAAAAAAAGAAGTAATACACGTAAGGCATTCCATCCATCAGCAGCCAGAGATGTTGTTTATATATCTGCATTTTTGTCCAGCCCTTGTAAAATCTCCCATTTCCTTTGGTACAACTCCCCACAATTACAAGTATTATTTCTCATGCCGTTTTTGGTAAGACATTTTCAAAAGCTGCTGCCTCAGGGCTAGCATATAACTGAAGAATATCTCTTTGTGTTGGCTCTGCCTTGGCAGCCTTCCGAGCTTTCTGAGCAATGCTTGTTTCTACTGTCTCTAAACTGTAGTGGGACATCCAGCATACAGACATGAATATGTCTGACACTGTGCCTGCCCTTAAGGGAAGATTATTCAAAAAGGAAAGATAGGAGCACCTGATCTTTCTGCGAGGAGAAAGTTCTGGATGATTCTCAGTGGAGCACAAGATAGATACACTGCAATTGTTCTGCAAGGTTTCTGCTCACTCAAGTGTTATTTTTCCCATTTGCTTGTATTATGAAACTTTCCATTTTTCCATAGAACCTAATTCAAAGTTTAAATTCCAAATAGCTGCAAAAGCCATTTGGAAACTCAGATGACTTATCCAAGAAGATGTTTGGCTTGGAAGAGAGAACAAAAATACAAATAAAACATAAACATAGCATGACTGGAAATAACTGAGCAAGATACAAAGGGACTTTATGTAAACAAGCTTCTACTGCTCAAGCATGCGCTGCTTGTTCTCCTTAATGCACTACCTCTACAAGAGAGTACTGGACATTTTTTGACATGAATTATATTCATTGAAGTCTTCCACTTGGGGCCAAATTCCTAAGGGACTCATCTGGGAGAAAAAAAAAGAAATCTTTTTCTTCTAAAATCCAACTCAGTTTTTACATTAAAAAAAATATATTATTAAACTTAATTTTTTTTTTACTGTTTTTCAGGTGGGTAATGCACACAGATGAGGAAATGCTATGTTTTAAATCAAACGCTTGTTTAATCCAAAATAAAATTTGAGGGGGGAGACTGGTTACTGAAGTGCCTCTTATTTGTACAGCTCTCTTTGGCAGCATTGCTGGGACCCATACTAGAGGTGGTATGAAAACTCTCAGCTGGGTGTATTTTCATCAGAGTCCCCATTTTTGTCAGAGCCAAACTGCTTCCAGGATGAGTTCACTTCAGCAAGGCTCTGGAGAGGAAAACTTCTTAGGTCCAGAATTAGCTGGATTTTATTTATTTCAAGCGAGCAAGAGAAAAATCTGTAAATCCATGTATTTGTTGCAGTTCCATTTTGTGAAAAGTCTCAGGAAATTTTGTTGTCTTTTGGGCATGGAAAGGAAATAAATTTCAAAGTCTGTTCAATTATGAGTGAAACTGCCATCTTCCAGCCAACAGATCAAAAAATAGTAAGCTCTGCTAATCCAGTCCTGTTTTAGGCAAAGGCAGGCATTTTTCCTGAAATATATGAATCACTTCTGGAGCTGATCCTTAAGAATATGCTACTGCTTCACTTTTTAAAGGTTAGTTTATGGTATGGGCTCAAAGATTGTGAGACACATTGCTACTGATATAGAAGCTACTGCAGTGTAGTACGCACATAATTGCCTTGAGCATACACATACTGTATACCTCTCCTTGTATGTATCTACATACATTTATGTATAGCAGGATCAAGCCTCCTGTTATGTGGCAGTTTCCCTGTACAAGACATGCTTATTCTCCTTACAGTGGTTTTCACTGCCTAAGCAGACTGTGGCTATTTTTCTCCCACATTTGAGTATCAGACAGAATAAATTAGTTTCCTCTAAATACCTGAAGATGAAGAAGGGTTAAGGTGCACCACCTAGTTGAAAACTTTTGAGAACAAAATATAAAAAGAAGAGAAAATGAAAGGAGAGGTCATGTCATCTCCCTTCTTCGTGGCTAAAATGAAGAAGACCCCCGAGGGACAGTTGCCAAGGTTGCCTTCTGTGTAGTGTTAATCACTTTACAAAGAGTAATTAAAATTGAAATTTTAGGAAGACCAAGCCTTGAAATTTATTTCCTTCCCTAGGAAGCTACCCTTCTGTTTCTAGACATGAAAACTTCCCTCATAGGTGAGATCAGAACCGCTCCTGAGCCCTAAAATCCTTCGGATTTTTCATGCTGCAAAGATTGTAGAAGAAGTAGGTAGAACCAAACTACATGAACAATCCCACTGATGTATATGCAATCAATATCTTCATTCAAATGAAGAGTAAGGAAGGCAGAAGAATCTTCACAGCACTGCTCATTTGGTGAATTTAAAAGTACAAAAATCAGAACAGTTAAAACCACTTTGTTAGACCCTATTGTTTCGTCTTTTTTGCTTCTGAAAGTCTCATGTTGGTCCTGGAAAAACTCTACATTTACCCTTTGAAGACTGGCTGAGCCTTTTAAACCAGAAGAAGGTGTTATTATGGAAATGCCTGTTCTTATGGCAGCCATTTAAGTGCTGTGGGATCAGCGCTCAAATACCTAGAGGTCAGTGTCATTTGGGAGAGCTTTTTATGGTTAACTAAACTGTATTTCAGAATTTCACTTGAACTGAAAGTTAGTTTTGTGTGAAGCCAGTCCTGACTCATAAGATCTGAGGTTTCAGCAGCACAAAGGTTTTAGATTTGCCAAACTGTAGCTTAGTTAAGTGGTACTATTCATGAGGAACAGTGAGACTGGGTTTCAATAGAAAACTCGTATGCTTAGGGTACATGGGTAAGACCTTTCAAAACTGGAATGAGAAAATGATTTCAGAACACAATGGGATGATGATCCTGTCTCTCATATTTACAGCATTGCTGTTTCTCTTTCAGATGTTTGTGGCTCTTCTTTTCTGGTACCAGTTCTACTGTGGGTTCTCCGGCTCATCGATGGTTGACCAGTGGTATCTCATCTTCTTTAATTTGCTTTTCTCTTCTCTTCCACAACTGATTACTGGTGTGCTGGATAAGGACGTACCAGCTGAAGTCCTATTATCTGTACCTCAGCTTTATAAAAGTGGACAGAATATGGAGGTAAAAGCTTCTGCTTTATGTAATTTTTTTTCCTAGATGCCTTCAATTTCCACTGGAAAGCAACCTGGCTCCCAACAGGCACATGACTGATAAAAAGATATGGAAAGTCAGTGTTACTATTTCTTGATATTCTTCATCTGAATCAAAGTGTCTAGATGGTAAAACATCTATAACATGAATGACAAAATAAAAAAAAGCAACATTTTGAAATGTGGGAAGATGAACACTTGAAATCAGGCTGAGCTGAACACCTCTCTCATGGTCTAGACTCATGAACAGCTACTGAAGTAGGTTTTGTGCAGCACCTCACCATACTAACTCACAACTTGAAGCCCCAGCCCTTTACAAACAGACAGAAGACAAAGATGGCTTTAGGAGTAAGCACAGAGGTTGATAGACTCTGAGGAAAGTCATCAGCAGCAGATGACAGATTCAGTAAGCTTTGTTGAAAACACTTTGTCCCTGTCTGCTTAAATTGCACAAAAAAGACAGGAGGAGTTGCAGAAGGCATTGAAACCAAACCATTTCCAATAATCACAGCTACAGTGTACTGTGGGAAAATCTTTTTGCTTGGCAAAACTATCCACATCCAATTATTGCTTTCAAGGAAAAAGCCTTTCTTAAACATATTGACACTGTGCTCTCTGAGGGAGGCGGTGACCATTTTGCCTCTCACTGTCCTTGGTACACCACACATTGCTAGACACTGTGCTGAAAAGATGAAAGAGTTTTAGTGTGAGTTATTTTTAGCGTTTCAGTGCAGATTTTCTTTTTCACCGAGCTCTCGTGTTCCATTTCTTACATTTCTTTTAAATTTAATCACAGGTTACATTTGTTGGGTAGTTGTGTCTGCGTGTCTTCAGCTGGCAAGCTGGGGAGAGAAGTCTCCAGTGTACAGTACAATTATTTCCCATAGGAAAGCTCAGGGGCTGTTCTAAGTTTGTTTGAAATCTGGTGAATGTTTTCTTTGAATACCCAAAAAGGCATTTGAAAACTTGGCAAAAGCCCTGCTTCAGGAAGGTATGCCCTTTATGCCTGTAGAATTTCAAAATAATTGAGGTTGGAAAGATCACTGGAAATCATCTTCTCCAGCCCCCTGCTCCACACAAGCCTCCACACAATGCTACATGAGGTTGCTCAGTGCTTTATCTAGTCCAACTTTGAATATTTCCAAGAATTCCACAATTGCACTGAGCAGCTGTTCCAGTCCTTATTCACACGTTACTTCAGTGGGCAAAAGAGCACCATAGTTCTTTCTAAGCATCTTTCAGTTTTTGCTTTTAGGCTGCCGTGATATTCTTCAAAGGGGGAAAAGATCTGAGATGTACCTGGTGGGTGGAGATGGAGTCTATATCCTAAAATAAATAAATACATATTTTTCCATTTATAAATTACTTTTTCTTATACCTCAGTTTTTTTGTTTTTTTTGTGGTCATTCATACCACTGCAGTCAAAATGTTAGATGAAATATTGTTTTTAGCAAGCGATGCACAGATAAACTATATATATGCATATGTGTTGTACGTGTATTTGTAACATAGCATACATTCCTGCATGTGTTTTCATTTAAAGGTCATTGTTGTGGATCTTCTTTTCTAAGCATCTGTGCATTTTCTGTTTTCTGTCTTGCAAATATATATTCCGTGTTCAGGTGCGCATGATGCACATGATTTAAAACCCATTTACTCACATGTCTTCACCTCAGAGAGCACCTTCTGAAATCACTGGTGTAGCTGCAGTGCATAAATTTAGGCACCTTCATAAATGCCTGCTGGTCTGAGTGTGCTTTGTGTCAGACTCAGATTACACCCTCTGGTAGCAAACAAAAACGAAGGGGAAGATTCTCCTCCCAGAGTGGAGTGGCTTGCAGATAGACCTTATAGTTCATCTCCAAGGATACCTAACTGATCAGCAAAGTGTTGGAGGCAGTGCCACAAGCTTATGAAAGGGTCCATTGGAATGTTCACTCGAAAATACCTAGCCCAGCAAATAGCATCTCTGATTTCCTTTTTTTTTTGTTTTGTGCCACAGGAGTACCAACCACACATGTTTTGGATGAACATGATTGATGCTATGTATCAAAGCCTTGTTTGCTTCTTCATCCCTTATTTTGTAAGTGTTTGGTTTAAGACATTCTATTTCAGGCATTTGGAGGAGAACTGGTATCAGCTTGGCCTGAATTCTGTCTCCTTTTTTACAGACTTACTATGATTCGGAGGTGGATATTTTCTCCTGGGGAACTCCCATCACCACAGCAGCGCTTTTCACCATCATACTACATTTGGCTATTGAAACCAAAACTTGGGTAAGGTACCCACAGTCTGTACAGAAACTTGCTGCCATACTGTCTTTTTTTTTTCTTAGAGCATTTTTATAAAAACACAAGGTGTCTGTTTTGTTCACTCAGCACATTCTATTTTTATCAAGTGTTTTAAGCAAACACGAAAAAGGTTTTGAAATGTGACTCGCAAACAGCTTTGTAGTGTTCTGTATCTAATACAAATCTTTTAAAATACAAGGCTCTAAACTCTTTGCCATCTATGGACTTGGCTTCAGAAATTAAGAACAGTTAATTCAGAATTAACTCAGAAAGAAAAGTATCATTGCTCTTTTGTTGTTTCTTTTGTTGTTCTAGACTTTTCTCCACTGGTCATCTTGCATCTTCAGTATCCTTTTGTTTTTCTTCGTGGCTCTGGTTTACAATGCTTCCTGCCCAGTATGCCATCCTCCATCCAATCCCTACTGGACTATGGAAAGGCTGATGGGAGACCCCATGTTCTACTTCACTTGCATTATATCACCAGTCGTTGCATTGCTGCCCAGGTATTGTATCTTTTTTTATATGCGAAAGCACTTCATACATATGATTATGAGGGCAAGAAATACTTCCTCTTTGTCTTATCAGCAAAACCATTTTTCGGTGGGTCATAAGTCAGGTTGTCTAACCTTTTCTGTGCTCCTGACCACAGGAAGAGACCACAGCTCCTGGCTCTACGTCACAGGAGGGGAATAATTGTAAACAGTTGGCTCCTGTAGACTGGTGTAGATTGAAGCTCCTGGCCATACAGAGATTTTCTATCCTGTGAGGTTTTTCATGATGTTTCCAGATTCAACCTGTCCTCATGTACAGCACAGAAATTCTGATAGTGTGTTCATGGTATCACAGAATGACTTGGGTTGGAAGGGACCTCAAGGATCATCAAGTTCCAGCCCCCCAGCCACAGGCAGGGACACCAACCACCAGATCTGGTACTAGATCCGGTTGCCCCCGTGTTGTGGACTTAGTCGCCTGCTATGGATGTAAGAAGCCTTCCCTACCAACTGATCCCCTTTGCTTTTGGGTCCACATCAGGAAAGATGAAAGACCGTATGCCATCACAAAGTAATCACTGGCTAAAACACATTTTTATTACACCGCTTGTTATTAATTGACGTGTTAGCACAGCAGTCAGAACTTTTCATCAGTGATCTTTCTTGTGTCAAACATAAGAAAGGCACATAAATCTCTAACTTTCACAGAATCACAGAATTGTAAGGGCTGGAAGGGACCTCTGTAGCCATCATCTAGTCCAGACCCCCTGCCAAAGCATATTTAATAACTTGGGTACTTCTCTCTTTCAGTTTTTTTCATATGCACATTCTCTTCTTGCAGATTTCTGTACAGAACCCTCCAGGGAACACTATTCCCAACGCAGCTTCAGCTTGGACGCCAGTTGAGTAAACTGTCTCCAGAGATTCGCACCCAGCTTCTATCCAAGTTGAATGTCAAAAAAGGATTAATACATCCCACACAGTCCTTTGCAAACAGCTTCTCACCAAACCTTGTCTCAAATGCAAGTGACAATTTTAAGGCTTACAACCGAAACACGCCTTCTCCAACATCTCCAACAAATGAGTCGGTTTTCCAGGAGCACACAAGGGCAGAACACGCAGCAGATCAGATTATGGCTGCCTCTCCACAGCATGCTCTGTTTTATGGGGAAAGCAGTCTCCCCTCAGCAGCAAATAGCCAGGAAAGGTCCATGGGATTTCATGAAGTTACTCACAGCGCTTCAGAGATGGAGTTGTCTCCCATGGAAGCAACTTTCCCGTGGAGCTCCACAGTTGACCAAACAGACTTCAGTTTGTTGAAGTGGATCACATCAACTCCACTGTTTAGTCGCTTTGGAACTGTTTTACAGGTGTCATCAGGTGGTTTACAAAATGAAACACAAGACGGTATGTGTGTGCTTGGCTCTTCCTTGCATGAGGACTTCAAAGACTTAAAAGAACAGAGCTCAAATAACTTCCAGGGCAAAATGAAAGGGACTCCAGCTGACCATTGGAAAAGTGACAATTCTGAGTCCACCTTTTTATGACATGGGCCTCAAATATATTTATATATTTTCTATTTGCACACATTTTTAGTGAGATTACTCTATTTGTTTCCAAAAATGAAACAGAAAATCAAAGGTACAGAGTGATTATTTAAGAATGTTTAAATACAGTATATTGAAATAAGAGCTTTAAATATAAAAAGAAACACTTGAATGTTCCATTTATATTGTTGGGTTTTTTTATTTTTTCATCTCATTTTGTAAGGAAACGCCGTATCTTTACTGTTCAGACACTTCTCTTTTATTCTGACACGTGCTGTAAAAGGACCTAACGTATCCAAAAGGATTAGATTCAGTGCCAATCATCGATACCATTATGGGCCATTCAGTAATGAAAAATGCAAAAGCATGATAACAGATAGGACACTGCATCCCATCCGTTGTCCGCTTGCCACCATGGGGTTTTGTCATAGCAGCAAACCATTGGGCAAGACTATGGGATTATGACACAGCTCTCTGTAAATGCTAACAGCACCTTACCACTGCATTAATAATACTGGTATTTTGTAAGTGACACCATATTTTAATATTGCAGCCGTAGCATTTTTCTGTGTCACAGTAAAACAATAAATAAATGACCATCCATATCGTACAGTGACGTCTCAGTCTGGCGTTGATACAAACTCAGCCCCTCACTTGCAGTATGTGGCATTTGGTTGGCTGCGACCTCGTATGTGGCTGTTCAGCTTCACAAAAAAGCCATTCCTCTGCACTGGAACTATTGGGTGGCAAAGAGGTGGTGCCTACTGCAGCGCTTAACGTGGAAGGATCCGCTGGTCTAAGTCAGGTAGCTCTGGTCCCGAAGGTAGGGAGCTACTCTGCTCTTGAGATTGTGCCTGAGCAGACTTTCCATGTCAGAAGCACAATTGGTGGCTGCATTGTGCGGACCTGCCGGACCTTGGGGTGCTGCTGGGCTTTCTCATGCCCTGTCATGCATCCGTGTGTACACTCCCAGCCACACTTCCTTCAGCACAGGTTTTCAGGCTGTCTTTGCCTTGTTTACCATTGGTTGGTTCAGGTCAGAGCTTGTTCCCATCATGTTCTGTTTCTTGGCAGCAGGGTCCCAGGTCCCACAGGGGTTGCTCAGCCAATTAAGCCACGGTGTCTACCATGTGTCACTTTTCTAATCTGCTTGGGATCTCTTCTTTTAAGGCTCGTGCAGTGAGCAGCCTCTTTCCCAAAGACAGAAATGGTAATAAGAAAGTGGGAGATGCCAATGACAGGAAGACACAAAAGCAATCAACAAAGTTATCAACCTGTAACTGTTACCCTGATCAAACACGGCATATCCACATGTAGCTAAACTACGTTTTGGAATTATAATTAATTAGGGATCAAGCAATATGCTGAGGGCCTCACAAGGTTGCCAGTGCCTTCTGTGAAGAGTTATGAGCACGTGGCTGAAGTTCAGGCTGTGAGCTCAGTGAAGGTGGGCAGGCATAGGCACTGCGGTGCCAGCATACAAGCTTCCTGCTCCATGCCTCACCAGCAGGTCAGGGGTGTGCTGCCCTCAAAACTTTTTGCTGTCTGGGAAGGGGGACTGCGTAGCTCAGCTCAGGTGGGGAAACCCTTTGCACTGCCTCCATTTGGGTGAAAGGATTCCTCATGCAGGCACCTCTGCTTGCTCTGCCAGCCTTCTGCATCTTGATAGTCCATCTGTTGGGATGACAGTGGAGGTAATGTTTTGCAAGGTTAGTTAGCTGTATTTCACACAAAACTGTGCAGCAATTGCTTTAACAAATAATTCACCTACGTGGAGCTGCAAAATCTTTTAATGTCAGAGGGGAAATGTGTCGGTTTTGCCATCTGGCCAGAAACATTCCCTTGCCTGTAAAACAGGTTGTGACAGAAGGGCAGGGTGCAGGCTGCCAGGTAGGTAGCATGCGAGAGGCATTAAATGCACCCTTTGGACACAGCATCAGTGTGCCACGTGTGTCATGCATGTGCCCATCACTCTCCCTTGTAGAGGTAAACAACACAAAACAGAGCACAGTCCAGCACAGCTACCAGGTGACAGGGATGAAAGCTGAGCCATGGAGTTAATATTGGAGTAGGCTGTGTTCTCTTCAGCCTCCCACAGCCAGCTGGAAGTTCAGCAGCATTCTGAGGGCTCAGCTACTGCTCCTGGCTCCAACACTGCAGTACCTCGTGAACCTGAGGCAAGCCTTACAGATAACAAATTGCAGCTGCTCCAGGACAGAGCATAGAATCATAAAACCATGGAATTCTTAGAGTTGGAAGGGATCTCTGAAAGCCGTCTAGTCCAACTCCCCTGCCATGAGCAGGGACACCACATCTAGATCAGGTTGCCCAGGCCTGATCCAGCCTCGCCTTGAAAGTCTCCAGGGACAGAGCATCAACCACAACAGTAGGTAACCTGTGCCAGTGCCTTACCACCCTCACTGTAAAAGACTTCCTTATATCTAACCTAAATCTACCCTACCTGAGCTTGGAGCCATTTCTCCTTGTTTTATCACCACAGACCCTGCTGAAGAGTCTGTCCCCTTCTTTCCTGTTGCTCCCCTTTAGAAAGTGAAAGGCCACTATCAGGTCACCTCACAGCCTTCTCTTCTCCAGGCTGAACAGCCCCAGCTCTCTCAGCCTGTCCTTATAGGAGAAGTGTCCCACCCCTTGGATCATTTTTGTGCCCTTCCTCTGGACATGCTCAAACAGGTCTATATTTCTCTTGTACTGAGGACTCGACATCTGGAAGCACTACTCCAGGTGAGGCCTGACCAGTGCAGAGTAGAGGGGCAGGATCACCTTCCTCTCACTGCTGGCCATACTTCTTTTGATGCAGACCAGGATATTATGGTTGGTTTTCTGGGCTGTGAGGGCACACTGCTGGTTCATGTCTAGCTTGCCATCCACCAGTGCAACCAGGTTTTTTTAGCAGGGCTGCTCTCAGTCCTTCCATCCCCAGCTTTTATTGGTAATCGGGGTTGCCTCAACCCAGGTGCAAGACCTTGTACTTGGATTTGTTGAATGTCATGAGTATCACCTGGACCTACTGCTCAGCCTGTCTAGGTCACTCTGGATGGCATCCCATCCCTCTGGCCTGTCAACCACACCCCACAGCTTGGTGTCACGAGCAAACCTGCTGAGGATGCACTCAACCCTACTGTGAATACTGATGAGGACAATAGAGTATTGGCCCCAGTACTGGCCCCTGGGGGACACCACTCATCACCAACCTCCATCCAGACAAGGAGTCATTAACCATGTAAGCACAAACCACTTTATCGATTTACTGCCACCTCATGGCCCAGCACAGGCAGCAGAAAGGGCTGGAGTATCACTGGGCACTCTATTGGAAATACTCTCATTGAAAGGAATGTCCTTTCCAGCAGTGCTTTGTGACAGATAAAATCATAGAATCATTAATGCTGAAAAAGTCTTGGATCATCCAGTCCAACCACCAGCCCACCCGACCATGCCCACTGACCACGTCCCTCAGTGCCACATCCACACTGTTCTTGAACACCTCCAGGGATGGTGATTCCACCCCCTCCCTGGGCAGCCTGTGCCACTGCCTCAACACTCTTTATGAGAAGAAATTGTTCCTAATATCCTCCCCTGAAGAGGTTGCTCTGGGGCTGAGAGGTGCTCATGCAGTGCCATGTGATTGTGTTAGTGCCACACTAAGACTGCTCTTGGCAGACCTGTGTCATGAGTGCAGGGAAAGTCATCATTCCCATAGATCGAGGTCCACCTCTGCAGCTTTTTGTTTCTGCAAGTTGATTTATCCCATCTGGGAGTCAGACCTCAATAAGCACTGTGTTCTGCTGCAAGAAAAACCCTTGCTTAAAGATATATTAGGGATATATTTTGAAATGCACAGTGTAAAAGCTTTGTGCTAAAGGATACAAAAAAATCTTGTGGTGGCGATGGTGCAAACATCTCTGAGTTTAATCTGAAATAAACCAAATAATCCTGCTGACCTCAGTGGTGTGATGAGCTCAACAGGATGGCGTGCATACTCACCAATAGGGAGACCCACAACATCAGGGCCTCTGCGTGCCACAAGTATACAGTGAGATCCCAGGGGGGCTCAGAACATGGTTGGTACAAGGTAAGAGATCTCCATTTTCTTTGGGGAGATAAACTCTAAAATAATCTAAATGGAGTTTAAGCCACGGAGAGGAGGATAAAAAAATAAAAGGAGAAGGGAAAAAAAGAAAAAACACGTTTTACATTCAGAAAGAAAATATTAAGCAAACTAATTCTTCTCTGTTCAAATCAAGTTCTCTCTTCAGCTGCCAGAAGACAAACACATCAAAGCACATTACTTGCTGGGCTTTAGGGCTTGTCAACAACTTGGAGCTGCTATTAATATTTGAAACATTTTAGCTAGGCAAACACCAATAGCTTCTCGAAGCTGTGTACACTGATTTTAATCAAGCAGAAATAATCTTCTCAAGTTATTCCTGTTGCCGCAGCTGAGCTGTAGTCATGTCTTACAGAAGAAAACTTGAAACTCATGAGGCCGATGCTGTAAAAGCATACAGCTGTTTTCATACACGGTTCCACGAGGCCCTTAAAACACCCAGCTTCAGTCTGTGACCGACACAGCTTCAAATAACAACCACACTGAGCCCTGCAAGCAGTGCTACATCTGCCAGCTTTTGCCAGATGAAGAAGTCCACGCTGAAATTAATGACCCAGAAGAACAGAGCTATGAATTAAGCATCGCAGTGTTCCGTATTCCTTGCTCTTATTTATGGGAACTAACTTGTTTGTGATTTATCCATTTTATAAATTTCTCTTGGTTGTGGAGAGGCCTTCTATCAATTTAGTGCTCTAAGCTCAGAAATAACATCTCCCACACACGCTGGTGCACTGCGACTGGGCATATAAAAGAGAAAGCAAACACTCGGTGCTTCCACACGCAGTGTTACGGATACACCAAGCTTAAAATAAACTACATCAGAATTGCTCTGGGAGTGGCAATTCCTGCCCTAATCCCAATGTTTAGATCAAACCCTGAACTCAAAATAGGGTTATCTTCACATTTTTGAGTTCTTGATTCAAGGTCCTCGGTGCCTCAGGCATTGTTCACTCTCACATTACAAGCAGATATGTACTTCTGTAACTGGATGTGTGTGGAAGCTCAGGAAACCCATGTCGGGATGACATCCCATGCTCTATGGTGTGTGTCAAAGGCACTGCCAAAGCTACTAGAGATGGGATTGTGCAGACACAGCCCAGCAGGAAGCAGAGTTATGGATGGATTCATCAGCCCCAAGGGAGACAGAACGATGAGGGGAACCTCAGCACTCAGCTTGTTCATCCTGATGTTACTGTGATGTGTATGGCACAGGCACAGAAATAAGATCCCAAGTGAACTGGGAGCACTGGAAGAGACTAGAAAAAGCATTGATGACAGGAGGCCATGGGCACAAACTGACACACAGGAGCTCCCTCTGAACACCAGGAGCACTCCTGTGTTGTGTGAGTGATGGAGCACAGGCTGCACAGAGGCTGTGGGTCTCCTCCTTGGGGATCTCCAGCAGCCACCTGGACATGGGCCTGGGCACTCAGCTTTGGGTGACCCTGCTGGAGCAGGGGGTGGAGCACGTGAGCCCTGATGTTCCTGCCAGTGTCAGCCATTTGAAGATCAGTGATTCTGTGACTAGAAACAAAAATGTGACTCTTTTGGGGCCTTTTGCTAATGAAGGCAGTGGAGAGGCCTCTCAGCCAATCCTAAGTGGTGCATTGGTGGATACTTCCTCCACACCCCTCACACCTGCCCACTGGAGGAGACTCAGCAGCAGTTGAGGCTGCTCTTCCCAGCCCTTACCTGCAAACTCAGACACTGCAGAGAGAAAGTGGGGATATTCCGCATTTCACCGCACAAACCTGAAAATGTACTGTGCTTTTCTTCCATCAAATTGAAATTATGAATCAAATCAAATTATGAAAATATGAAGGTTTGATTTCAAGTGAAAAACAAACCTTTTAATGCTACACATCTGCAATAGTTATTTTTTCTAAAAGCACAAATTTCTGACAAAGCCTTTCAGCCAGCTGTGTGTGCTGCTGCACTGCATGAAACAATGCTATACCAAGTGGGCTGGGTGTTTGCAGTCTGTACCAGCCCTGTCATTTTGCAAACACAGTTACATTTGTAGATCATCTTAGATTTGCACTGAATGTTGAGTCTTAGAAGTGAACAAATTAACTTATATCTGTACGTACTGGCGATGAATGCAAACTTTGGATGAACCAAGCAGCAGGCAGCCTCATCTTCCAGTCTCAGTTGTCCATGTAGGACTTGCACAGTACCATACAACACGCTGTGTCCAGGGCTAACCCCTCTCCCCCACGTGGACAGGCTGAGACAGATGGGAGAAGGCTCTGGGGAGACCTGAGAGCGGCCTTTCGGTATCTAAAAGGTGTCAGCAAGGAAGAAGAAGACAGACTCTTCAGCAGAGCAAGGGGGAATAGCTTCAAACTAAAAAAGGGGAGATTTAGATTGGATATAAGAAGTTTTTTATAATGAGAGTGGTGAAACACTGGCTTGGATGCCCAGAGAAGTGGTGGCTGCTCCAACCCTGGAGGCACCCAAGGTCAGAATGGGTGGGGCTCTGAGCAACCTGATGTAGCTGTAGGCATTCCTGTTCTATGCTGGGGAGTTGGACTAGGTGACCTTTAATGGTCCCTTCCAAATCTAACAATTCTACAATCCTATGTCCCAGAGGGCCATTCTATAACAAATCCCACAATATCACCTTTTTTGCAAGCAGGAGAGCAGTGGACAAGGAGCAGCTCTGGGGCGAGTCCCCCTGAGGCTGTGAGCAGCTGGGGATGCTTGACCACATAGATAACTCTACAGGCACAGGTGCAGCACCAGAACTTGCTGTCCCCAGCAGCCTGGGGTGGAGGAGGATGCTCTAATTTTTCAAGAAAGGAAGGACGCATGCAGATATCTTCAAGTTTAAGTAATAGGCTCTTGAGTGCTTCTTCAGAATAATTTAGAAGAGGCATTGTCTGAAGAGAAAAGCAATTTGCATTCACTGTTGTTGCTAGTTCATTGGGAGCAGGAAAAATAAAAGGAGAAATGCAAGTGGCCCTATTACCAAAGCTGCAGCCCTGAGCCTTGTAGAGGGAACAGCCCATCCCTGGGCAGCACTCTGCATCTCGGGAAATATTTTGCAAAACATGGGTACGTGCCACTACCCTGATGGGTACCTTGCAACCCCTCACCACTATTCAGATGCCCCACAGCAGGGCAGAGGCTGCTGCCTCCTGATGCTGAGTGCAGTGACAGGTCTGGCAGGAGGCTTTGCAGCTCCTCATCGCTTGTTGCTGCTGACCTATGGCTGATGCAGCTCCCAGCTCCTGGGTTTGCCCTATTTCCTCCGGCCACAGCTGAAGGAGGATCATTTCTGCCAAGAAAAATCCTTTAATTAGCTCCTGCGTGTACGGGAAACCCTGGAAACCCAGCCTCGGGTATTTCCATCACATCTACGTCATGCAGCCAGGGAAATCTGCGGGAAATGCTTCTTTTTCCTTTTTTTTCTTTTTTTTTCTTTTTGTTCTTTTCTGTCAGCTGACGGCAGATACGTTGCAGCACGAGCAGTGCTAGGGACGGGATGCTGCATGATGCTGCAGGAGCAGCGTCTGTCTGTCCTGCCTGAGGGACGATGAGTGCCGCTGCAGAGCAGCACTCAACCACAGCACCGTGCAGCGCTCGCCCTACCTAACAGCCCGCATGTCCACATTTAATTCATCTTTGTCTGAAAACGTTTTCCAAACCAGGCAGAGATCAGCTCCCCACTCCGCACTCCCTCCCCGCTC
The DNA here is from genome assembly GCA_013399175.1 of Odontophorus gujanensis. Taxonomy (NCBI): domain Eukaryota; kingdom Metazoa; phylum Chordata; class Aves; order Galliformes; family Odontophoridae; genus Odontophorus; species Odontophorus gujanensis. Next base: position 83,306 of record VXAB01002120.1, read on the forward strand.
TCCCCAAGGGCCAACTCATTTACCACTGGTGCCCTCTGGCCGTGCCATATCCTCTGGGCTCAGAAAGCCGAGGAGAGAACAGTGAAAAATCTCTGCGTTGCCTTCCCTCCTATTTTTCTATTCCTTTCGCATTACACTAACATGAGAACAGGTGACATAGCGTGCATTCCAAGGCGTGTGTTTCATAACACCACAGAGAGCGTAAGCTTGTAGAGACATTGTCTCCACTGAAATTCAGATGAATGGCTCTGCACAGCGTTTCCCCGCTCAGCAGAGGCAGGGGTGCTGATTTCCATACTGCACCCCCATTTCCCTGCGGGAGCACACAAAGCCCAGCGTGAAATCCGAGCAATTGTCATTACAGCTCACTTCCTGCAGCCGTGATGATTGAGCCATATTGATCTAGGTGCATTTTTATAACAAAAGCATGCACTGTGTTTGCCCAACTGAAGCCTTTTTGGAGCCAGGTTCCTTTAAATTGTGTTTTGACTGTGTGGATGGACTCACATTTTCCACATTTATCTACTGTGTTTTCAGCCAGGAGGCATTTTGTACTACGGCAGTCTTTTAACACCATTAGCAAAATTTAACTCAGCATGGAGCATCATCTTTACAGCCCATCTTTGTCTGATGGAGCTGGTAAACTGGGAGCAACACGTGCATTAAAGGAAGGGAAGGAAGGGGCTGAGCCCAGAGACGTGTGGGGGCTGCAGGGTGAAACCACGGGGCTTCTGCTGGTGGGAGGTAATGGCTTTCAGCAACAAGCTCTCGCATAGAGAGAAAAAGGTGACTAAGAGATGTTTGGGGGCTTTGAGGTCACAAGTCCTGAGAGACAATTGCCTCCAGCAATGCACAGAAGAAAGCTCTCATTTGTAGCAGGAATTCCTTCTGCTATCTATCTTGTTCATGCAAGCTTTCTGCACTGTTAAGCTTCAGACACTCACTCTGGCTGATTGAAAAATAATTAAAACAGGGCCTGAATTTTACTTCTTTCTTAACTATAAGAGAGGAGGCTTAGATTAGATACTAGAGGGAAATTCTTTATTCAGAGGGCAGTGAGGCCCTGGCACAGGCTGCCCAGAGAAGCTGTGGTACTCCATCCCTGGAGGTGCTCAAAGCCAGGCTGGATGGGGCCCTAGGCAGCCTGAGCTGGGGAGGCAGCCCTGTCCATGGCACAGGTTGGGGCTGGGTGGACAAACAGCAGCAAGGACTCACTCAGGATTCTGACCCAGGGTTTGGGGTCACTGCATATGGCTGCTTCCACCCGGGGTGTCTTCAGTGTCTGTCAGGTGCTGTCCAGACTGGAAAGACAATTATGCTTCTCCCTTGGTTACAGAAGAAATCACCACCAGGCTTTTAAAAGCACAAAAGGTGATTAGTGAAAAATTCAGTGTTGTAGAAAGATTTTTTCCCTCATTTGAAACGTTAATAAAGAGAAATCCAACAGCTGCAAGCAAATTGGATGCACCTGGGAGCTGCTCACATAAGCACACCTGTCCCCAGAGCATCTGAGCACATGTGCATCACACACCTGAGACAGGCTTGGGAAAAAATGAGTCAGAAATGCTTGTTTTTTCTGAGGCAGCAGCAAGTGCATCAGTGATACAGATGTCACATCTTCCTATTTTGTTGCATTCACCATCAAGAGATGACACTCTGCTGTTGCCAAATGGCTGCGGTCAGCAGACCTGGTTGTCCATCCATACATAGCGTGCCAACCCTGTTGGCTGGTTCTCACACAGACTTCCAAAGTACCAGCGTGGGTTTCTGGTGTGTAATGCACTCAACCTGATCACAGAAACGTGGCAGAGATGAAGAAGGGCTGATGGAGCTTCTCCAGGGGAATATCACCTCCTCGGCCTGGCCTTACAATCAGGGAGTAGCATTTATTCACCCTACCACAAGCCAAGAATAAGGGGGCTGGCCCAGCTCAAGGATGATCCACTGCACTGATGCAGAAAATGCTTGTGCCTCTGCTCTCAACCACTAGAGAGAATTGGTATTTCCCATGCCATCTCTTCCCAGCCTTTTTTTCCCCATGCTCAGGATTCCATTTAATGGGATCCTGAGTTCTTCCCCCAGCTGGAAAGGAATTTGTGTTGCTCTGGTGCATAACATCCGTTTTTCCTCTGCCCTTTGTATATATATGTGCTTTTTTATTATTATTTTATTTGTTTTTCAGTCAACCTTTCTTTATGAAGATCAAAAAGTTTTCTCTTCTCTAAAAGATATTCATGGCTACTAAGCCCTTGCATATTGTAGGCTGGAAGTGATGTTTCCATCAGGGACTGGAGAACTGGTGATTATACACACATCCCCCTTTTATCTGGGGTATTTACAGGTAAATGCATGACAAACATTTCTTGTGCAGGTTGTCAGAAAGTGGGTATCGGTATGGCAGAAGAGACAGACCCCCTCTGAGCAGGTCTGCATTGGCCAAGGCTTGAGCCCATATTCACATTCCTTGGGTAAGGGCCATGCATTGTATGGATGAAGCAGAGCCCTCCATACTTGCTATACATCTAGACCAAGGATTAAATACTGCCCTTTTGTTCCTTGTATGCAAGTTGATTTCTATTTCTGTGTGTGTGGAGACATAATTACGTATATAATGTATGTGTCTATCTGCATAACCACATTTTTATAATGACACACTCTTCTATTTAGGACATACATAAATGCATTCAGGGATGCCTGACTATATAGCCTCCAGAGAAAAATACAATATTATTTCACAAACACATACTCTCAAAACATGTACGTATAATATTCTGGGAAGCTTAGTTTCAAGCTTCCTCTGGCTGTTTCCAAAGTTCCTTGCAGAACTGCAGAAACAAGCACAATACAAGGATATTGAAGGGTGGGAGAGTCATTTTTTACAATGTACAGTAGTACGAGTAGCTGATAACAGCAAAAATAAATGATTGCCTCAGAAACTGGAAATCTCTATAGCTGAATGGTGTATTTTCTCCCTTTTGACCTCAAGAGCATTCAGGAGTATAAGGTTATTGTCCTACTTTGCTGTCTCATTCAAATCTGGTGCTGCAGCTGAGTTTGAGCACTGAACGAGCGCTCAAGGACATGTTTTCCTCCTATTTCTGCTCTTGTTGCAGATATTCACAGAGTACAAAATAAATAATTTTAAAAGGATGCCAGAATTAAACTCCTGGAGGAAGGCATTTTTCAAAGATTTCTGATCACTGACAACAATTTTGTCTAATAATATTCAGGGAAAATAAAAGTCGGAAGCCTTTCAACGGGTACCTGATTGCCATGAATGCTCAAATGAAAGAAGCCCAGAGCAGAGGGGTGCGTTATCGATAGCAATCATGCTAATAGGTATGACTGCTGATGGATGTGGCTGATGGTCTCACAAATATTAAGTACAACCCCCGCTATTAGTTTTTCATGCATTGCTTGGCACAGCTCATTTCTCTGAACAGATTGAGAGCAAAGTGAAGATCCCAGTCACTTGATGTGGTGTGGTAGACCAACGTAGCTTCAGCAGACCAGATGTTTCTCCAGAGAGCACCTACCATGGCACAGCTTGCAGTCTTGCTCCTAATACTCCTTAGCAGTGCCTGGTCCACCACAAGATAGCTGCCCATAAGCCTGCTTTTTAACCTCTGAAGGGAGTCCAGGTGACTGCGCAAGCTCTGAACCTGGGTGCGAAGAACCCCATTTTGGGAAGCCCAAAGCTTTATCTTTATGGCCCTTAGGCTTATCATCTGGAGGTTTTGTGCTGCAAGCAAGGGTGAAACCTGGTTTCTTTCATTTTCCACCAGCAGGCAGTGTATCTCTCCAAAACTTGTCTTGTCCAAATGCTTGGCTTTGCAGTGCACAGAGGTGACACTCACAAATAACCTGTGAGTTCTGCTATTGACAGGATGCTATTAAAAAGTCATTTCAAGATACATTTTCAGGCTGGACTGGGCTCTGAGCAACCTGATGTAGCTGTAGGTGTCCCTGCTCATTGCAGAGGACTTGGACCAGATGACATTTAAAGGTCCCTTCCAACTCAAATGATTCTATGAGTCAACTAGACATATATTTTCACTTTCCCAATCATCATGCACTTCAGAAAATAAACATTCCTCCCCAGCTCTGCAGCGTGATTGCACAAATTTTAACGATGCAAACTGAACTCATTTAACTAGGAAGATGAACAATACTCACCCGTTTTGTTTTTTTCATCACTCTGAATGACTTCAGCACAGCACAGAGATGCTGTGCTGCCACCAAGCATGCAACAAACTTGCAGCCAGATTAGAGGCAGCCAGACAGTTCAAAGATTTATGGTATTGCTTAGCAAGGGCAAGTGCGAAAGTCAAATGGTAACTTCCCAAGAGACTGATTACTCCAAACTACGGCGAATACAATTTGCTGACAGAGAGTTATGAAGACGTCAGTTCAGACCAGGTCAGAGGACGGCTGCCACGTGGGTGCTGGTGTTCCTAGCAAACAGAAACACTGCTGTTTCAGGCACCCGTAGATCCTGGTAAAGTCTCCCTGAAGTTTTTAGAAAGCTTTGTTTTCCACTGCACTTTGCTCAGTGGCACTGTATTTTCAAAGTTCTTTGCAATTCCTCTGTTTGGCATCACCTGCATTTTTGCTATTCAGGCTGCCATTTGATCATTTTGTAGGTAACTCCTCCAAAGAGGTGACACGTTCTTTCCACCAGCTGTCCCTGGGGCTCAGCATCTCAGCACCTGCTTTCAAGACTGCTTCTCTCTTCTCATCTAAGTCTCACCACTTGCACCTGGGTTCAGTTCAGCCTTCCGCCTTAGTTAGCAAAACAGTACACTCCTACCTTTTTCTGTTTCAGTTTTATGATATTTTTTTCTTAAGAGGGGAACTGGGGAGGGAAATAACAGAGCAGGAATGAACATTTGCTTTCATTTAATGAGTTTTGCACTTGCCCTAAGAGCCTGTTAAGGAGAAAAACCCTACCAAGATTTAATTTACAGAGCAGCAATGGAGGAAGTTCTGAGGGACGGGGGGAGGATGAATAATTCTTTTGGAGCCTTTCTCCACTTACAGAAATGAAATGTATTGAGGCCATGGGAATGACCGTTGTCTTCTGGGAGCCTTAATTCTCTGCATTACCACTCAGTCCTAGGAAGACAAATAGCTGAAGGAGTCCTCCACAGATCACTTCATTACCCTACAAAGACCATCAAGGGAATAAGAAGCTCTGGAGGAGTATGAGCCATTGTTTCTGGGGAAACTTGGGGAGTTTTGCTTCCACACCATGAAGCTTTTCTTTTTTCTTATAAAAAATAAAAATAAAAAGCTGGATTTGCAGGGACCTCCCTGTAGTTTTCTTCCAAAAGAACTGTAGGTGTTCCTCGTAGCACAAACCTGCTTCAGTTCATATACACATGTATACATCTCCTCATTTATTCTGGACAAATCCCACCAGCAGACTTCACACTAGTGGTAAACTGACTGCCAGAGTCTGATTTTCTGAGAGTTCATCATTGCAGCTGCCTGATCATGTTGCAGTTGGGTCCAATGAGGAGTCCCAAAAACATAGAGGGAAGATGAGAAGGAATCAAGAAACCATTGAAAGATCTCCCCACCACAAGTCCTATGGCCAGGAAGGAAGAAGGGGCTGCATCCAGCCATCCTGCCCCAAAGATGGCTGGATTTCCCCCCAACACCTTTTCATATGCACAGAGCAATGAGGCAAAGACCAGAAATTTAACACCAACTGTGTTTGCTCCATCCTGTCTGCCTGGATAACACCTCCAGGCACATGCCCACTAATTGCCCACTGCTAACTTATAATCTTCATCCTACTTTGCATTTCACTCAAGAAAGTGAGTCACAAAGGTGGCACCTTCCATCCCGTCCCAAATTCCTCTGCAAATCATACCCCGCTTCATGAAACAGAAGCAGATTTCTATCTTCACCAAGTAGACAGAATTGTATCCTGGGGTGACTGTTTATATCCATGTGCAAGAACTAAGGGGCAATTTAGGCCTGCAGAAAGGACTTGAGCTGCTGCATAAAATTCCCCCTTGGGCACAGGCCTCTTGGTAGGTGACATTCATTCTCCAGCATAAATCATTTAGGCAAACAGTGGGATCTGAAGCTAAGGGAGGTGCACAAAGAGGGGCAATTCCAAATAGTGCAATGAGCAGATGGACTACTGAGGTGTACCCAGGATTTTATGAACAGTGGCTTCTGCAACTGGAGATGAGCACTGGGAATCTTCCTCCACATCAGAGATGTGAAGCATGAATCTCTTCTCAAAAGTCCTGCAAATCTTTTTGCCAGAGGACAGGAATTAGCATCCAAGATCTTGGTTAAGGAAAATCTTACATTTAATCCTGACGCTCTACAGAGCAGGGTTAGGCCGATAGTGAAATCAATTAGCCTGTCACTAATGGATTGTGTGACCCTAAAAACAGGAGGACCAAAGTCTTTTGTCTATTCTTCTGTGGTTAAATGTGTTATTTTACAGACAGAGACAGAGATGCAGAGAGATAAAGCTTCTTATCCATGACACTAATGATGAAAGACAGCAACATGTCATGAAGACACTAGTATAGCAGGGATAACCTTGCAGAAGGAAAGACAATAAATAAAAGATATAAATGAATGTTCAGAGCACAAGCAAAAACTAAGGATTATTTTATAGGCACAAGGCTGTACACGATTTTTCCTGTTAAACACTCAGCAATGACTTCTCAGCGTGACCTCAGCTTCATATCAAGGCCAAACAAAGACAAACATCGCAAAACACAGGCAGGATTACTAATTTTTCGGAGACTACTCTTCATGACAGGTTAAGCTGTAAGTTTGCTGCAACTCATTCCATCCCTGAAGTCACTGATGTTTGTGATAGTGCTTTGAAATGTTGATATACCCAAGGATTTCACAGCATTAGCTTTGTTGCTGTCCCACCACTCCCTGTGAGGAGCTGGAGCCTAGGTTGAGCACACCAAAGGGCCTCAGCTGCTCCTCATATACCTTGCCCTACAGACCCTATCTCATCTTTGTTGTCCTTGTTTGGATGGTCTATAATAGTTTGTCTTTATATCATGGGCCCAAAACTGCAGGCAGTACTCAAGGTAACAACCACCTCAGGCAGGTTAGCACAAGGCAAGAGGGTGGTTTGTTTTTGTTCAGATGCAACATCAGTATGCTTGCTAGCTTATTATGCATGTTAATGGCATTCAAGTGTCGATTCCAGGTGACAGGGATTTATCCTGTCATGTTCCTGCTGAATGAAAAAGCTTTAGAAAAATAACCTAGGTAAATCAAACTCGTTGTGTACTTTCACTGTGCCTCTAATTGGATATTTAAAAACATCATGTGTGATGGTTTATTTTCCCTGAATTCAGATTTGGACTTCTTAATCAGCAGTCGGAGTCCCACATCCCTCTGCTGAGTCCAGAACTCAGGTAAATGGTAACACAATTGGGTGAGGCCTTTTACTGGAATTGAAGCTGGCCCTTGGGTGAAGAAGCTCTTTTCCCAGTACTCTCCCAGTACAATTACAAAGCTACTTTTAATTCAGGACAGAAGAAAAATCACAGTATTTTCTGGGGAAGCTCAGCTGCCTTTAACAGCAGTAGATTTCTTGTTCAAACCACTTAGGTCTAGTTACCGCAAATTCCTGTTCAATTAAAATTCAGGTTTTCTCAAATTCACTCACCCTCTGGCACACCTTGATGGGTAGTGTGCAGAGGAAGGGCTATAAAGCTATGAGGGGTCTGGAGCACAAGTCTTAGGAGGAGCAGCTGAGGGGAACTGGGATTGTTCAGTCTGGAGAAAAGGAGGCCCAGAGGAATCCTTATTGCTCTCTACAACTGTCTGAAAGGAAATTGTAGGGAGTTGGGTGCTGGTCTCTTCTCCTAGGTAACAGTGATAGGACAAGAGGTAATGGTCTCAAGTTGCACTGGAGAGGTTCAGGTTGGATATTAGGATTAAATTCTCAGGAACAGTGGTCAAGCACTGGGAAGCGGAGAAGTCACATGACCCTGGAGGTGATCAGGAAATGTGTGGATGTGGCCCTTAGGGACAGGGTTCTGTGGGCACGGTATTGATGAGTTGATGAGTGGAACAGAAGATCTTACAGGTCTTTCCCAACCTTAATGATTCTAAGATTCTATGAAACGGAGCTGTGCAGTTTTCAGGGCTAAGATGCTCTCCAGAGAACATGCCAGGTGATCTGTGGGTTGTGGTGCTTACCTTGGGTGACCAAGCAGGTCTTTACATACAAGATGAGCATAATCTTGACCTAGATAGTATTGTCCAGAGAAAAGAATATGGGCTGTTCTCTATCCTTGCTAGAGTTTGCCCATATGAGCTGCCCTTGCCTGTTGGAAGCTTACTCCAGCACAGTGCCTGCCAAGATATGAGAAGATAGGTATTAGAGGAAATGTTTTACTGTGAGAGTGATGAGACAATAGAACAGGTTACCCAGAGAGGTTGTGAATGCCCCCTCCCTGGAAGCATTTCAAGGCCAGGCTGGATGGGGCTTTGGGCAACCTGGTCTAGAGGTAGGTGTCTAGGGTTGGAACTAGATGATCTTAAAGATCCCTTCTAACCCAAACCATTCTACGATTCTGATTCTGTCCTTAAAATGCTTAGCTCATGGCAACAAAACTACATCCCCCAGACCTCTGTCTGCATGTTATTTGGTGATTTTGTTGGTGGGGTTTTTTAATCTTATACTGTCTTGTTCGCTTTCACTTCTTCTGCTACAGTCTGTGGTTGCTGTTGAGATTCAAAGCATATTTCTTATCAGTGTAAATGGTATCTTGGCTCTTTCAAGCTAAAACAACTTTAATAAATAGGTGTAGCTTAAGCGATTCAGAAATGACATGAAAAGAGAGGGTAACAATAACAATAATAAGGACTTCTAAAGGCATACTCTGTACCAAGTCTATAGTGAAGTAATTGAACTTGTTGCCACAGTATGCTGCGGAAGTCATAAACATGAAGAGGATGTTTCATGTGTTAAAACAACTTATGTCTTACCATAGTCTTTGTCCATTCTGATCTATTCATCAAATTCTTGTCTCCCACATAAAAGCTAATCATTTGGAGGAAGTTTTCTTCTGAATATTTAAAGCGATGATTGCCAAGCATTACAAGTTTTGTTTCATTTATCATTCTACTCAAATTTTTGTGAAAACTTTCAGTAAAGGCTTATACAACCCATGGAATTAGGTCTCAGAAAAGAAACAGAGTTTGGGGGTCTTAACAGTAACTAGAAGCAATTAACAGTCTCCCCAAATAGAAACTAGTGTCAAACCCTCTGTGGTTAAGAGCAAAATTTGTCTTCCTTCTTGAAAATGATGAAGGCTTAGCTCATTTTCTTTCTTCTCTTGCTCAGTATATAGAACATATAAAAGGAGAAATGTTGGATCTGAACATTAATTTTTCTCTAATTAAAAGTAATTTTGGAGAAGTCCCAACAAGCCTTTCAAAATACCACATCTTCTTAATAGAAATATTGTCATTTTTGGTCAAAGCATGACTTTACTTGAGCTTTAGTATCAATAGCTAGTATTTAGTTTGTATTTTCAAGAGATTGTGGTACAACATCTTTCTCTAGTGCGTCGTGATTTCTGCAATTCAAACATTTAGTTGTGACACAAAATAAGTCACAAGAAAAAAAATACTCAGTGAAGGCACAAGTAACATAGTGACAGAGTAGGCAAATCTGGGGGACACTGACAAATCTACAGAAAGAACAAAGGCCCTATATTTCATGTGTTCAGGACAGATATTAAAGCTCAGTTTTTAAAAAATATAATTTTTTTCCTCTGCAAATGCATTTCCACTTTGATCAAACACTAGACTGATTATGACGGTTTCAATTTTGCTTTAATTCCAGCAAACGGTTCTGTTATTATAATGCTAGACTGGAGGAAGATTCTGCCATCCAGTGGTGAAATATTGTACCTCTATTTTATACTAAAACTATGTTAATTATGTTGCACCTTGAGTCAAATTGGTATGTTTAAACTACTATGAGTACTTCTTTCTATTTTGTTTTTTTTTGTTCCTGAATCAACAAGGAAGACAATTTTATATGGGAGTACTCTAGTAAAACTCACAGGTACGCAGTGCATACACATACTGTACCTGCCATCAACAGCAAGGTTTGTTGTCTTAGTGCACCTGAACTCATTACTCAGTACAGTTTGGGACATTCTTGTGACACATATATTATGCACCAGTAGTGTATGGTCAGAGGAGCTCTGGTCTGGCAGACCAGGTCCCAGGAGGGAGTGAGCTCATGTATGGAAATGTCTTCCCCTCATGCATGGGCAGAGTAATGTAACACTGCATCTGTTTATGCTTGACCTGGGGCTGATAGCCATTCCTCCACATTCATGTTCTTCCTGCAGCAACAAGCACAGAGCTGGGAGTTGATCCTGGAACATTTACTAGAGAGATATTTAATAACACGTAAACACATCTCCTGGTTTCCCATCAGATGGTAATTAATGGCTGCATCTTCTTTTAGAAAAGCAGGCATGCTGGACCTTCAAAACTTTGAGTGCTAGATGTGTGGTAATTCCCCTCCTCTCTATCCTTCAGCGTTGTGATAAATTCTCTGAGTTGCATGTTCTCTCCAAGAACACCCACCACCTGTGGCACTCACGGTGTGTAATCTATCTATTAGCCATGCAGGGTGGATGTCCAGCATCCTGGTAAAACAGGCCAGCTGTGCTCTGGGACAAAGCAAGTGGTGAAGAGATACACACAAATCCACCCTATTGTAGATCAGGAACAAATGGTGTCCACTCTATTGAGCAGACCATGCTTGGATAGGATATGTTGCTCATGTGGCAAAGACAGCAATGTTCTTGCTGAGCAGAAGTCTCCTGAATTAGGCCAAGCAGGAGAGAGACATGAAAAGAACTGAAAGGATCAGTACAGAAGGTGACAAGAATATTCATCAAAGCTGCCACGGTGTCCAGCATCAGAAGGCCCAGATCCCAGCTTGATCCTGTTTGCAGAAGAAAAGTGGGGGGAAAACACCACCCCACTGAGTGATACACAGCGTCCAGGGAGAACAGCTGGTCCCCTCCAAGTAACCACCACGTTCATAAATTCCCTGTGAAGCAAATGCAATTATTTACTCTTCCAACTATTTCCAACAAACAAGCCACCCCGAGGAGAGCTGCCTGAACCAAGGTTTTCTTCGAGCCTCTGAATACAGGAGGACTACCTGTGCTGTTTTAAGGCAAAGCATAGCCCACACTAGCTGCAGAGGAACATGCAGAAAACCAGTGAGACATCTCTTTCAGGGTGCAACAGACTGTGCCTGGGCTGCCTTGATGGGATACCTATCACTGGTAAGAGAAGCAGCCACTATTACAGGAGACACCTGCATGCTGCACATGGATTTTCCTGTCCAAGTGTGAGTCCCGGCAGGCCTGTAGGGTCAGAGAGGACTGAAAGCCCACAGGACTGGGGTTCATAAATGCATCATACCTCTGCCCATAGGGGAATTAAAGAGGAAACTGGGCAAGTGGATGAGATGTGGCCTTTCCAGTGCAGGGCTCAGAGACAGTCTCCATCAATACTGTATTGATGAACTCCTTAACCCTCCACATTAACACGCCTTGCTTTGCTTTGCAAGTGCTTTCTAACACATTCTTTTCCCATGCAGGCTCTTGAAATATTTGTCAAAGGAGCACTGAATTTGCACACCTATCAGTTAAGAGAGCTGTGGGCGGGAGGAATGAACTCCACATGGAGCTTTCAGGCAATACCCACCAAAGAAAATATTTTTCAGTCCAAAATCACACATTTATGTTGACTTTCATATGTATGTGTGAAAAAGAAAATTGTCCTTTGAATTGAATTTGGCTTTAGAGATAGTTAACTGCACTGGAAGCAAACTGTTAGTATTTACCTTCAAAAAAGGAGACTGTGAAACTTTGTCATGGAATGAGCTTTACACTTCCAGTGTGTCACATCCAAATGTTTGGCTCAGTTCTATTTCATATTCAGTGTTTAACTGATACCCTCACAGGGAGAAAACTGTTTTATGAGCAAAATTCTAACTACTGAAAGAGAAAGCACAAATGACATATCTTTCACATCCAGTACCCAGGTAGAACAAAAAATAATGGTATGGAAAATCTCAGTTTTAGATAGGTGAAATCCCTGCCTTTACCATCCTTACTTGGGAACTGGTTTTATTTACAGAAAGATAGATGGAAATCACAAGCACAAGCTCTTCTCTGCACAGAAGCAAATCTTTCTGGAACAGATGTGCTTTAAAAGAGAACTGCATCTACCAAAGACACTTTTGGCTCTAGGATTCATGTTTTCCACAAGGTGCTCCCTCACTGAGCCTTATTCCTGCAACTTTATGCTCACAAGACAGGCTCTCTTGACTAAAGTTATACACGTGCTTAATCAAGTACAGAATAAGACAGCGTTTATTCACTATTTTTGTAAAGCAATTATGAATGACTCACTTGCATGTGATTTGTTCCATAAGAATTATGAGCCTTTTACCTTTCTCCTGTTAATGTGAAGAGAGACTTTCTGTCTGATTTATAGTCATTTTCCTGAGAGAACTGGCTGCACAGGTAAATGATCAAATACTTTCGCCTTTGTCCTTATCGAATGCTTGTGAGCACTGCCCTCTCTCTGCTGTGTGAGTGATGACTCTGGTAACTGCAGTGGCTCAGCTCCCTTCACATTAGCATCAGACTTGCTTGAATGCTGGGCACAACTTGAGAAAAGCATAACAGAAGACTCTCATGGCAAGGTTGGGATCCACTTCATGAGCTTTTCTTATCAAGCAAAGGGCGATGCAGCTCACAGAAGATGCTGCAGAAGCAGAGCTTCTGCTGGCAGATGCCATCAATGTCAGGAGAATTACACCCCCAGGAAACGTAAACCTTTCAAAAGTGGCAGATATTTAAAAGACTATTTTAAGAAAGCTTCAAAGGGGAACATTACTCAGAACACTTGATGCTCCCTGTTCCAAGAAGTCAGGAAAATCTGAATTCCAGAAATGGGTTATTTCCTCTTCGAGGAAAAATGACCTGGCAAAGCTGTTGGATACCAGGGAGCGAAAGCAGACAAGTATTGGTATTATTTTGTCTGACTAGCATTCATGCCTCTAGGAATTGCTTTATTTCTGGACTACCAGCAATGGAGTTAGATCAAATGCATTTTTAAAAGGAAACCAAGTAGGAAATATAAAACAATGGACTGCTTAACATTCCAACAGAAACTCAAACCTCATCCTGCTAGCTTTGGTGACACTGCTGTTTCACCAGGGCTGAGATGCTGGAGATTGAAGGGTTCCCATTCATGCCAATGACTGTTTTAGCAGGAGCAAGGAGGAGTCTGAGCTGTCAGTGGGGTCACTTCACAGGGAGTCCAAATGAAATGACTGAGACTTCTAGCAGAGCAACAGCCTGCTCATCTGCAATAAAAATATGACAACCTAGTATAAAAACATGACATTCTGTAAGCTGCTGTACCGTTAAATGACATTTGACTGTCACTTATTAACAGTATAAGATGATATGTACAGTCACAAAAAGAAAAATGTATCACCAACATCTAAAAAGAAAAGCAGGAGGAAGCCTGTCCCTTCAGAAGGATGAAGTATACCTAGATACAGTGCAGAATACTCATCCTGCCAGTGACTGTTTCAAAAACAGGGGCTGTCATTTCCTTGCATGCCAGCAGCTAGTTTCAAAGGCTAGCAAGGAGATACAGGAAGGGAGAGAGAGTAGAAGAGCTCCAACAGTGTAAAGAATGCCTCTTGATCGGACAGTAAGGGAAAGCCTCTTGATGGCATGCTGAAGGAAAAGCTCAAGGCTGTTCAAAGTTTCGGCTGGTTTCCACAAAGTGCTGACACGATTTCTTGAACCAAAAGAGAAAAAAACACTTTCTCTGGAGGTGAAAAAGATGCTGATACACAGGATGAGCATAAAATAAATAAAGACATAAACAAACAAATAAATAATAGGAGATGAAAGACACCCACAGCAACAAGAATGATTAAGTTCCATAAAACCCAGCTCATCATGACACACGAGGTAGCTCATCCTGGTTAGCCTGCAGGATTGAGGAAGAGTGTGGGTATGAGGTGATCATTGGTGAGAACAGCCTGAATGTAATGGCAAAGTAGTTAGACACTGGAAAAACAATAGAGGGTACATCTTCTGAGTTCTTGAAGTGAGTCCAACAATCTTGGGTTTAGTTAATGTGGGCTGTTTGAGAACTGCTAAGTGAAAATCTATGGATTGTGTTACACAAGTGGTCATATTACACTTTCACAATGTACTTTCTGGATTTAAAATCTATAAATTTCTTCTGGGATAATCAGCTTTACAGGCTGGTAACTTTATGATACACTCTCTGCTGGGTCGCCAATTATTCCTGTTTGTTCTCAAGGGCCAACATCATCCATACATTAATTCTGAAAGAAAATCTTCAGCTGACTAGTAACTATTTGAATGAATAAAATATTCTTCCACTCCAGAAACAAACACACTCACACAGAACAGTTATTCCAGTTTGTGACCTGCCCATGCCCACATCAGGCAGATACTCTGTGATGAACAATGAACAACAACCACGCTTTCCTTCTGAAGCTTTGCAGTGTTTGAAATATTAAAAAAAAAAAAAAAGAATAGTTCATAAAACTATATGCATGGCTAAAATAGCAATGCCAAACAGTGCAGCAGAGCCTGCTTTAACCTTCTCTTTCCAAATGTTTTTCATTTGTTAGGTCTTCGCTTTTTCATCTTCATGAGAAATATCCCCATCTGTTTGGCGGCAATAATTCTAGGTTTCAGTGTTTTGCTCCAAGGTGAAGTGAAAAGCAAACTATTATTCTGCTCACTGAAGACTAGAAAAACGGCAAACGTGGTAACACACTCTGATTGAGACAGGACAGAATCAGTTTCTCTGTACATAAAAGATCAATTGGAAAAAATAATCTCCTTAGAAGAACATGTCTGACACTTGCTTTTTTTATTTTCTGGAGTCCTGTTCAGAGACTTATTTGGACTGTGACTGCTTAAGGTACAAGGACAGAGCTGTTTCCTGAACACTGCCAAGTCTTTTCATTCCTTATAAATTGACATATCTCCCTTTTTCTTCTATTTTTTTCCTGCTTACCCACATGGCTGCTTACTGCAGGATTGCACTTGGCCTTTTATCTCTAAGAGGCTGGTTGCTTGCCTAGCAATTTACATCACAACATTGTAGGGGTTGGAAGGGACGTCTAAAGTTCATCAAGTTCAACCCCCCCCGCCAAAGCAGCTCCCTATACCACGCTGCACAGGTAGGTGTCCAAGCAGGCCTTGAATGTCTCCAGAGGAGACTCCACAACTTCTCTGGGCAACCTGTGCCAGTAGTACATACACATTAAAAAATCAGTTTCATTTTATACAGGTGAGCTGGGAACATTTAGATGGGAATTGATCTCCTCCTTAGCCATCGCTTCCTGGCAACTTCTTCTCTTCATTTCCTCCCAGCATAGTTGTCCACTTCTTTCAAGATCAAATGAACCACCCATTTTACCAATCACTGACAGATAGTCATTCTGTACACAATTCCTACAGGGTTTATAGGGCTACACAGCTATTCAGGGATGCAAACAGGCTTCTCCAGCACAGCATGGCTGGAAAATTCTCTCCAGGCTGTGCAGCTTCCTCAAACTCTACAGGACAAGTTGAACCTTGGAAGGCTACAGAACCATAATGAGGTGCTTCAAGACCCAACCACAGTGAGAGAATGACCTTTCCTTGTGATTTATTTAGGATTGTTTGGAAGTTGTCTCCCAGATGTTCAGGATTTGCATTCTTTTTGCTAACCTGCTTGCCCAAATTTGTGAATTCATTGGAATCGTTTAATGGAAATTTGGACCCAGTGTTCCAGAAATAGGCTGCTTCTGCTGGACACAGACTCAAGAAACTACACTGTAACAAGCTCGCTGTTGTCCATTGTGTTGGGATTCTTCTGTCTGTAATTTGTAAATATAAATATAAGATACAGACTTTTTACGAATGATGACAACTGTTCTCCTGAAGCTAGACAGGTAAAGACAACTCTTCATGATGCAGGAAGAGGAAAGGTGATCAATACAAATACTGAAATACAAGGGGAGAAGCACAGGTCTTGTAACTCATAGCTGTATATACTGAAACATTACATAAAATTTGGGAACCCATGGGTGTGTATTTTAGAAAAAAAAAAATAGAGGACTCTAGAAGACTCTCTTTCCCAAAATCTAAGAAAGAGTAAACACTTGAAAATAATGTGACTGAAATGGTTTTGCAAAATTTTACTGGGAAAAAAAAAAAAAGATTTACTGCAGTAAGGTATTATTATTGCTGTATCTTTTCCAAGGAAAGCAATGTTAACTGTTACATACTTTTAGCTAATAAAATGTCCAAAAATTTGTTTGTATATACTGTTCCTTTTCTTCTGGTTCAGTCAGCAATCATAATTTTCCTTTAATTTCTTAACATAGATTTTCACAAAGTAGCATCTGTTTTGCCTTTTAAAAATTAACTGTGTAAGCACAACAAAATCAGAGACATGTCAAAGCTGTGGAATTTTCCCTTAGCCACACAAAGCCAAGTCTTGGATGATTCTGCTGCAAAACAATAAATCATCTCAGGTTATGGAATTTGGGTTCAGGTTCACTAAGGTAGATATTATGAAGCTCAGCAAGTTTTTGTCCACCTCTGGTCTTGTTGTTGTATTTCAGTGTTTTCTGGGGGAAGAGAGTAGGGAGAGGAATAATTGTGGGAAGCTCTAATACCATTATCCAAACTTAAACTTTGCTGGTTATATATTTCAAAGCCTTCCTTAAATGAACCGAAAGTCCTGTCCTGAACCTGTGACAGCTCTCATCAACAATTCCAAACAGGGTGGGGACAAAAAAATTAGGGACAAATGTTCGTAGAGACAAGTGTTTACAATCAGCAAAAAAAAAAAA
>VXAB01002120.1:108974-159530 GCA_013399175.1 Odontophorus gujanensis
TTTTTTTTTTTTGGCGAGTGAACTGGGGCTCCAGGATTAATTATGTTCCACTGTTCGTTTTCACTACACAATAGGAATCCTTATAGACGCAGGCAATAAGTGTTTGGGATATATATATAGCACAGTCTACAAAGCAACTGAGAGAATTTCTCTCTGCAGCAGACAAGTGCCATGAGAAGGAGATGAAGGCACACAGAAGTTGATGACACTTCCCTACAGCTGTGGTGTGGTGTGTACCTCTGTTAAAGCAGAGGTGACCCTGGGACAGCAGACTGAGGTATCCTGCCTTACCTGGCTTTGAACCAAGCACACTCCAGGAAAGCCAGAGGAGAGGGAAGCCCTGCTGTATGTGTGTTTTCATTACATACATCTCCAAAACCTTGGTGAGGAGGTCTCCCATCTCAGGAGGACTGTGCCCTGAATAAGGCAAGGGGGAGGCATATGGCCACATGAGTCTGCATTGCTGCTGGCTAGAGGACTTTGTTACTCTATCTGATTTCCAACTGGCCCCTGCAAATATTTTACAGTTGAAAATATCAGAAATAAATAACCCCAGGAAAGAAGCTGGAGAAAAGTTGTTTATAATGAAGGGCTGAAATTCTCAGCGTCTGAAGTTTCTAAATCATAGGTACCTTCTTGAGTTTTGGCACGATTTTTGCCCTGCCATTGTTCTTGGCAACTTAAAACAAATTGCTCTCATTTGCCATTAACACCACAGCCACAATTACATTACTAGAAAGGTGCCTGGCATACAGACATCATTCCTTCCAGTGTGAAAGCCTCTACCACTTACAGCTCCCTTCCAGAACTCCAGTGAAGCCTGCAACCTTGTGGTACCTCTGGGTGGTAAAGGAAGGGACATTCCTAAGGGCGCACATATAATACTTGGAATAGGGAAGGTGTGTGGTAGGGGTAGCTATTTGCAGCCTGTTCCATGGAGTAACAGAAACATATTGAACTAACAAACTCTCTATAACAGTCTATCAACTTTTTCACCTTTTTTTTTCTTTATATTTGTACCTCAGAATTAATTTTTATTTGAATACTGATCTCCAGGAGAGATCTCCAGGGTCATCCCAGCTGCTTCATCACTTTTTGTACTGTAAAATTTTTACTTGAGTAAGAAATTGTTCACATAAACCATGAGAAAGCTAATCAGTATCAGTGTTTTCAGAGGAGTGACTCTGATGCCATAAATTATGTTAATTATTAAATTATTATTATTAAAAATGTTAATTATTAGATGTGTATTTCCATGTTCCATAGTCTTTTCTTCTGTTTCTTAGCCAGTGTAACTAGCGGTATTACAGGTAATGCCTGATTTACTACAGACCAAAAGCTGCCAAAACCAAGACTGCTTCATTGACGGAGATAACTTTGACCTGTCAAGGATGTTCATAAAAGAGCAATGAAAATGCAGCGAGGCCACTCCATTCAAAGACACTGAGGGCTGCAGCTAACTGTATTCTGGATCGTAAAAATCCCCAAATCAAAGTAACACATGATAACATCCCCCCTCCCAGTGCAACCTTCTAGCTAGAAACAATGCATCTAAAAATACATCTGCTGATGAGGTCAGTAGGATGATCCCCATTGAGAGTCGGAAGGGCGGGAACTAAATAATAGCATTGAAACAGAAAAAAGTGGCTACAGCAGTGGGAAAATGTCAGGTTCTTTGTTCGTGGCTTCAGCTTTCCTGATCAGCTCCAGTATGTGATCTCTTTCCTGTTGCTAAAATTTCAAGTTCAAATGATTACCACCCATAGTGCAGCGTAATTATTATAATAAAAACATACTGAAAAACAACACCAACAGCTACTAAATAAAAAAACATTCCCATTTTGAAATTGAAGATTTCTCTGCTCCATACCCTTGAGTACAGACACAAATTTAGTGTGATTATGGATGCCAGTAACTAATTTACTCACCGCTAGACAACAGTGTCCACTAGACTGTATAGTGACCATGGGATGGGCAAACTGTATTAACAGAATCCTCTTCCCCTGCACTTACAGCTTTCTTGAGAGCATAATTCATTCCTGGCACATATAATATTCCCTTTCTCTCACAAGCACATTGTGTGAAGAAGAAAATGCAGAGATTTTTAGCCCTTTGAGCACACTCTTCAAGCCACCAACATAGCCAAGCTGCCAGAAACTTCCAAAAATAGCAGGAGCTTTAGGGCAGTTGTGGGGTGTTCAAACGAATATAGGAAAAAGAAAAACTAATTTCCACAACTGCTTTGAGAATAAGTAAAAGAGTTTCATGAAGAGCCTAACACAAGACTAATCGAGCCCCTGAACAACAGAGGTGGAAAACAAACATCAGCCAGCTGAGACACCACAGACAGTCACAATGCATCTTTTAGAGAAGGAATCCAAACCAACTCAAAATAATAATGATAACCTTGGCTTTATACTTCTGTCATACTGCTAAGAAACAATCTGCAAATGTGTGCTGGGCTTGCAAATCACACTATGGCATCTGCACCTGGGGACCAGCCTTGCACCTAAGTCAGCATTTTCTCCCCTAAAGGCCCAGATCAACAAAACTTGATCTCACTGACACAGCTGCGCTAGAAGAAATGGAAGGGAACAGTTACATCACTGAAGTGACTCCACTGAGGTGAAAGTAATACAGCATCCAAGGCAAGCCCTGCCAAACCACCACATCTCCAAACCACCTTCTCTGAGTCTATATCTCCAGGAGTGCCCCATCCCTGGAGGCACTCAAGGCCAGGTTGGATGGGGCCCTGGGTGCCTGAGCTAATGGGGGAGAGCCCTGCCCATGGCAAGGGGTTGGAGCTTAATGATCTTTAAGGTCCCTTCCAACCTAAGCCATTCTATGATTCTATGAGTCTATCTCTATCTGCTCCCCCACAACAAGTACCAGACTTGCCCTTGAATTCAGCTAGAGTGGGATTCCTCTCATGGGAAGCCATCCTATCAGAGAAAATCAGCCTATCAAATAGAATAAAATACAGTACTTGTGAAGAAATACTATGGGGATATTTTGGGGTAGAAGCTCCCCTGTGTGCTATACTGGGGTCTTTTGATGAGACAGTGCTGGCTGTGAAACTTCAAGGATGCCCCAGAAGGAACCAGGCTGACAGGTTAAGGTCTTTTAATCACAGTGGTTGTTCCTTTTTTTAAGCTCCTTGAATCTCTTTGTACAGCTGAGCAAAGCTGACAAGGCTAATAAAAGCCAGACAGCGAGGAGGCACCTGTAACACTGCTGTTTGCAGAGCATCAAAATGTAAGGTCAAGCGTGCTGACTTCAGTCATGTTGCACTTGAGATAAATGGGACCCATGAGATTTTTGCTTCATTTACAACTGGACAACAGCTTCGTTTTCAGAAGCTCACGGTGTCACAGCCCTGGCTGAGCACTGCTACTTTTGGTCCAACACCTATGCTCTGAGGATCAGGATGCAGACATTAAGGAACAGAGCATTTACTTAATCTGGACACCGTGCTCTGGATGGGTCTATTTGAGCCAGGGTTGGGCCAAAAGGCCTACAAAAATCCCTTCCAGCCTCAGCCATCCTGTGGTTCTGTGATACTCTGTACCATCCCCATTTTGGCTGGGCACCCTATTTTTTTTATGCTTTTATTTCTTTCAAGAGGGGAGAGAAGTGTCTGCCCACTTTCTGTCTTGAGCACAGCTGGCCCTCAGAATAAAGAGTGGGTTGGTGGTTGGACTTTGTGATCTTAGAGGTCTTCTCCCACCTTCACCTTTATGATTCTAAGATTTTGCTGAGTCTTTCAAACAGGCATAAGGTTATAGTCTCACATTTCTACCAAGAGGTGACTCCATGTCTGCTTTTCTCAGAAGATCAAGATCCCTCAGAGCACAAACCGTTTCTTAGGGTGTAAAAGGTCTTTACCAAATAATCATACAACATCAACAGAATTAAGTTTGTTGAAAGTGTCTACTAGCAGGGTTGTTCTTTCTCACTGGAACTGTTCTCACGGACAGAAAGTCAATTTTATTTGAACCAATCAATTTTGTAGATTAGGAGTACAAGACTGTATTTTTTCAGGGAGAAGAAGCTATTGGAGTAATAGATGCAAATTCTTTGTCCTCTGATTATGGTTAGACACAAAAACCCCAGACAGGTACATAGCATTAATCACATATTTAAGTATTTGCAGAATGGAACCATCATTTGATTCCACCGTGTTGCTGAAGATAGGCAGTATTAGAGCAAGGAAACAAATTGCACAGTCAGGGCATGCTCTTTCAGTTATATCTGCTCAGTAAAAACTACATTGAAATTAGTGAAATGCTGCCTAATTAGGCATACTGGACCAAACCTTGCTTCCAGTGAACCTTCCTTGGGGAGTGAGATCTGGTTAGGAGCTGTGATTACATGTTTCAGACACTGGCTGCTGCAGTAGGGAGAATACCAGACAAAATGTACTATTCTAGCAAGTGCTAAGTCCTTAATTTAGGCACTTTATGGAAATTGTTGAAAACAGTCTAATTGGAAGCAACTTCTGCTTCTCCAGCATATAATTTTCCCCAGTTTTTAGCACTGAGGCATTTGCATGAAAACAAGCTCTTTGTTTTTAAAATTCCACTGCTCTTGTTTATTCCCCACTGGAATTCATAATCCTGTGTTTGCACAAAGCACTATAATTGGTTGCTGTGGAACTGTTTCTATCAAAAGGAAATGATTATTAATAATCAAGAATGAACAGTTGCATAATAGAGATTAGTAAAATAAGCACCATTCTAATAATAATGCTAATCTCTGTGAAACCAATCTCTTCAAATGCTTGGAAACAAACATATCCCAGTGATACACATCATCCCCAGACATGAAGAGCTGGAAGAACTGCTGGAGCAAGTACAAGTGGAGGTTGACTGTATCAGCAGGAGCACTGCCTTTTGCTGCTGACAATAAGATCAAAAATCCCACAATCAAAACCTCACAAGGAGCTGAATACGTCCCAGACTAATATTTATAGGACTCAACTGGCAGTAGATGGCTTCATATCGGCAATTCTTGTGGCCCAAAAGATGCATAATAATGGATTAACATAAAGGGCAGGTTTCTCCAAGTCATCTTTTCTAAAACTGCTGAGAGATTGAGAGGCTTTGCTGGTAGTTTACATTATTTCTGATACGCCTACTGCACACGTGGAAGGCTTCATTCTCCGGTTCATGAGACTCTGCGGTCTGACACAGGTGATTAGTTTTCTAAATATCCTGGAGAATCAGCACAGACAATCTTCCACAGGGATTTTGGACAGATCACAGTCAGAAGACACCTTCTGAAGTCCACAGGGGTCTGCCAGAACATCACTGACTCCCTGCAGACCTCCTGGTCTCAAGCATTTTCCTCCTCAACAGAGAACTTTCTGATTTTCCCTTGTTAAAAACATTTCCTCCTCTTGCATCCTTCCCTCAGCCCTCCCACCTGCCCTCCCTTCTGAAGTGCTCTAACCATTCTCCCCACCCAGAGTGCCCAAAGCTCAATCACTTCTGACCTAAGACAGCTCCCTCCTCATTGCCTCTGTGTGGCCAATAGACAACTCCAGTAAGGAAACTGCCTTTATAACTGAGTAAAACAGTAATCTAGTTAAAGGGTTTCCCAATAACTGAGTTCAGATAAGAGATGAATAAATGACAAAATTGTAGGTATGACCCAAAATCAGCCCAGGCCTCGGTGTCCATGTTTCACATGAAGTCGGGGCTTCAGTTATTAAAAATGGATTAAATCTGCTGCTTCATATGAAAACGCACCTTAATGTTTTGATTTAGGGTTTACTTCAGCACACACCTACCCAGTAGTTCTGTATTTTTTCTTTTTTAGAAAGAAGAAGAATTTACTTCGTAGTGAATGTTGTTTTTATATGACGGGAAAACTGCTGGAACAATGAATAAATGAGAAGTCTTCATAATAACAGTCATCTTCTGTTGCCTCCCTGTCTGGTTCTTGGAAGACTAAGGGGTATTTGGGGGTATGGTATTTCCAAAGCAAACATCATTCTGACACATAAACATGAAAACATGATATAGGCTCCAAAATACTTCATGCATGCATGACAAAGATGAAACTGAAATCTTCATATAACTGCCTTTTATTATAAGTTTTGGCAAAGTCTGCAGCCTGTCCTTCTATGAGGTGAGACTGGATGTGCTTATTTCTCCCTGTTGACAGAGAGAGGTTGCGTTTCAGCTACAGATTTGTGTGCAGTCTTCATCATTAACTTCATTGGTATGGCAAAGGAGGGCTTGGAAATATCCTTTCCCTTGCACCAAGAAACTAGCTCTGATAAAAGCATGCACTATCAGACAGTGATGGAGAAGGGAAATCTCTTCCTTTGGTCAAATAAACTGTGTTGAGCCAATTTACTAAATTCAAGGTCAACCTGATTCATGTGGGTTCACTTAAACTTGTTCAGTAAATAAACATATGGTTGTAGTTGCCCTTTGCAAATTATCTTCTCTGGCACCTACATACAAGCAACATCTCTCAAACCCTGCACAGGTATAAGGAATCCTTCTAGTGTGCATGTAAGTCAAGATATTCAGTTCAAAGAAATGAAGACATTAGTATGCAAGCAAGCAACAGGGTGTGTACATGTCTGGATTTTCAAAAGGCTTTGAAGCTCCTCACTGAAGACTGCTCAGAATCTAAGATGCCACAATACCTGTGGGCAGACACTCTTCTGGATTAGCAACTAGTGGGAAGGTGCAGGTATGGTCCAGACTCACAGTGGAGCAAACGTCCCCAATCTGAGAGATATCTACAGCTTATGACTTGGAAAGGGAACAGAGCATGGGTGTTCAACTTTTTGGCTTGCCTGGACTGCACTGAGTGAAGAGGAATTGTCTTGGGGTGCATATCAAATATATAATGTAGTTAGTGTGTATAACTAACAAGAGCAACCAAAACAAACTAATTGGATGTTCTTCTTGTGAAACTAATGCACTGGTCTGCTTTGAAGGAAGTGGCTGCAATTTGTAGTGAGCTTTCAAGGTGTTCATCAGAGATTTCTGTGAAATTTTATTCTTCATTCTTGAAAACAGTTGTTCACAAAAGTACATACTGCTAAAAACATTGACATGAATATGGAGTGATCCTGAATTGAGGGATATTTCTCACTGCTAAGAGAGGGCTTATAAAAGTCTAGTAGAGAGTCGTGATCAGATTGAATGTCTGATTGCAACTTTGCTCATTCCATCTGAAAATTCACAGGTAATGGATTTATATTGGCTGAAAATAAAGTCGCAAATTTGCAAAAAAAATCAATGATTTTTTTTGAAATCTTAAAACTTATTCTCAAATTCCTTCATCAGAACTGAAAGCACAACTGAATATTTTTTGCTATTCTCAGGTCTGCATTTAGAAAATGTATCAAAATGCATAACATTATTTACCATAACTTGTGCTTGCTGTAAGCTGAGTTTCATTTCCAGTGCTGTTAGGGTTTGAAGCATAGCACAGATAAGTTGATTCTCACCTTGAAGATGTTGAAAATCACAAAATTTGTCAGCATTGTGTAAGTATTGTGGGTATTTCTTCTGAAGTGAACATGTTAGCTTATTAAATTATTTTACAAAATAACACATACACAAGCTTAATAATTAAATAAGAAAATGTATGTCTGCTTACTAATAAAAAACATCTTCACAGACACACACACATGTAAGTAGGTTGAATGAGATTTTATTATCAGTAATCACTACTCAGTCGCATGCAACATGCAATACATGTAGTTTTTGGTTGGTGTGTGTGTGTGTTGTGGGCTTGAGAGGCAGGGTTAGCTCTGCACTTTGCCCTTCCCTATGCAGTGTTCTGTTGACACGTGCAATCTGCACTTGAGTTACATGCAGTCGACTCATGAAAAATAGTGCTAAAATCATATCACGTGAAGTTTTTGATTGTGTGGGCCACATTACTAGCTGTGTAGGCATGTACACTGCCCATGGGCCATGGGGTGGACATGCCTGGTTTAGTGGTAGAGCTGGCAGTGCTCTAGGTTAACAATTGGACTTGATGACTTTAGATGTCTTTTTCAACTCAAATGATGTCAGATGTCACTGAACAACAGGTTTTGACATTACCAGGCGATGGATTGTGACTGCATGGCCCGCACTGCTTATACTGCAGTGAAAACAGAGCCTGTCTCAATCTGGCTTGAATCTGAATCCTGCTGAGTGTTTCTGTGAGGCTTGGAGGCCAAGGAAGGATTCAGCTGTGCTAGGCTGTTTGCAGCAGCACTCAGCACCCATTCCCACAGCACTTCCTGTGTTTCCCTGGCCCTGCCCAGGGCAGGAAGTCGAGGCCCAGTGGGATGTGCCCGCAGCAGGAGAGATGAGTGGTGCAGAAACACATCCCTACAATGGCTGCAGGGAGCCTGGCCCTGTGCTGGTGGGGAGCAGGACATGGCCCAGTTGTAGGGCTGGAAGGGTTTCCTGCAGAGGGACTGGGGCATGTCTTCAGCATGTGACTGTGACTTCCCTTCCTCTTGCATTACTGCACTACTTCAGTACTGGTAAAGGCAAGCAGCTCATCACAGTACATTCTTCTCACCCACAGCAGTGAGAAGACCATAGCTGTAGCAGAGGCATGGACATGTCCCATCTGTCACAATATGTGACAGGATCTCACATATGCAACCCCGTGCAGCCATATGTTCTGACTTGGTTGCATCCAGTGGTGATCGAGACTGAGAGCCAGCTGCCTGCTGTACAGGACTGCCATGAGCACTATCAATATCTCTGTGAAGGGAAGTCATTTCCATCACAGCCAGTACCCAGCAACTTCCATCACAGCACTGCCATCCACTCCAGTGGCACTGCAGCATGTGCTCTGTCCCCTGCACCATTACCACCACAGCATAACACTGCACAGCCAGAGACCAGGGAGAAAGTGGGTGGCCTCTTGCCACAGGAATGGGCAGCACTGTTCAGAGAGCAACCTCTGCTGCCCTCCTTCCACCCAAAGCTGACTGCCATCCTCAGGATCCACTGGTTGCCACTGCTGGTCAGACCGAAAAAGAGCCTCGTCCTGTGCTGCCTGTGTCAACTGGGGCTGGAAAGAGATGCCATGGTCCGGTGCTCACAGCCCAGCATGGGACCCATCACTGCACCATTCATTGAGTGGCTTATCCACACTATTGTCAGCCATGAGGCCCAGAGACTGTGAGACCTCAAAGGTGAGGGCCCTGTCCAGGAGCAGCAGAACAACCCCACAGCTTCCTCCTCGCAGGGGACCCTCACCCCCAACACAGCACCCTCTAGCAGCTCCGTGAGTCCAGACATGGAGGAGCTCCCCAGCACATCCAATGGAATCCTTCATTGGGATGCTGGCAAGCTCCCTGCCTCACTCAGCCCTGTGGAGTGGGAGCAGCTCTGTTAGGAACCAGGGCAGGAGGCAGCAGGGCTCAATGCCCAGTGCCCAGCACCACAGCCACAGCAGTCTTGCTCCACACTGCACAGGAAGCACTGCTCTGGGGGCCCCAGCACCCCATTGAAGAGGAGGGCCATCAGTTCCCTAGCCCTGCAAGAGGCCATCTCCCTGGTGCTGCTAGCAGGGCTTACACTAGTTTCAAACTAAAAGATAAAATAAAAAATGACTATTCCACAGACAAAGTCTTGTTCTTACCCAAAACAGAGCTGGTACTGCCACGTGCTTGCTGCTGGTCCCTGGATGCATTCAAAGGACGTGTTGTTGGAGTGCTTAGGGATGTGATTTGTAGAGTGAATTGGAACAGCCAGACTTGACTGCAAGGGACAGCTGAGATAAAAGTAACTGTGAGGAGCTGCAGAGGAGCTGCATGATGTGGAGATAATGGCAGGCAGGTTTCAGTGTCACTGAGTGCAAAGTGACGGACATGGGAAAATGCATTACCTTAAACTATATCTAAAGAATGCAGACAGTTCAGGAAAGAAAACTTGAAACTGTGCGGATAATTATGTGGAAATAACTCAGTACTCAACAATGGTTAAAAATGCATTTGGGGAATAACAAGCAAAAGAATAGAGAAAAAATAATACCATTATGCCATTGTATAAATCCCTGGAGTATATACTCATTGAATATTGAAAACCATTCTGGCTATGCCATCTCAGAAGTACTATAATGCAATTGAAAACAGCACTGAGGGACAACGGCATGTTATGAATTCCTCATGAGGAAATGACTATGCAGGGCAGGAGCTCACTTTGGAAAAGATGTTACTGAGAGGGTACGTAACACAGAGCTCCACAATCAGCAGCACTGCAGCAAAAGTGAAGAGAGAAAGTCTGCTTGCTGTTCCTTATTTATATGGGAGCAGTGACATGATCTGGCAGCAGGTTTAAAACAAAGAATAGGGAAAACTTCTTCACGCAGCATATAATTGCATTGCGGAACTGCTTGACACTAGGTAATGTTCAGTGCAGAGAAAGCAATGGTTTCAAAAGGGAATTAGATCATTTCTCAAAACTCCACTGAAAGCTATTAAAAATGCTGGTCTGTCTGCAACTACTTTCTGAAAAACAGTCCTCAGCCATGGACAGAGTGAAGTTAGGAAAGTGTACGAGGCAATACCATGTGTATGCCCTACATCTGTCTTACTGCACCCCAGAGACTGATGAAAAGAGGGGGAATGGAGGAGGCAGAGCCAGGTGTGGCTCCTTGCAGCCTCCTCACTGTGCCCATGCCCTAGGCCTGTCGGTGCACCCCCCAGAGTCTTCAGCACCACACCAGTGTCAGTGCAGGAAAACCATCATGCTGTAGGGCTGCAGCACAGCCCTCCACTTCCCCAGGCATTTTACATGAATAAGAATAATGATAACAGTAAATTTAAATTAAAAAACAAAACAAAACACAAGCACAGCCACAGGAGCATCCTGGGTGGCCTGAGGACAATCTAGTGCCAAGCAGAATGTAATTTAATGTGACCAGTTGCAGTTTGCTCTAACCAAGGGGACCTGCACTGAGGCAGTGGAGGACTTGGACCTGAAAACCAGAGAAATCTGAGGGGGAGGAATGAAAGGTGCATATAGGTCGGATGTTATGATGAGAGCAGGGCACTGAGAAGCATAGTGGGTCCATGTAGGGTGAGAGATGACACATGAAGGTTTATGGCCACTCCTAGAGATGCTCTGCCTGTGGGAAGCTCAGTGAAGTACTGTGAAACCAGAAGAGCACCAGGGAGCTCAATGGCCATTAGTGTATGACCAGCATCTACTCTTGCCAGAGTTTCCCCTGCGAACATTTCCACATTTCTGAGGGCCAAATGAAGATTTCTGCTTTGCTGCTTCAGCTTATCCAGGAGTTCTTGTACCAGGCAATGCATTTACTTTATTTTTAGCATACACAGTAAAATTCCGTTTTGTTTCAGAAGCATCCAGTTCTCCCAGCCATTTCTACTGAGCTTTTGCTGAGGCCATACAGTTTTACAGGATTATAACCTTTGCAGCTCAGCAGAGTCAGATTCATCAGATACCCAGATATTTGAAACTGCAGAGTCCAAAGGAAATCATGAAAATCTCAGTCAAAATAAGAAATTAGAGTTAGCATATGAGTTCTTTTTTACTATATTAGGTAAATAAATGCCACTTGAGCATCATTCAGACTTTCAAGGATGTAGAAGCCATATTTAGCAGTAAGTCTGACAGTATACCATTATGAGTATGGGATTAACTGAGTTCATGTAAATTACAGTTTTTACATATGTGATGACTTCATGTATCATCTGATATACAGGAAACATTCTGTAGAAATCACAGGACTGACATGTATTGATTTTCACTCATTTTCAAAGGCTAGAAATCAGAGAACCTCATGACTGTTAAAATAATGAAGCACTGAAGTACAGAAACATTTACCATGGCAATATATTTACGTACAATTATAAGAAATTAAAAAGCACGGATAGTCAACATATAATGAGGGAGAAAAGGACACAACAGGAGATAAAAGAAAGCATTGACTGTGCAAATTCCTACCAGAAGAATGGCAGAAGAGATGTGTAAAACTCACTGAAAACTGATACTTTCATGGAGAAAATAATACTCCCCCAAGGGCAGTATTTCTGAAATAGCAGCCAGTATGAATTATCTGAGGTCGCTCTAATGAAGGTGAGAGTGTGTGAGTAGCTCATCAGACCTGTAATTTCTGTAGCTTTATACTTTTAAATGAAATTTTCTTACCTGGTGAATTATGTTAAAATTAAAATTGTACTTAAGCTTTATAGGTCTTACAGCTTGTTCTGGTTTCCCTTCCTCTTTTTATATCAAGACACTTTTTGTAACTGGGCAGACTGAATGCAAAACTTAGCTAATTCTGAAGGCATACAAATACTGTTAACTTACGATAGTTGCAGTAGAAGACCATAAAGAGATGGAATTCCATGTTTGATTCCCCACTTTGAAAGACCAGACCCCCTCTCGCCTCCTAATCCCCCTGGGAGCAATACTGAAGGCTTCTTTTCCTAACTTCTGAAATGCACAGCACAGCAGCCTGATGGACACAGGCTCACCCATAGCTCCTCCACCCAACTCTATCTACCCCGGCCTTGTCTGAGAGATTGACAAGGGAAGAACCAACTTTCTGCTGTTGAACATGAATGCTGACAGAGAAATTTTCAGATGTGACACTGAGGTTCTCTGACAAATAGAAGTGGAAGAAATAGCAAATCCCTATGAGAACAGGTTTAACAGGTTTAAAACTTTGTTTCTCAGGCTGTTCATAGACTACATCATTAAAACTTCTCACTGGAGGCTCCGTTCCTTCAGACCTCTGCCACACCAAGGCTCTCTTCTGCTCTCTAGTTCCTGGAGAATGATCATATATCCTAGTATGAGGGCAGTGATGATGCAGTGACACCTACCAGCTGTCAAAATGTTGGCATGGGCAGCTAGGCATGCCAACAGCCCTCAAGCTGTGCAGCTTCATCATGGGGTTCTGGCACAGCTGGAGACAGAGAGTGACTAACATCATCTTAAAGGAGAAAATGTTCTTCTGAATTGATTCCCTGTTGTTTTTAATCATAAGCAGCATTTGCCTTTATTTTTGCTTTCCTTTCCCTACATTTCTAAGGTCTGTCCTACTCTCACTGTCATCATTGTGCCTGCTGAGGCCCAGCATGGGGTACAGTAAGGCTTAATCTTTCGTTTCATCACTGGCAACACAGTAGTTAAAGTCTGGAATAAGGAAGTCACACAGAAGCTGGGTTTTTTGAAGATGCTGGCAGATAAGATGTGGTGGCTGTGCCTGGCACTCACCCAGCCACTCTCTAACTCCCCTCCTCAACAGGACATGGAGAGAAAATAGGATAGAAAAGCTCCAGGGCTGAGATAAAGACAGATTAATGGGAAAACCAAAAGCTGTGCCTAGAAACAAAGAAAACTAATTTATTCACTACCTGCCATCATCATGGAGATGTCCAGCCACTCCCTAAGAATCAGGGACTCCCCTTTCTCTCAATTTTTGTTGAATAGGAAGCAGGATGCCATATAGTATGGGATATCCCTTTGGTCAGCCTAGGTCAGCTGTCCTGGCTGTGTCCCCTCTCAGTCTCTTGCCCATCCCCATCCTTCTGGCCCTAGAGGTGTTTGGCTGGTGAGAAAACTTGGATGCTGAGCAAGCACTGCTCATCAGTAGCCCAAACACTAGTGCATTATTAACACTGTTTTATCTACAAACACAAAGTCCAGCAATATATAGGTTTCTATGAAAAAAGTTAACTTCTTCCCAGACTGACTCAGTAAGTAAGAGCAGGAAGAATCTAATTGGCTATATAGAAAGAGAGAGAGTGCCTCTATAAAAATGAGCCTATTACAGCCAACCATACTCCTGCAAAGAATCCAACATCATAGGTGGCTACTTTTTCAACACCAATTAATTCTTTGCAATTTAAGAAATAAAGAAGAGCAAGCTCTGTATCTGAGGTATACAGATTCTCTGTCATGGACACATGGAAATAAAGAAAGATCTTCTAATAGCGTTCAGGATGATGGTTCTTCTTGGCTCACATAGTACACCCAAAATGCAGGCAGATTATTTGACTTATCATTTTTTCATGCAGCAAAAATTACATCCTGATCATACTTTTTGTTTGGAAGAGATGTCCAAATGAAGAAACAACAGTGAAAGGCTTAAATTCTACAGGTCATCACAGATTCATGTTGGTGCTCTGGAATTATGAATACCTGCAGAGTTGGATGAGACACAAAGGCCACCAGGGGCTGTGCTTTGTCTGTAGTCACCTTGCCATACCTCAGGAGCACTGCCTTCCCTTAGTGTGTTCAGATAAAATTGTGCACTGAGAAGCTGCAGATGGTAGAAAATCCAGCACTTTTCCCTAGAAGGGGGATAAAATATTCCTCTCTGGTGTAGTAAGTGCTGAAGACTTTGGTCTTGGTATAAACTCAGGAAAGAATGGAGCTATTTTCTTAATACGTGAAGCCAGGTGAAGTTCCAAGAACTGGGAAAAGAGGTTGAAGGGGGAATCACAGATAGCAATGCATGATTTCACTTCACTTAGCACAATCGTGACAGAAATACAGCATGTCCACTTCCCACTGTAGCCACCAGAGAGGAAATACTGAAAAGCCATTTAGACTTCATAGCTGGGCTAAAGCCAATGGGACGAAGTTCAACAAGACCAAGTGCCAGGTCCTGCACTTCTGGCCACAACAACCCCAAGGGAGGCAGTGAAGTCACCGACCCTGGAGGTATTCAAGAAACATTATGTTGAGGAACATGGTTTAGTGAGAGCTATTGGTGATAGGTGGACTGTTGGACTGGATGATCTTGTAGATCTTTTCCAACCTTGGTCATTCCATAATTCTATGATTTTATGTTGGCTGAATCTCTTTTGGGTTTGTCTATTGCTCTCCATCCACAACAGAAACAACCTAGCAAAGCAGCATTGGTGCCTACAGAGTCTTTTTCACTCAAGTACTTAATTTCAAGGTGGGCTGAGTCAGAACCAGTCCTCTAACCATTCCTTTTCTTCTGTTTAATTTCATCTTAACTAATAAGTGAAAGCATGAGAGTCTTAAATTATAGCTACTTGCCTTTGAACTTAGATAATAGTGAGTTCTGCAACCAGGAAAGAAATTACACATGGATGGACAGGAAACAATAGCAACTCAAATTGAGGGCACTGCACTGAAGGTACACTATATTACTAGACAACATGCACTGGAAACTGCTCACTAAAAGTCTTCTTAATTATTTATCTTCTGTGGCCCTCTCCAAGCTGAATAAATGTTCGTTCACTGCCTGGTAATAGCTGACAAAGTCCTGGATACTGATACATGAAAGCATTCAGTCCCATTTAGTCATACTCTGGAAAGCCACTTATGCCTATTTTTTATTATTAATAACTTTTATTATTATAAACACTGCCCCATTAACAAGAATTATAATTATTTATAGACTAAAGAAGTGGTAAATATGTCTGGGTACAGAATTTATTAGTGTGAGGCTGTTGCTTGATGTGACAGAGATTACTGTAATTCCCAATTTTTCACAAAAAACCCTTGCTTCCAATAGGAAATTGCTGAAAGAGCTGATAAATCTTCCCTATGATATATTTAAACACTGCTGGTGAACACTGCAAGGCATGAATTACAGAAGGTGGCATTTTTAACTAGTAAATAAAAAAGTAAATGAAAATATCATCACATAGATTTAGAGGGTGTTTGACAACAAGGACCTACAAGTGACTTTTTTAATGGTTAGAGCTCTAAACGGGGAACAACAAATACAGAAAGTCTATGTTACAACTCTGCATTTCCAAGGCAACGCCCTGTCATCAAAACTTGAATTATGAACACCTCCAGCTGAGCAGAATTACATAATCTGTCCTGTTGCACGTATCCACTCTGTTCAGCTGTGGAAGAAGCTGGAGGCCAAAGAACAAAGATATCTGATGGTATGGGATCAGATAGACCCGCTCAGAGCTTAGAGTTTGTCCTAAGCAAAGCAGAAATCTTACACAAAAGAGAGATCACAGTTGTGAGAAAAGAAGAAGACAAAGCATACAGAAACAAGCTGGGGACATGCTGGCTGGCAAGAACCAATCTCAGCAGTAAATGGTTGGAAAAAGCTGCAATTTGCCATACATGTGAGCAATGCCCATATGATTTCTGGATGTTCAGAGTGAGACTCATTTAATGTAGAAATTCCCTTCCTACCGATAGAGCTCACACAATGTATGGTGCACTTGTTGCAAGCTGGGGTGTAAAAGCACAATACGAAGTTGCCTGAACATGACCATCTTGCACCTCTCTCCCGTTAGCAGTGCTGGACACTGGAGTGATGCTGCTCAGCAGTCCTCCTGTGACAAATGTCCTCTTAGGGCACTGCAAGTGCAGTGAGGGATGACAAGGGACATCATCCTCCTGTCCTCCTTCATCCTGCCCACAAGACTGTGGCAGGACAGTGTGCAGGCATGCTTACAATCTCCATTAGCAGCCCAAACCTATCAAGCTAGATGGTCATTTTTACTCTCTAAAGAAGTTCACAGCTTTCTGCTGGAGTACAACCAAACTATGGATGTCATACCACAAATGCTTTGCTATAGGGGTTAAGAAGTTTAAAATCAAATTTGAAATGCTAAGATTTTCTATCTGAAAGTTCGTTTTCAATTCTCACAGTTTCCATGTTAAGGAAGATGTCCCTCACTAGCAGGAACAGCAGAATATATTTAATGGAAGAAGAGTCACCAAGAGCAACTCGACCTTTTGTTTTCAGTAGTCCCACGTGCATTACACTAAGCCTAGGTTTTCTGCT
The DNA here is from genome assembly GCA_013399175.1 of Odontophorus gujanensis. Lineage (NCBI taxonomy): Eukaryota > Metazoa > Chordata > Aves > Galliformes > Odontophoridae > Odontophorus > Odontophorus gujanensis. The sequence continues at coordinate 125,724 of VXAB01002120.1, forward strand.
AGGAAACTTATGGGATGTATTTGTATCTTCCTATCTGTATTATTCTACAGTGCCGTTAGCAAAAGTAAAGTTTGTCTTTATCCACAGAAGAAGGAATGGATTCCAGGTAGATTTCATGTTATTGCAGGTTTGGAAGGGTCAGATTCTCACCTTTTCTACTGCCAAACTTTGATTTAATGAGCTTTTGTGGTTTGAAATAAAGTTCTTCAAATGAAAAGATGAAGAAGTATGTGAGTATGGATTTCCCTGGATGAAAAAGCTAATAAATCCCACACTTCTAAGTCAGTCCAGACTTTTACCTGAGAGCCTTCTAATAGCTCCACGGAAGAACATAAGACCATGACATCAGCAGAGCTGTATCTACAGTTCTGTTTTCTTCATTTGGTTTAAATGGTGTTGCCAACATTTCTCCTTTTTAAAATCAACACTGAGAAACTATTTTATTAGCATCGAGACTTCATCTGGGAGTAAGGTTGAATTGAGTTTTCTTCATTAGGATGTTGTTTGCATAATTACTGTGATATTGAGATTATGCAGCTGTTACTATCTGCAGGTGCCAAATGCTGAGCAAGATTTTTGTGTCGCTGCTGTGTTAATTTTAAAAAGCAAATATTAAGCAGCGACACTTTTAGTATTTCAAGAAAGATTCAATTTCTGACAATTTTGGTCTACTTATGTGTTCTTAGTTGTAAAACAGAATCCTACAACTAAAATACTTCTTGTATCATGTTGTAGTGGTCACAGCAGGGGAGAAAGGAATATCAATTCACAATATGTGAACAGTGTGTGACCTTTCTCTGCCTCTCTACTCCATTTATAAGACAGACTTTTAAACGTAGAAGACTGTGACCTGGTTTGACTTCTTAGCATCCACAGTGTAGAGCATACTCCAGTGGGAGGCTCAACAAGAGCCTATCTATTCATGTGAAAGTTACATTTCTGCTGTGAGTCTCTGTTCTGAATGAAACAAGCATGAAACAGCATCACGCTATCTGCATGTATGTTCATTTTTTGTTATTAACATCTGAGCACATGGGGCAATTTCCACTGGTCAAAGGGAGTAGTGTTCTCAGCTGTATTTCATAGATATTTCATCAAGACTGATGGAGCGAAGAAGAGAAATCCTATTAATGGTGACACAGAGGAATGAAAAAAAAGAGTTTGGCCGTTTTTAGTTTTACTTTATAGCTTTGCCTTGATCTTCTCAGTCTCCTTCACACCTACACATTTACAGAAACACTATGCATGTTCTCGCAGATAACTGCTTCACTAACCTTGTCAATCACTATCCCGAGTCACTCAAAAGCTGCTTCTACCCTCACCAGTTCTTTTCAGTTCTGCTAATAGGCACGTAGACGTAAAGAAATGAAAAGCTTTTATGGGTATTTCCATGGAAATGCTCGACTTTCAAACAAAAGCTGAGACTTTCCCTGAAACCTTGTCTGTAAGTGCCAGTGCATTTCACAAGAGGGCTGATCCAGTCACCTCTTCTCTCTGCTTCTACTGCAGAGTGAGCTCTGGATGAGACGATCCATCCCACAAGCCAAGGAAGTGCCCCAGGTGAAGAAGTCCTTGCATCCTGCCTATGTGGTACCCTGGAAGCAGCCCAGGAGCATGGGAACATGCTAGAGCCAGAGCACAGGGGGGTGAATCCATGGGGCACCACAGCACCTCATCCTAATCATAAACTGCCTTTTCTCAGACACTGCCTTTTGACAACACAAATCTGAATTTTTCTGGGAGAATTTTTTTCAAACAGTATAATCCAGCAAAACATGAATTTCCATCAATAACAGCTTAGATTTTTATTATTATTATTCCACTGATTTCCTAGTCCCAAATCTTTCCTTTGAGGCATTCTGAAGGAAAAGCAAGGGGATTCAAACAGGGCGGCCCAGATGTGAGCTGACTGCTTCCAGCCAAACCCATCTGCAGATCTTGCAGCATTTCAGGAAGGTTCAACCCATGGCAGCTTGCTTTAATCACAGAATCACATAACTGTAGGGGTTGGAAGGGACCTCTAGAGATCATCAAGTCCAACCCCCTGCCAAAGCAGCTCCCTAGCCCAGGTTGCACAGGTAGGTGTCCAGGCAGGTCTTGAACGTCTCCATAGAAGGAGACTCCACAACCTCTCTGTGCAGCCTGTGCCAGTGCTCTGTTACCCTCACTGTGAAGAAGGGTAGATATCCAGAAAATTGTGGGTTTTTCGAAGAGGAAGAATTTTCACTGTATTTTGATTACACAAGTAGGTAAGATTCTTAAATCCAAGTGCCTGAATATGTGTTAGGGGTGGAGTTAGTGCCATTGCCACCCTGTGCCACTTGAGGTGCCTTCAGCTGCCACACCAGGACATGGGTGTCCCAGTAGTTCAGTGTCATATATGGCAGTGAAGATATCTCAAATACCTGTGCTGAGGGGCTGAATGCTAATGGCTGAGTTTGTGTTATATTTCAGATGACACTTGGGCTGCAGAGGCCAGTAGGAAATTAAGGTACAGTTCCACTTATGCCAGTGCTGCTGAAGGATCACACCGTACATCCATGGGATGTGCAATTTATGAGCTTCCCCTCTCCTCTTACTCCAGGTCTGCACTGGGTGTAATTCATACCCCTAACACTGATAAATTCCTCTCACAAGGAGCCATCTCTCTGGGGGCTGGTCTATTCACCATGGTGTATTTTAGTCACAATTACATCCAAGGAACAGACTATGCCTTCTCCAACTCTGTCAGACAAGTGTTCTGTATTTGATGAGGGGCAATTTATAATGGCTCTCAACTGAGCTGAGAGCTGGCAAGTGTGGCAATTTCACTGCAAGAAAGAGAGCATCCTCCATCTCCTCCTACCCCCACTCTGCTTTGACTCTTGCCCCTCCAGCAGCATTTCATGGGCATTTCCTCCCTAGCCTTGAAATGATGCATCTAAACTTACAGAATCACAGAATGGTTTGGGTTGGAAGGGACCTCGCAGCCCACCAAGCCCCAAGCTTGGTGATTGCCCCCCACCAGCTCAGGCTGCCCAGAGCCCAATCCAACCTGGCACTGAATACCTCCAGGGAGGAGGCACCACAGCTTCTATGTCAGCACCTCACTGCTCTCTGAGTAAATAATTCCCTCCTCAGATCTAATATCTAAATCTTTCCTCTTTTCGTTTAAAATAATTTCCTCCTCTGCTATCACTATCAGACCATGTAAAATGTTGGTCACCCTCCTGTTACACATGCATGGTATTTGTAGATTTTTCATCCCTACTTCAGCCAATATTGCCTTTGATATCTTCTTTAACAAATTCTGCTACCGCTGAAGTTCATGGAAATACAGAATCCACAGTGGGTTAAGAAAAAAGGCCCAGAACTTGGAAAGCAAGTTCTACTTATGAACAAGGACTCAATGACCTCTGTTTACCTTAATGCCCTTTGTTTAAACTACTTATTCGTATGTTGAGGCTTCATGAACAACAGAAAAGTAGAAAGGAATTTTATCCACCCATGGTAGGTTTTGCACATCTTCTACACTGAGTCACTTCTCACTACTGCTTCATAATTTCAGTAGACAAGTTTACTGTTAGCACATGCAAAGTAGAAAAGCATGATTTACAGGGGAGAATGAAATAGCTCAGCAAGGGGAGCTCTTGGGCTAAAAGGACAACACTGGTGAAGTTCCTCAAAGAACTCAGGTTTGGAACTCTCTGGCAAGTATGTTATCAATGGTCTGCAGCCTTAACACACACACACACACACACACACACTTGTTTTTGGATGTAAGTGATGGCTCAGACTTTCCCATCAGGAGCTAATTAGTGGAATAAAAAATGCTTGGTAAAGTTAATGTACCAACGAGACCAAATCAAGCACAGCACCCCCACTCCTGGTTGCCCTAGGGAATTTGAAAACACACAGGCACAGTGCAGGGCCAGGCATGCAGAAGGCCAGAGCTTGGTTTGTCAGTCCCTCAGGAAAGGGGCACAGAGGGACAGGACTGCATTCCTAGAAATGCCTTCTGGGGGGCAGAGGAGCTCCTCAGCCCAAAGACAATGCTGGCACCTAGACAAATGTCTGTGAATAATGCAGTCGGGAAACACTGTGAGAGGGGGGCAAAGAAATTGAGCTGCTTCCCAGCCAGAGCCTGCACTGTTGTGAAAGTATGAGTGTGCCCGTGGGGTGAGCAGAGGAGTGAGGCTAGGAGAAGGCACTATTTTTTCAATAGAGGTAGCTATTATGACTGGAAAAACAGCAAGCAAGTTTTTTCACCAAGGCTGAAATCTGGCTCTGTATTAGCTGCGGCCATCTCCAATGCCCCACGCCAAACATACCCCATTTGTAGCACTGTCCTTTGAGCTCCTCAACTGCATCCACTGCCTGTGAGCAATGCAGCATTCTGGCTCTGCCACTCGATGCCTGCATCCTTTATTGTGGTGCCTGCGTCTCCCTGCAGTGGTGCTTTAGCTGTGTGCCAGACACAGCTCTTGCTACCACACTGCATAGAAAACAAAGCACTCCTGTAGCCTTCCTCTGGGACAAAGAGCATCGCAGAACAACTCTGAAAGAGAAAAGGGATGCAACTTGTTTCTGGTAGAAATTTGTGTGTCTCAGGTTGCTCATAGCTAATTTTTGTACAGAGGGGAAAAATGTTCAAGTCTCTCAATACTTAATATGATTTTTGTATGTATATGAGCATCATACAAACCTACATACTGAATGAATAAAATGTGGGCATGGCTGGTCATGATTTAGTCCTACAGAATAATGTAATGATTAAATTGCTGAATTATTAGCCATAACTAAATCGTGCTACATGCTGTGGTGCAGTAACGCCTGTGGGGCCAGCCAAAGCACATCTCCACCCATGGTCTGTCCCCATCCCCTGCGCCATGCATCATGGCAGGGCTGGGGGCCGAAGGGCTGCCCCAGCCTTACAGCAAACTGACATCCCCTGCTATCCTTATGAAAATAAATAGGTTTTATTCCTATTCTTAAGTGCAAATGTTCTTCTGAGGCAGTGTTATTTCATTTTTAAGTGCCTGCCTGCGGTGACTTTTTCCAAAGGCCCTTTCCTGCCTGGGAGCGTTTGTTCAGTGGGAGAACAGTGACATCTACTGGATGCGTCCCTAGGACCAGGATCACCCTCCCGCGGCCCCCAGTGCCCCACCAGGGCAGGCAGAGAGGGCTTGGATCCTGCTCACTGGTCTCAGTAGGTGTTCCCATTCACCCCTGACAGGTAAAATTAAGCCTATGAGATCATTAGCTGCATCAGTGAGCTGGTGCATAAAACTGCAGTCATCCCAGATGAAAAAGATCAAATCACTGGGATTGTATTAAATTACTGCTTTTATAGGTGTTAAAGGCTGTGTGTGTGCAGGGATGTTGTGACATAAGTGACCATCCATGCATACCCTGGAGGTGTGTCCCCCTCACCTCTCCTAGCAAGGGCTCCCCTTTTTTATGCCATATTCTCAGCAGGGTTTATCCAAAAATGAGGTGTGCAAACAGTAAAACTTCATACTGCTCAGTTTCCCCCCAAAATTCCCCATCCCCAACAAAAAAGAGCCTTATGTTAGGATAAATGTATTAGGTACAACACTGGGCCACACTGTAACTTGCCATGTACTTTCTTGGCTTTCCTTTAATTTCAGAAGTGTGTAAAGAGAGGGGAATGGGCATCAGATATATGTATCATTTGTATATGCCATCGCCTTGTATACATCATTTAACTCTTCTGAGCTAGCTTTCCCAAATTATTCTTAACAGAGGGACCATTGTAATTTATGAGTATTGGCTCATGCTGATTTTTATGCAGTTTTTAAAAAGAAAGTCACTCATGCCTTGAGACCTGGGAGAAGAAGCTGAGCCCCTCCTTGCCACAACCTCCCTTCAGGTCACTGTAGAGTGTGATAAAGTCTCCCCTGAGCCTCCTCTTCTGCAGATTGAACTACCCCAGTTCCCTCAGCCGCTCCCCATAAGTCTTGTGCTCCAGATCACTCACAGCTCCATTGCCCTTCTCTGGACACGCTCCGGGGCCTCTGTGTCTTTCTTGCAGTGAGGGGCCCCAAACTGAGCACAGTACTTGAGGTGCAGCCACACCAGGATTCACATTTCTGTCCCTGTCCTGCTGTAAGGGCCTGTGCCTGTTGCCCCAGCAAATGCCATCCAAAATAAATGCAGTGCTGAAGGAGAAGGCCTTAACAAGAGCACAGCTCAGCAAGTAATTTATATATACTCTGTAAAATCTAATAGTGCCTTGCAAAACCTGGGGTGGGAAGCTGAAGCCACTCGCTGCACTGTAAATCATGAAAGCAGAAGAGGAAGCAGCCTGTGCCACATCTACAATCACCACAGCTCTCACACACCTCAGCTCCTTCAGTGCCCCAGCTGGAAATGGTGCCCGCACACCCTAATGGGCTGAGGAGAAGGGAAGATGCTCCCCAGCATCTCCAGTACAGGATCAGCCCCAGGGAAGAACAGCCTTTCCCAGTACATATGGGCTTTGCCAAGGGATGTATGTAAGACGTCCAGATGTAATACCTCCTATTTTATTATACTGACTCACAACATCAGAGGTAGTTGCTGTTGGTATGACAGTAGATGTTGGTCCTTTCCACCAATATTGTTATGTCTGTTATATTTTGTTACCATGGGGGACACAGGAAGGGAGGGTCTGTGGAGGAAAGGTGTGCTGAAATAGGTGTCAGGTTGTAAGCATATTCTATTTTCTTAACTCGAGTGCAGTGATTCTATGCCTAAAATTACACAAGAAACTATAATTTTTAACTGGGGAAAAAAAAAAATCTGCCTTTCTGTTTGTGATTTTGAAGCAGGACAAAAATCAAGTTTAGACTTCACAGAAGATTATTTGGAGAAAGCTTCATTTTCATATTATCCTCTATTACACACACGGGAGCACATTCCTGGGACTCACCAGTTTACTGAACAAAGTAGTTAAGGAAGCACCACTAAACACATTTTTTGCACATGCAGGACTAACTACTCTTGCTGAGAAACCATCACCATGCATCTGCTGGGCTAACACCGCAGTTTACAGCAAGCAGAAAGACTGCTGCACAGCCCTGCACCAAGACGAAGGCTGCAGATGCATGCACGTGTTTGGGTGTGCATTCCAATTTAGCATACTGGCAATTGCACTACTGCCAAACTCAAAGTTAACACCAGAAAAATTAGGTTCAAAAAACACCCAGAGGAGGCTTTTTGCACTTTGTGCCATTATCACATATGCTTTCCTCAAGTTTTCAGGTTTTTCTCAGAACTAGACAGGGTGGATTCTCTTTCTCACAGTGAAATCAGAGACGTTCTGGCATTTCCTTTCATTTTAGCAGCTTTGTGAATAGTGCATACTGTAAGCTGGTGACTGCAAGTGAGAAATGGCAAGGTTCACTCCTTGTAGTGAGAACTATTGGTGATAGGTGGACAGCTAGATTGGGTGATCCTTCTTACAGGTCTTTTCCAACCTTGGTGATTCTACGATTCTATGATTGTTGCAGCAGTCCAATGAGGTAACTTCACCAGTAAAGCAATGAACAGCCTCCCCTGATCCCAGACAAGAAGAAAACCCAAAGCAACACTGTGAGGAAGCTGAAACAGAAGGGTAAAATGCTGCACTTTTGAAAAGTGGTGTGTAATAGGGAGTAAATATTTCTCCACTCCTCTGTCATAGGGGACAGCCCTTGCATTCCTAAGCATCTCAGCTCTGCCTCTGTGTGCTGCACTGAGCAGTACTGCCTTCTAAAATACAGGAATTTCATCATTCTCACAAGGCGAGGTTAGACAGACTAGCTAATGAGCCTCACAGTGACTACTCCCACTGCAACAGCTGTTGTCAGGTGTGTTAACCCTGTCTGGACAGACTGGATAAAGGGAAATAAGGTAGGTAATGGCAACATAGACAGTAAAGCATGGCTCTTGTACTAACAAGTTCATTTTCTTCCTCTCCTTTGTTCTGTAGCCTCCTTTCATGGGAGGTAGCCTGGCTGGGTGGGATTTCTTCTCTATCTCAAAGTGAGCTGGCTAGAGAACAAGTTCATCTGTTACTGCCACCTTAGTTTCTCTTCTTCTCCTTAAACTATGGGGCCAATGTGCACAGAATGTTTCTGCATCTTGTTTCTGCTGCCTCCAAGCAATTCAACTGGTGGATTCAATCTTCAGTGCTAATGAGCAGATGGTTCATAGGTGGGGAAACACTCCTGTTGCAACAGCCTATATGCTTTTCAACAGCTTTCATAATCTGTGATGCAGAGTGACATGGAACTATGTGTCAAAAAGACTCACAAGCTAAAGGCAAAAGCATATGTGTAAGTGTGAGTCGTGGCTTATCCATACATAATGTAACAACCTAGGGGTGTTTTCCTCCACTGCCACTCAGGTGTCCAAGTACAGTCATTTATGATGCGTGTACAGGTTCTCATGGCTTTCAAATGCTGCAGATACCTCCTATTCTTCTTCTGAAACATATCCGACTATGATTAACACATATCCCTAACACAGGTGGTACAAAAATGAGAAAGGCATGTCAAGCACTCTTCAAATCACATTTTACACTCAAGCAATGAAACATAAACTTACCATAAGAACAAACACATGTGGAAAGAGCCTGTCTGTTAGTAGTAAGTGATAGCTTCTGCAACTAAATGGCAAAAAATCACAATGCAGGAAAACTGCATTTCAAGTTCATTATCAATGTAAGAGATGAAAAATTCAGTCAATCATATGATTCTTGTGGATGAAGCAACAGCTTCATCACAAGTAAAGCAAACTGTATGTCTTTTGAGTATAGCTATTTCAGGGAAAAGCCCTTTTTATAACAGTTGATTATTTATTGACAGTAGAATGATGTCTTGTATTTTATTTAAAAATTACTCAGCAGCGAAACAGTGGGAAGGAATGACTTAGAATGACTTTCCTCAGTGTAGTGTAATGAAGTAAATGTAGAATAAAAGCATTTTTAAAACTGGAATTACTTGGACAAAATAAGGTTACATTTTCCTTCAGAAAATCCCATGAAGTTCAAAGACAGTGTAAGATGGCACACTTGTGTAACATCCCCTACCAATTCTATAGATTTTAACTTCTGTGATGGGAAGGAAGATCAACCTTGTGTAGCATATAACCAAATTATGTCATGTCTCTTTTTCACGCTTGAATCCTGTAGCAGGAGTTAGCTTGAAATAAAAGAAGTGTTTAATCCTATTCGAGTATATAAATCACTGCAAGATCCTTGAAGATGAAACTGTGTCAAGCAACTGATGACAGAAGGTTCAGTTCACCCCACCTGGTCTAAACACTCAAAATTCTTAACTAACATATTCAACACTTTTTTTAATATATATTTTTATTCTTACTTAGACAACCTTGGAAAAAATAAAAAATAATAATTAAAAAAACCACCTTATCAGTAAAAGAATAAACAGTACTAGAAAATTCAGTAATGTTATCCTTCCTAAATAGTTCTGGAGCCATGGCTTTCTGAGTTCCCCTTCTTCAAACATTGAATTAAGTGAACCATGAAATAGTTCCTGGCTTCAGTTCCATTAAGGGTGGCTGAGGAGCATGACTAATAAATGTACAAATTGCTAGCTCCTTCCATGCTAAGATGATGCCTTAGCCCAGGTACAGAAGAGAGAATATGAATGGGATCACAATAGCGAGGAAACAGCAACTGTTCTACCAATGTTTTGTTATTTTAAAAAATAATTATATCGTAATGACAAGAACATCTCAGGAATCGGTGCAGCCTTTTTAAGCCTGAATTCCTTTTCTCGCTTTCAGATCTAGTTATTCAGCATGGCACCAACTGGAAAGTGCTAGTATGTACAAAATGAGAATCACAAAATCACAGAATAACACAACTGTAGGGGTTGGAAGGGACCTCTAGAGNGAATCCTGTAGCAGGAGTTAGCTTGAAATAAAAGAAGTGTTTAATCCTATTCGAGTATATAAATCACTGCAAGATCCTTGAAGATGAAACTGTGTCAAGCAACTGATGACAGAAGGTTCAGTTCACCCCACCTGGTCTAAACACTCAAAATTCTTAACTAACATATTCAACACTTTTTTTAATATATATTTTTATTCTTACTTAGACAACCTTGGAAAAAATAAAAAATAATAATTAAAAAACCCACCTTATCAGTAAAAGAATAAACAGTACTAGAAAATTCAGTAATGTTATCCTTCCTAAATAGTTCTGGAGCCATGGCTTTCTGAGTTCCCCTTCTTCAAACATTGAATTAAGTGAACCATGAAATAGTTCCTGGCTTCAGTTCCATTAAGGGTGGCTGAGGAGCATGACTAATAAATGTACAAATTGCTAGCTCCTTCCATGCTAAGATGATGCCTTAGCCCAGGTACAGAAGAGAGAATATGAATGGGATCACAATAGCGAGGAAACAGCAACTGTTCTACCAATGTTTTGTTATTTTAAAAAATAATTATATCGTAATGACAAGAACATCTCAGGAATCGGTGCAGCCTTTTTAAGCCTGAATTCCTTTTCTCGCTTTCAGATCTAGTTATTCAGCATGGCACCAACTGGAAAGTGCTAGTATGTACAAAATGAGAATCACAAAATCACAGAATAACACAACTGTAGGGGTTGGAAGGGACCTCGAGAGATCATCGAGTCCAACCCCCTTCCAAAGCAGCTCCCTAGCCCAGGTTGCACAGGGAGGCGTCCAGGCGGGTCTTGAACGTCTCCAGAGGAGACTCCACCACCTCTCTGGTGGTGCCAGTGCTCCATCACCTGCACTGTGAACAAGTTCTCATGCACATTTGTGTAGAACTTCCTTTATATCAGTTTGAGAACTGTCTTTGACATCAATTAAGAGAGGATGAACAAGGATATTGCAATAAAGATTCAAAAAACTGTTAGTAGAAAGGCTTACCCCCTCTCTTGCCTATCCGCAGCAGTTGTCTACTTAGCTAAGTCTAAAGATAACTACTTCTGATTTATTTTGCAAGTCCCTAGAATAGTTTATACTCAAGTGGCATGTACATGTTCTGCAAATCGTTTGTTTTTAATTAAAATGAGAAATTCCACTAGGACTATAAAACCACTCATCCTGAAAAAATTGTATCCCTGAAGCTTCGGTTCATTGAATGAAGACGGCTCTGTTACATTCCCAAACTTCGTTTCTTCAACACCCAAAAAAAAAAAAAACCAATCAAACAAACAAACAAAAAGAAGTTATTTTTTTAATTTGTCATGTTATGTGGAAAAAAATGTGTTCTTTTAGGAAAAAAAAGTTTTCATATATTTCTCACACATTAAATTAAGGACATTGAAATGAAAAAATTGCTGCCTTCAAGCAGGAAGGACCTACTGTGAGCTCTCATATATTCTGCCAGTATCTGCAGCTGCAAACTAGTTCAGCCATGCCATTTTGGACATCCCACAAAACAATACTTCAGTGTTTAATGTCCATTAGTCCTGGGAAGGAAAGTGAAAATACTTCCTTGCTGTTACCTTGTTCACTGCCCTCATACTTCCCAATGAGCATTCAACCTGCCCTTCTGCATTGCCACTATCTTCAGCGTCCTCTAGAGAGAACCATCTCAAAGAACCAGCCACTGCCTACATAACTCCTCATAGAAGTGCATGTTGCACTGAAGGCAGCACTCCAGAGGGGAATGCAATAGGAACTAGAATAACCTAATGGTTTAATCAGAGAAAATATAGACTGACCTCAAAGGTCAGGAGAGGTAAGGGAAGCAGTGAAGAAAGTTCTTCAGATATCTTGAAACAACAATCATAAACTGCCAGAATGAAGTGCTGCAGTATTGCTCTTGATGTAAAGTCTGGCAGCCTGTTGCCATATCAACACAGAGCAGGAGGCTTGGAGGGAACAGCTTGAGCCATGAGCACAGAAGAAAGGCATCAGCAATTTTTTAAATTATTTGTTTCAAGTGAATGTGCTGTTTGCAAGAAGTGCCATGAATGACAGCTCCAGAAGCTGGAAGATTGTGTGTGTCTTTCTTTCCCATTATTCACCTTTACAGTTGGACCCCTGTAACCCAATCCAGCCCACACCAGTTAACCAAAACAAATGCATATTGTAGCCCACATAGTGCGATAAATCTTTAAACTAACAACAGAGTCAAAACCTGAGAGGAAGGGTGGTCACTGCCATTCTTTCATGCTTCCCAGCCCAATACATGGGAATAACAGTTGAAACAGCATTTTTCAAGAGCTGTTACATTCATCCCAAGCTTCTCAGAAGGCAAAACGCTGTTCCTCATGTTGTCCTGAAGAAATCCCTGAAAAGCTGAGGCAGGAATTAGTCTTCATGTCCAGAGATCTTGGTCTTTTATTCACAGAGGGATTTTCTGATGTATTAGATATGTTTTTCTGTTTCCACTCCTCGATCTCATGTATGACATCAGCCAATAAAAGAAACTATTTTTCAAGTAATGTGGCATATATATTTCTCCCACTATAATCCTGTTAAAATTAACACAATGACTGTTCCACAGGTGGGCAGGCACAGGAGAGTGGTTCAAATATTCCCAGAATCTGATGACTTTAAATTCCTTGAGTCATGTTACCTCTTGACTTACCAGAGGAGCAAAACTAGAATGTGCATGGAATGCCTGCTTCACCTGACATACGTTTTAAGTACTCAATATTACTTTAACATAGCACTTCAGGCAATGAGTGAGAAAATATGTTCTATAAATAGTGCTTGAAGGTTTTGTTTGCTGTCACACCAGAGCTACCTGTTAAAGGCCGTCATGTTTCCATCATCCAGCTCATGGTTAAGAGAGAGCAGAGCATTTGCAATTTCCACCACTGCCTAAGGGGTCAACTGAACTCTGAGATAAATTCTGTAGTCAGGGGAAGTGTTTTTACAGTGAAGAAAACAGGGCTCCTCCAACAAGAAGTGGTTACTTAATTATACCACAGCAGTTTGGCCAATTTACCTTTAATAAGTAAAGTATGTGTGCATAATTACATCATTTGGAATATGAACTACGTGTGCAATTCCAAAATACTGCTTTCAACTGCTTAATTAAAAGACAGCTCAGCTCATACATATGTGGTTTGCCTACTTGCCAGTGAATGGACACACTTACTGTAAATTCAAACAAAGAAGCATGGAAGATAGAACAAGACTCTCCCAAGTATTTCACAAAGCAAAAATACCATACAACTTGTACGTTTATCAGCTGATATACACGTACATAAGTACAGTAGCACCTCTCCAATGCTTACTGAAATCTCTAGGAGTTTTTTTCTGAATCCAGCTCCACAGTCAGTCACTGACACACCTCTAGCAAAAACCACATCGCTAAAGCAGGGATATTAATAATTCAGTGCCTAACTGTATAAAACAGAACAAACATTTTTAAGCTATCAAAAAACATGTTGTTACATTACTGATGTTTTCATTTACCAGTGCAGAGAGGCTAACATGAGGCTCATTGAGTTACCAGGACTTACCTAGAGCAAGAGTTCCTAACCAGTGATATGTGCTTCAGAGCCAAGGAACACACATATTTCAATGGAAACAATCTGGTAACCCAGCTGCCAAATCCAGCAGACAAGTGGAGGCTCCACAGTGACTCAATGGCCTCAGGGACATGGCTATGAAAAGTGAGTCACTGCTCTGTTGGAGCATAAGGACCTGCAGGTCTACGTGTCAGAAGACTTTCAAGTCTAAAGGAGTTTCCTTCTCTACCAACCACCAAATGTCAGACTGATTGACAAACAGGTAACGTGATTGCTTCTTACTGGGAAGTCATATTAAAAATATTTTACAAATCTCTGTGAAGTCTAAAACTCCAAAGAGGGACTTTGGTTTGCCATGCCAAATTTTCAGGCTACCCATAAGCCAGGGCCAGTCATAGCCAAAGTTTGGAAGAACAGGAATTCCAGAAATTAGGAAGCAAACAGTTGCCTTGGACTTCCAAAAGGAAATACCAACTCAAGACACATTTCCTGATCTTTATCCCCAAAAGTATTTGAAACCTTAACTCTGGCCAGTACTCCCAGCCAAGATATTTCTGCAAGAATTAGGCATATAACCCAGATCAGCTCTTTCCCATGAAAAAAAAAAAAAAAAGAGGAGAAAAAAGGCATTTCTCATTCCTATTTAGCAAATAGTCAAGTGATCTTTCTTCCAAACTATTTAGTTTTGAATATCTCTTTTATTTTTATGCTGACTAAAAGAAAGAGTGAAATCTTTGGTGGAAGAAAGGCTGGGAACTGTTTTGCATGGGCCACAGGTTAGCACTGCAAGCCAAAGGCATGGGCCGAGTCACCTCCACTTACTCTTCTCCCTCCCTCCCTCATCCAGAAGTAGGACTGAGGAACAATCTATCCAGCAATAAAAATAATAATAATCAATAGGATTTTCAATGAAGCAAATGAAACAAATGAAGCAGAACATGGATTTTAAAATAAGTACATCAGAAAAATGTACATCACAGGCACAAGAGGGTATTTGGGTGTTCATGCCCTTTCTTAGCTCTTTTTTTGTATGAGAACTCATGAACACAGAGGCTCATTGTTTTGCAGATAATGTCTATTCTGAAAATCCCCTGGGGATGACTAGAAACCAGATTAGCTCAACAGGTTCATCGTGCAGGTGCTTTCATCTCTGTGTAACCCCAAAGCATCTCTCAGCAACACAGGGTTGTTCCAGGCAGGTATGGGCAAACATGGACCCCTTCTACCCACTGGAATACTGAGGTGGGGAGGACGGAACCGATGTGGATGTGAACTTGGTTGTAAACACTGGACAGACCACTGCATTCACCTGGGGATGATTCAAGGTCTGCTCAAAAATTCTTGGCCTCCCTCTGTACTGATACAGGTTGTTGGCTTTCAGAGCTAAGTCTACGAACCAGTATGGGGAAGGACACTTCTTGGGTTGACAAACTTGAGACTGCAGGAATTAGGGAATCTCTTTGTTGTGCTCTGTCACTGGACGTGTGTAGAAAGCATCCAGGAGGATGGAGTAGCTGAGAAGAGGTCTGAGCAACGCCCAATCTGTAAAGGTGGGTCCTGAGTATTACCTGTTGAGTAAGAGCTGTGCAGCACAGCTGGCATTTTGACAGGGCTGTGTGCAGGGATAGATTCTGCCAAGGAAGTGTCAGAGGACAGCTGTTGTAATCCTGTCACTGCTCAGCTGTGGGGCTGCCAAGCATTTTCTACAGCATTATCTGACTAGAAGTCAGGATCCACTAAGATGAATGTAACTGGTTCCGTGGCTTTTCAGAAGCATGGTTTAATGAAATTGGAATAAACTGGAAAGAGTTGGACAGGTGCCCGGGTCACTGGGGGAAGAGTAGCATGCATCAGTGCAGAGGCTGCAGGCTCTTGCTGCCAGGGGTTGTGTTACATCACTTCTGATTTCTCCCGATTTACAGCGGTCAGGTTCTATAGGTGTCTGACTCTACAGCTCCATCTCTTGGTAAACACGAGGTAACAAACAGACTGCGAGGCTCATAGTTCGTGTGCTATAAATACTTGGCAGCACAAAACACTCCTTATATCCCTAGCAATAATCGAGGGACATAACTCTCGCCTAAAATAGAACAGGGAATTCTCTCATGTACTTTCTTCAGTGTTTGTTGTGTTATCGACTGTTGCCCTGGAAACAGAGTCCTGAAGTCAGAAACTGGCAGCTTGTAGAGAAGAAACTGGGCTTTGTGCTTTTTTCAAATGTTTTAAGAATTCATCATTACATTTTTTAATCTGTTACTGTTTTCTTGTGATGCAAATTGCTTAAGCAACTTTAGGGTAAACACTGTTTCATAAAATAATAAAATAAAATAGAATAAAATAGAACAAAACAAAACAAAACAAAACAAAATAAAATAAAATAAAATAAAATAATAAAAGCTTTACATGTTCTTATTTCATCAGCCAATTTGCCTTTGTAGTAGATGAAATCATGTCATTCACAGCTATGCTGTTCTCTTTTTGCCTCGTTTTAAGTATCTCTGCAAAATAAAACAATAAAAAAGCAGAATCCAAAAATTTTCAGTCATTTACTATTACTTGCTACACCATGGCCTCCCACAGCCTGTACAATTGATGAGCTGGTTGGTGCTTACTTCCAAGTGAACCATGGTAATCCTAGTTGAAGTATGTATGCAATAAGTGCAGACTAGTCAAGTCACAGATTTTCAGACACAGTAATGCCTTGATAAGAGCTGGATTTAAAGTATTTAAAAGATGGAGAATAGTAATGTTAAAAAAGTACAGTTTATTCCTTTCCGTTCCCAGAGCTGGAATACAAATGCAAATACAAATCAAAATCAAAGAGTCAGGTGACAAAGGATTTTGGCTGAGAAAGTTTGAAAACAAATGAAAAATAGAACAGCAGAAATGGCAGAAGGCGAAATGTTTTGGTAAACTAAGAGTGGAGTTTGGATGAGATACCAACAAAACTGGATGCCACCACAGGCATTTTCAAACCTAAAATGTGCATTCTGAGAGAAAGCACATGAATTACATCTTCTGGCTTCTAAACATAACAGTAAAGGGTCAAAAAAACACCTGGGTGTCACTGTAGGCATTTTGGTGAAGATGTCTTGCAGTGATAAAAACAGGAATAGGAAGGAAGAAAGAATGGAACAAGAGTAACGATACTAAGAACACTTTCTATTATCCCAACTTAATGCATTGTAATCAGTTCTGGGCACCCTGAAAAGGGTGACACACATGAAGTGAGTTCAGAAATGACACTGAAAATAATTATAGGCATGAAAAGCTTCTGGATGAATAATAAAATTGGACCTGTTCACTTCAGAGAAGAGTACTAATGAACACTAATGGTGTTCAAAACAATGAATGGCACCGAAGAAAGTAAGCCCTGTCATCATTTCCCATCTTTCCTGAGCAGGAGGGCATCTGCTAAAGATGGAAGGCAAAGGGTGAACAGCAGTCCCTTCCCACAGCATGCCATTGCCCGGTGGTTCTTTCCATCAGAGGCATGAGGCCAGGAGTTTAATGATTTAAAAGTGAATGGAAATGTGTATTGAAAACAAAACAAAGAAAGAAAAAAAAAAAAAAAAAACAGATCTAAAAATAAAACTTTCATTTGATTTTAATGGAATTAAGCTCCTGCTTTGGCTGCAGGACATAAAGCAGACTCTAAGAGTGGGCAACAGCAAACTTCTCCACAGAGGACATTCTTTCCAAAGCTACATGCTAGAGCATTCCCCGGACCTTTCACTGTAGGACCTGAACCTTTTTGAGTTCCAGAGGGTGCTGGAGTAGATGCTTGAGGGACTGGTTATGGAGCTGTTGGTCATATCTTCTGCACCAACAAATGTGAAAAAGGTAGGAGAAGGTAAATGTGGACACAGGGACACAAGAAGAGGCAGCTCCCCTGACACCGTGCCACTCCCTCGAGCCCTGTTGCTGTTGTCAGAGAGCAGAGCTCAGTGCTGCTTCTCTGCTCCCCTCGTGAGGAGCTGTAACCCTCCACAAGGCCTCCCCTCATCTCTTCTTCTCTGGGCTGAACAAAGCAAGAGACCTCAGCCACTTCTCACACATCTTCCCCTCTAGACCCTTCCCCATCTTTGTAGCCCTCCTTTGGATGCTAACAGCTTTATGTACTCCTTACACTGTGGTGTCAATATATCCCTATAGCAGGCTCAATTTCCAAACAGTCAGACTTTCTAAGAGTGATAGCCTTGTTAGGGAAAAGATCAGAGGCAGACAGAAAGAAGCACTAAGAACAGCCCGCGTCAGCAGAGATGATTAAATTGACATAAGCCACTGAGTGAAAATCTTACCCTCTCTACAAAGTCCAGGCAACACAAGTAACGCAGGGAGCACTAAGGACAGCAGAAGATGGCAGCTGTCCACGTAACAAATGCAACTGAATCTTTTCTGGTTGTTGTTCTTTTGTTTGTTTGTTTGAGTTTTTTGTTGGTTGGTTGTTTAAGATGAGAAAATATGATCACTTCCAGCACATGCTACATATCCCATTTTTTTTCATCATCCTCTGCGTTAAAATTTTCAGGCCTACAGTATCGCTCTTGGGGATCATATAAACAAGCACCTCAAAGGGATGCTTTGCTACCCTTTGAGATACAAGGAATGATGCCAAGCAGGAATCCCTGTCTATCTGCTGGTTGCATAGAGATTCAAGGTGGGACAAATGTCTAACTTTGGAACAAAGGTCTGTGGTCTGAAAGAGACTGTATAAACCATACACAAATTTTCAGTATTTCAGAAATGTTCCATCTTCTTCCACATTTCAGTATCTTTTTAGTGAAACTCCTTCTCTTTCCAGTTCTGCTATGACTTGAATTTAAAGAATCAATACCTCTTTGTGTTCACAGATGGCAGTTCCTTTCCAGTCATTTTTCCCTTCCCAGGGTCAGTTCTGACCCATAATTCTTATTTTTGTGCTGTTTTAACTTCGCTTTTCCCACTCCATCCTTTGTGCAGTATCACCTCCAGCAAGCACAGTTCATCACATGGTCACCCTGCATGAAGAGCTAAGCGTAACACAGGTTTTTCTACAACTCATTTCTTTTCAGTACTACTTTCCATAGCTCCAGGTGAAGAGATTAACTTGATCCTTCTGCCTGTGTGCTATTTGTGTCTCTTTTTGTTCAGTAACTTGGAATTCCATTGTATATAGAATGTACATTTTCAAGTTTTCCTTTCCCTTATTGACCTGTAACTCATTATCTGTTACAAACTCTTTCAGTCTTTCTTCTACAAAGGATAGGCCACTGCTTTGAGGGCTATGCACTCTCTCTGAGGTCTTTCCCATTTCTGCATAAAAGATGCCCCTCTGTCAGGAAAAACAGGGAGCGGGGCAGACCAGCAGGGGAAAACAGCCAAGCACGAGGTACAGACAGGTATGGATTTCTGCACCACACAGGAAGTATTAACCACCTGAAACACCCCTGCACAGACCTCTCACACTCCAGTTCTGAGCACACTTACAACTTCTCAAGTTCAGAGACAGGAACAGAGTTTTGAGTGAAAGAAACTGTAACTTCAAAAGTCTCCGTGCAGCTCATAGCCCATGAAAACTTGTCAAACAGAAGATAAAAGAGGGAGGACAAGCTCATCTATGCAACCACTCTAGCTCCAGCCTCTCTGCTGATTCTGGTGGGATATGTGATAATTTAAAAGAAAAAACTGACTCTGATACCTACGGCCTCTGCAGTGGCATAAGCTGGGATGGCACAGGAGCTTGCACATCCCTTGGTTCTGTATCTCCCACTCCCCATAACAAGGTATGAATTCTATGAAATTCTATGAATCATAGAGACATCAAGGATGGAAAAGACCTCTCAGATCCTCTAGCCCAACCACCAACCGATTCCCACCACATCCACTAACCATGCCCCTCAGTGCCACATCCACACAGTTCTTGAACCCCCCCCAAAGGGATGGTGACTCCACCAGTTCCCTGGGCAGCCTGTGCCAATGCTTCAACACTCTGAAAATAAATTTTTCCAAATAACCAAACTGAATCCCTCCTGGTACAACTTGAGGCCGTTCATTTTAGTCCTATCACTGTTACCTGGGAGAAAAGGCCGATCCCCACCTCACCACAACCTCCTCTCAGCTTCTTGTAGAGAGCAATAAGGTCTCCCCTGAGCCTTCCCTTCTCCAGGCTGAACAATTCCAGCTCCCTCAGCTGCTCCCCATAAGACTCGTGCTTTCAGACCCTTCACGGCTTCACTGCCCTTCCCAGGACATGGTCCAGAGCCTCAATCTCTTTACAGTCAATACAGCATGAGGCCCAAAACTGAACACAGCACTCAAGCTGCAGCCTTACCAGTGACAAATAAAGATGCACTTTCCTGTTTGATCTGCAGTGTAGCTGGGATGGGCAGCTGGAACCAAACATTTAAGAGACTGTGGCAAAGGGTAAACGGAGGAAACGTGGACAAAAAAGAAAGCAGCTGCATCATTTCTCATCCTGAGACCTGTCCCGTAGACACCCCACTCAACAGCTTGTAGTTGAACTTTGATAAACAGATGATATGGGCAGAAAAATATCTTCCCTTCTTACCTGTGCCTTCTCAAAGAACAATTCCTCTAGCTGGGACAGCTTTGCATCTGTGTGAATAAATGCCACTCACTAGTGAGGGAACAGTGTAACTTCAGGACTAAGACTTCAGTGCAATGCTCTCATCTGAAGAAATGGAATTTGTTTCATCGAGCCTAATTGCCTTCTCTTTTCTGAAACAGAAAAATAGACTAGGTAAGCTATAATGTAAGACTGTGATTTAGATAAACTGAAAAGTACTTCTGATAACCAGAAGGAAAATATGAGAGGGAAAATTGTACCAAATAAAGCAGAATGTGAGTTATGCATGAAAATGCAGAATTCTTTTTTTTTTTTTTTTCCAGGATACTCTTCAAAAATACTGAAATTCAACATTTCAGATCATCAACAATACTGACAAGAATAATAATAAAACACTATGTTTCAAATAGACAAAAGAAAAGCTAAATCTCTCAGTTTTATTTGCTGCCTTAGTAATACTCATAGCCATTAAAATTCACAGCAATTTCCAGGAGACCATAACTTCACTGCATGCTTGAAAGTCAGCAACCAATAGATCCTGTGACAGCATTTTAAGCACAAGGAAAAGCCTGACAGGAGTGAAAAATAAGTTTGTATTTTGACATTGTTAGCTGCCATCACTTCCACTTCTGAATTAAAATTTGCACACACATGCCCACAGATACACATCCATATATACTCTTCATGAGGACTTTCTTCTTCTCACCAAAAACAAACAAACAAAAAACCAGCAGAATTTTGCTAAATCACCACAAACACACATAAATTAGTTTGCCTCTCATTAAGATTCACTAAAACCAGGGGCAGAAAGAGAAGTGCTTTAAAGTGGTATTTTGTAAAGGAGTTGTGCACAGCTAGTTCACAGATCCTAGACCAGGTTTTTGATATCACAAGGTTATATACATACTATGACAATGAAGAACTCAGCTCTAAAAAGGAAACACAAAAGCAGAAGATCACACAGGTACCTTTATTCTGACGATTTTGCCTAGGACACTGAGTGCAGGGAGGCTTACATTCCCTTTTCTGGGGGTCTGAGGCACCATGGACTCAAATGCACCTAGGAAATGACAAGGTGACAGAGAGCAGTGTGGAGTGGGACCCCACCTTGTCTGTTAGGTTGCAGAGAAGCCCAGCAGACATAACCAGCAGGAAGTCTGCCCAGATGTGTTAAGCAATACCCTACTGATAGGGATTGCATCAGCTTTCTGGACATAGTCAAATCACATCAGCAGTTTTTGCTGTCCTTAAAACTCTTCTAAAATACATATTAAAAGCTCTTACAGCTCTTTTCTCTTTCTTCTTTTTTCTTAATGCTTTTGTTTGACCATTGTTAAGACTGCCCCACATTTTATATTTTCAGTTCATTTGCTGGTACGGAGAATACCCTTGGGCAAGGTCTTTGTTTCTGTAAGTTTAACACAGCCGTACTACTCACACAGATGGAAGTTTTCAAACATAAGGTACAGAGAAGTGCAGCAGCAAGCACAGTTTACAGTTATTATACAGAAATTACAGTTTCCTTGCCATATAGATGGTGCCTTTCCTCTTCATGTCACAGCCTACATGACATTGCACTATCTTCAGTTTCTGACCAGTTCACCTCTTCCTCAGGCCTCCTTGGACAATCTCAAAACTACCTGCTGTGACCACCCCTGCTCACACACATTGCTTCAAACAATTTCCTAGTGGAGGGCAGCAGGTGCCCAGAGAAGCCGTGGTGCCCCATCTCTGAAGGTGCTCAAGGCCAGGTTGGATGGGGCCCTGGCAGCCTGAGCTGGAGGGGGGTAGCCCTGCCCATGGCAGGGGTTGGGGCTGGGTGGTTGTGAGGTCCCTTCCAACCCAAACCATTCTACGATTCTATGATTAGGAGGAACAAAATGGAGGATGGAGCACGTAGAGGTGTAGAGGCTGGAGAG
Organism: Odontophorus gujanensis; assembly: GCA_013399175.1. NCBI lineage: Eukaryota > Metazoa > Chordata > Aves > Galliformes > Odontophoridae > Odontophorus > Odontophorus gujanensis. The sequence continues at coordinate 147,664 of VXAB01002120.1, forward strand.
ACCACAAGAAGAAAAGCATGGAGGGAGAGCAATAAGGGAAAACTGGGACTGGCTGAGTAGTGAGAGCATAAAAGAGCAAAGCAGAGACTGGAATGCAGCACAGCAGCAGGATGAACAGTGCTGCATAAATAAAACACTGTACAAGAAGCATAGGAGCCTGGGGAGAAATGGGAATGTGGAGAAAGGCGAGAGCAGGGGGTGACAAAACAGCATGCAAAGAAAAAGCAAAAAAAAAATAAAGCAAAAGCATCTGTGCTCAGGTGCTTACAGGCACCACAACTTTATTTGCTCTCTGCTCTACCAAGAAATGCCTCTGAAAGTTTCTAACAAAATGTCAAAACCTCCAGCACCCCACATGGGCCAGCTGCTCTCTGTTACATCCTACATTGCAGAGCCAGCTCTAGTCTGAGGGAACCTCCAGCTGTCCTGGCTGACAGCACAGCATGTTCATGTACCAGCAGTGTAGTTAGTCCAAGTGGTTTCTTTGCTTTTGAGAAATTCCCTAAGTGCCATTTGCTATGGCACATAGCAGCATATAACTCCTATTCGGAGAACGTGCATTATGAGATGCAGCCCACCAAAGGCTTAAAGCCCAAGAGGTGGAAGGAAAACATCTTTATTTGATTTTCCCAGGGGAAAAATAAGAATCCTACTTCTAACAGTCACTTCCCAGAGGGGTTTCCAGGTAAAACTCATCAGCGGACAATCTGATCCTGCTGAAGTTGCATTTTCCCCTCAGTATATAAGCAAACTTCATTTTTTACCTGAAACCTTCTACTGTTAATCTCTGAAACACAGTGATGCTACCTATTCTTATCTTTGTGATGTTATGAAAATAAAACGTGAAACACTCAGTTGCCATAGCAATTAGTATCACAGGAAAAGGTCTAGGAGGAAACAAAGATGTTGACTTTGGAGAAGGATTTAAATCCTGCAAAAACTGTATGTTAGCCTAAAGACTCACACAAAACAATGAGAAAAAAAAAGCCATATACAGGCCTGCCCATCCCAAACAGAGCACTGAGGCAGAAATCCTGCAAGAATTAAAATGCTGGCTGCTGGTAGAACTAGACTCCTTAGCTCACATGCACTTTCTTTTCTAGATCTCCTGGAAGTTTTTTAAGCAACTTGGCAATCAACAGAAGGTTGTTATTAGTGAATGGGTTTTGTGTCAAACTCAATTTAATGTGCTCTGTATGCATAATTTAGTCTCTCACCTGGATACTTGAGGAAATCATCCCTTTGTAAGTCTTTTTTCCACTAGAATTAAACCACATAAATACATCTAAAACATATCATTTTTCATTTAGAAAATAATTAAGATAAAAACCTTAAATTCCAGTCTTTGTCCAACAACTTTTCTTCTTTTTTTTTTTTTCCTTGATTTGAAAGACGTTCATTTTAACAGCTGTTTCTTTCACTCTACCTCCAGCAAAAAAGAAATGCTCCATCAACAGAGGACATGACAGGGCTTGTTATATTTTGAAATAGCAGCATGCTTGGATGCTTAAGAGCATTTAGCTTTGTGCTTTCCATCTCACCAGCAGCGCACCTAGGTGAGCAGCCATTGGGCAGAGGCATAATCCCTGTCATGTTTAATCACTACACTGAAAGATTTAAAGATTAACATTAAAGGCCATTCAATTTGGGCCCCATAGACTTAAATGATAGAGCTGGGGAAAGCCACTCACTTTATCTGGTCAGAACTTAGTTTAAATCTTTGAGAACAGAAGCCAGGGGGCTGAGACAGGATCTCCTTCCTGGCAACCATGGCTCAGAAATCAACCTTGATGCCCATAATGTCCTGCTAGTCTCACATATGAGATGCTACTTGCATCATTTACTTAAGCAGCTGTCAGAAGGGGTTAGCTCTGTCTCACTTCTGTTCTGCTTGATGCCAAAAGGAGATGAACCACGTCAGAGCTGAATGCACCAAAGGAGCAGTCCCTGCTGCATGCACGGCTCTGCAGCAAGGATGACCCAGCCACCCACAGTTCAGAAAACAGGAGGGGTTGGTTCACATTCCCTGAAGAATTTTCTCCTGAAACATCATCTCTCCTGCTTGAATCTCATGTTGTTTCAGGATCTGATGGCTTGCAGCAGCAGCCAGGGGTGCTCCTGCCTGTCCATTTGGCTGAGAAGTTGGAAGCCTCTCAATCCAAAGGTTTTGTTACAGCTCCCCAGGTGTGGTTACCACAAGCTTAGCCTATCTCTCAGAGAGTCAAGGGTGTAATGTGGCTGCACTGTGCTACTTAACTTGGCTGTTCAGTCTGTATCCATGCTAAACATAGATGTATACAGAGATGGTATATAGATACATTAAATAAAGTAATACAACTAATAAGCATATTCGTTTTAACAGTGTTCTGCCAATATAACTGGAAATTGAAATTCCAACTGCACGACATCCTTCACATTGAGTGGGTATAAAACACAACACTATAAGACCACTGTAAGGAAACTCTATTGAAGTTGTAAGATCTCTTTTATTGCATTCATGAATTCATATATGAAAAATCAGAACTCAATTCACAGGAAAGTTGAAAGAGAGTTTGGGTCTACAGCAGGGTTTCCTCACATTACAATCTCTGCAAAAAATTGTACAAAGGTCTGTGTCTGCATAAGCCGCCCAGTGACCTTCTCAGTGAGCAACAAGAGGTTCAAAGCCTCTCAGATTACTTTCTCAAGTGGGTAAGAAATTAGTACTGCATAGCAATGTATATGGTACATTTATAACTGCTTTAGTTACAGATAAAATTTATTTTTTCCACAGGCAACCCTACAGTAATCATCACTCTTTTCAGCTATCAAAACCTGCCACAAACTTCCAGGGAGAAACTGTTTCAATAATCAACTTCTGCCAGCACCTGTGGAGTAGACATTCCTTCCTGATGCTTTTTATCTGTTCTGCTTTGGTTGAAAATATTCTCACGGCCACAAGGCTGACAATATAACACACCTTTCCAAGCATCAAGTCTTCCTCAGATGGTAAAAAAGAGAAATAATTAACAAAAAAGAAAACCGTAAAGCAGCACACTACACAGTGATGTTCACTGCAGTAGACTCTAGATCACATAAGGGTCATATCAGAAAGTAATTCCTTATGAATATCTACTCCATTTTACAATGCCTCTATAGAAATGATTATGTTGACAATGAATGGAGTAATATAAACCCCCAAATTTTTTTGCAATTGAAATTAATCCACTGTTGTTTAATTACCAATTCCTCATCAGGGTGATAACAATTGCCTTTTTCACATCTGTATGATAACGCAGTACAGATAGGTTTTACTCCAAAAGAATCTTTTCAAATGTTAGCCTTTAACTCTTAAGAGAGTGGAGACAAAGATGCAAGCACAAAGGAATGGTTGGGAAGTGTCAGTGCATGAGTTGGCCTCTTCAGCACCATCTCCCTATAAACTCATGTGGAAGGCAAAAGCTGCACGCCCACTGCATCTGCACTGGCACAACATTTCCTCTGCTGAGGAAAGTTCATTAGGAAGGACAATGCCGTTGTTCTCTAATTAGTCCTTACCCAAATACACGTGGTCACAAAACAATCAAGGCATTAATCTTCAGAGATCATATCCAGCCCCAAGTGTCCAAACAAATTTGGATATTATTCTCAACTACTTTCAGTTCATGATTTTATAGATTTGGCATCACTTTACTCTGAAAAATAAAATATCTAGGCACAACATCTAGTGCACTTCTGATACTCTGCACAAAGGTTTTATTTCCAGCATTACAAGCATTATAGCAGTAGAAGTTAGGCTATGGCTTTCACTCCAGTTTATAAATGATTACAAGCACTTACCACATTACACAACTCTTAGCTGAGGATCCTACATGCTTATAACTGAAGAGCCTAGAGTCTTGGCAGAGAAACCAAGCCACAGCATTCACTCCCAGGACAAAGATTTTCTTGTGCACATCTTGCTTTCAGGTCCAATAGGAGTGCTTTCATGGAGAAGAAATAAACAAACAGAGGCACTGCTTGCTATACTTAGGAGCTCATTAGTTTAATAGAACATTAAAGAGTAACTCTAAGCATGGAATTAACTAAATTATAACAGGAAAAAAGAAGGGTATTCCCCCTAGAGAAGGATCCCTTCCAGCATGCCAGTCTTAGAAACATCCATGTGGGTACATTAATGGAAGATAAACCCTAACCTTATACAATGCATCCTATTGCATTTTCCCTCATTCTGAGGAACAGAATCTCCAGCAATTTCCAGTCATTAACTTCAGGCTGGAGAGGGCAAAATGTACGCTGAAGGAAAAATGATCATTCCAGTATGGAAGTTCCCACTGGTGACTGAGCCACGAAAGGCAGCTCTTGCGACTGTGTCTTCAATAGCAGACCAATTTAAAATTTATTCTGCCTTTTCACCTCTTTGATGGTCATTACAGATAAGAAGAGAAGTGGCTGACCTCCTCTACTCTGCCCTTGTAAGGCCTCATCCCGAGCACTGTGTCCAGGTCTGATACCCAGAGTACACGAAGGATGCAGAGTTGTTGGAGTGGATCCAGTGGAGGGCCACGAAGATGGTCAGAGGGCTGGAGTGCCTCTCCTCTATGAAGAAAGGTTGTGAGAGCTCAGCCTGTGCAGTCTGGAGAAGAGAAGGCCCTGGAGAGATCTCACTGCAGTCTTCTGGTAGGAAGGGATCTTATAAACAGAAGGGTGACTGAGCTCCTACACAGGCAGATAGTGATAGAACAAGGGAGAATGGCTTTAAAACAAAAGAGAGAGAATATAGTTTGGATGTGAGGAAGAAATTCTTTACTCAGGGGGTAGTGAAGCACTGGAACAGGTTGTCCAGAGACTTTGTGGATGCCCGATCCCTGGAAACCAGGCTGGATGGTGCCCTGGACAGCCAGATCTAGTGGTCAGCAACCCTGTCTACGGCAGGGAGGTTGGAACTAAATGATATTTAAGGCTGCTTTCAAGCTAAGCCATTCTATGATTCTATGAATAACAGACAAATAAGTATCATGTCTGGCTCATACAGTAAGAATGAGAGATTGAAAAGGAGCAGGCTATGCAGTGATGGCCACTGCTACAGAATCTACATCATACAGAAGTCATACGCTTGAAGTTACATCATGAGCACTCATCCAGATTTACAATGCCTTTATGTCTGTAATTGCTGAATTTGGAAGCATACAATGGCATCTATTTTCAATATTCTCCTTAGAACAGGGAGCAAATCAGTTACTTCTCAAATGAGATGTAACTGGTAAAAAAGCTCTTACCTGCTCTTTCCTTTAGCAAAAGCAATGTCACTGCAACCTTCAAGGGCTACAGAATAATCCTAGGGCACAGAATCATGCCTGTCCAGTCATCTATTTTTTTTTTTTTTTTACATTTCTTTCCATCACTGCAAGGCTGCCAGGTAACTTAGAGGCTTAGAAGGGAAAAACTGAGAAGAAAACACAATTAATATTGATTGCAATTATTTGATTCTGATTCTCATATGCATGACAACCACTATAGTTGTTTTTCAGTGCCTCTAAACTGTACAATGGCTGCTTTTTAAGTACCTAAAATAAATGATCCCTGCATGTTAGTAAGGAAACGAGTTCACAACAGCTCATCCCGTCTTTGCAAAACAAATCATTTGATCACAGCTTTGGCCTTTTCCATAAATGAAAAGTAAAATCAAGACTTCACAATTCACACACTTTAAAGACCAGCCCAGAAAATCAGCAGAAAAAGCAATATGCTGCTTTGTGTGTAAGCAGACTTTCGGATATACAAGAATGAATTCCCTGTTTTAAAATATATTTCTTTTTAGTTCAAATGAGTTCTTCACCCAGTCATCATATCTGGAAGGGAAAAGCAATGGAAATAAGGAACACCGAGGCACCTTGGTACAATTCCAAGGTGTATTTCCACCCCAAAGGCCACGCCTTTCAGCATTTACTTGAGCTAAATTCCCAACCATTTCAACAGGTTTTTCCTCTGGCATGAAGGATTTTACCTTCTCTGCGAAAATACCTGCATTCTTCCAGCATGTCAAACAGAAAATATTACTTTCTTATACTACCAAGTGTAAAATTATGTAAGTAAAACCATGAAAGCAAAATCACAAATGTAAAAACCCCTTACTGTACATCTATGTTTGGACAGTGGTGGATTGAAACGTATGGACTGGATGTTCAAAGCATTTCCAGACAAAACACCTGCTGAATGCATTTGCTGGGTGCACAATGGCCTGGATGATCTCTGCTCAGTGTGCACCAGGATATATTTCAGCCCCCAGGTCATGAGGTGTGGCATGACCACATGCCAGCATCACGTGGGGCTGAGATGGAGATGATATTGTAGTTTCCACAGAAAAGCAATGCAAGCATGTAGATCAGACACAGGACATGCTCTAGCAGGACAGTGAGCACTTCATCCTCCAATAGAGACCTGCAATGTTTTCCCCAGTTCTGTACCTCCATGGTGAGTTTGACACTTGGGATATGGGTTGTCTGAGACACGCTGGCTGTAGCTCTTCTAGACTTCAGTTACTTATCTTAAGCAACTTATCCCCCCTTAAATTGATCTTCTCATTCTCTTTTCCCCAGTTAGGTTCTTTCAATGGTCAACATCTCCTCATCCCTCTGCCTCGTTGTCTGACACTGCCTGGAATTAACACATGGATCAAAATCCGAAACACAGAAATTAAATTTCCACCTCCTATCAAAATCAGGCAATTCACAGCAGAACAAGGCACAAGAGGCTGCTTAAACTCTCCCTCTTATCTCCTGCTCCTCCTTGCTTCTGTGCTTTCACTGTCTGCAGCTGTTGAAGAAGAGCTGGAGTAAGACATGTATTGCTGCTAAGGAAAGGAGGGGAGCCAGGCTTCACATCTGTGTCCCCTGACACCGCAGCCAGGCCAAACTGGAGCTATGGCCAACGCTTTTTCTTCTCGTGCTAAACAAGATTTTGTTTTCAAGCAGACATCTTTTGGGAACATCTTCCTTTCTGCATTAAAGCCTCCCCAGATAACAGTATTACTAATGCAGCTGTACCAAAACCACCAGGTGTGGAAAGCAGCATATCCTATGCTAATTACCTAAGCCTTCAACTTTTCAATTATGTCACAGTGACCTTTTAAAAATCATTTATTATTGACTGGGAAAAAATATGGATAGCTAGTCGGACCTAATTTCACCAAAGTGTCACTGCAGTGCTATTAACCAAACCATATTTTGTATTCAAGGATCAAGCTGCTTAAATAGGGAAGTAATTATGACATTAAAATGCCAAAAGAAAAAAAAAGATCATAAACGGAATTTGTCACCCAGTAGTATAACCCAAGGGTAAAGGGAGTTCCTGGCATGACATAAGTTTCTCTTGGAAAAATACAGTGCCTCATCTCAAAAGCAATATTACCTATTGGGTACCTTGTGGAACCTTGTTTTAGAAAAATATGTGTTTGTGCTGGGATTGCTTGGCAGAATGTTTTTATTTTTTTTCTAGCTGTGGCAGGTTGATGAACGCAGATGCCTGCACCCTTCCAAGCATTATTAAGCATGTCACATTAATTGCACAAAGTCATTTTGCTCCGCTCAGCATGTCAGGCTTCTATATATATCTGGGAAAAATAATGTAGGCATGTGGTCAGAAAAACAGCTGTGTCAATCAGGCTTCTTGCTTACAACTGAAACAAGAGTTAACCCAAACCTGCATTGCCGTGTGATGCAAGACAGTTTCAGCTGTGTGCTGCAGAAGACACCAAGATGTTCCCATGAAATCTCCAAGTAAATACAGAAGTATTGCATTTGAGTATCTTTCACAACTACAGCAACGACTCACGACTTCTTACTGAAACTGGACACTGTCCCAGGAGCCACGGCTGGGCTGTGAACCCAGAGAAGTGTGTGAGCACAGCAGTGAGCATAAAGGCAGGAAAAAATGGGTCAGAAATACCTGCAGTGCTGTCATCTTCACAGCACAGAATAAATAAAAAAATAAAAGGAACAAAGGTAGAGTGGCACAAAGGAGCATTCTGAACTCATCTGCAGAGGTGATGGAAGAGAATATTCTGATGACCTGCAGTGAAGTACAAGCTCTGCACTTCAAGAGAAGAACAGTTGCGTCCATAATCTGCCCCTGCAAGGAAAATGAGCAAGGTGTACCCACAGCTAGCAGAAAGACAGCCAACTCAAAGGCTCAAGGACAAAGAGGTGAGCATGAGCTGCTTTTCCTTCCATTCTATTTTTTCCAGAGACCGCTGTGCTGGGGAAAGCAGCAAAATGCAGGGGAACCTCCCTCAGCTCACAGAGAGGAACCAAAATACTGTCACCAGCAGCTGAGAGCAGCCTTACAGCTACAGATGGGACAGAGGTCAAGGTAGCAGGAACCTCCACACCACACTTTAACCCAGAGACCAGTCTGTGTGAGGAAGGGGCAGAACAAGCATGTGTTTCAGGACTCAGAAGCATGCACTGCTTTTCAAAAATGCCTACATTTATGAAAGACAAACATCCTTCAGGTTGAAATGAAGAAGCAGACATCAATAGTTCACATTCTAGAAGGAAGCACTGAAAGCCACGCTTGATAGTTTGTTCACCAAGCATTCACCACCTTCTCTGCCTCCAGTGGGAATTTAGGGTAACTGGAAGCATGCCTGACAAGGGAGTGTCAAGCTGAGGCAAGGAATCAAATAAACTTTTATCTGTATTGCTTGCATTTAGCTTCTGTGCTTTTCTGGCTAATGTTTCTGTCTCATGAATGAAAAGAGCAGTATCTTGGTGGAGTTTAAACATCCTACTTGCTATTCCTACATTTCAAGCCAATAATAAAAGCTAAGACTGGTTTCAGACATTAAAAATTAACACTGACAAAAAAAAAAAAAACCCATAAAATACGTGGGATGGGGTGAAAACAGATCTCCAGAGGACTCTGGAAAGTGAAGTGCTTGTTTCCTTATTTCCCCTCACTTCATTTGTAGCTCACTCTACCTAAAACCTTACCACAGCTCTCAGCACAGGGAAGGTCATGTTTATTACATGAGCAAAAGGTAACATGGACAAGATTTTGCATGGATTTTAAGATTTTAGGTGGCACATTACTAACTGCTCTAAACCTGGCAACTCCTGACCATAATACACAATGGCAAGAAGGAAAGATTAGGAACAATGTCCACCCAGAAGCAGCCGCCTTCTCCCCGATCTTGCTCACCAGCCGTGGCCTGGCTATGCTGCCTCCACCACCTCCTCCTGGCTTCCTCTGCTTCTTCAGCAAAGGTAACACTGCATCAATCCAACCAACTTGCAGTCCCATATAGACAGCCTTAAGAGCTTCAGTCTCTCTGTCTGCACAGCAAATGAAGAGATTTGAGCTGAGTGCTATCCCAATCTACAATTTTCCTCAAGGGAAAAAGAGAGGAACAGCTGGGGTAACAGACCACTCTTTTTATCCCAGTAACAACTCGTATTTCCATCACAATCACTCAATCACCACAGGGATTTTTCTCTCCCCATTACCAAGACTAGGTTCTAACTCAGTATTTAATTATATTACTGATTATTTTTTCCTGTCCCTTATCTTTTAACCGCAAAGGGAGACATAAAGTCTCCAGCTATCAGCAGGCTGAAGCATTTGGCTTGGCTCCCAAAGGCTCCTAACACTTCAGTGTACTCTGTCAAAGGAGGATTAACTAAGGTAGACTGTTCACAAAAAGATGCCTCTCATCTATGGGGCTACACTTACAGGGCTTCAAGATCTCATTTTCTCACAGATAATTCTCTGAAATCGACACAGAAAAAAAGAAGTATTATTGGACTCTTTGTATTGGAGTTTTCACATAAAATGAGAATGGGATATAGGCAGCGTTTTTCATATGCTCACGAAGATATCTCCAAAGAAAAATTATTCTCTCTGAAGTGAGACATCAACATCTGAAATTAATATGCAGCAGACCTGATGGTATCTCTCCAGCATTACATGCAAACGATGAATTGGAATTCGATTTTTAATTAATTTTTTTCCTTGCATGCTGGAAATCACTGCCTATTCCACACAACTTGGGAGGCAAGTCGCATCTGCTCTCCTCCAGCAGTGAAGAAAAGACACTTGTTTACAAACGTCTGGATGCTGAGATTAGGTTTTCTGCAGGGCTTCTACATAGCAATCAGCCTATTAGCCATAATTGTTGGGTTTCACATTTTTACCCAGCACTGCTTGTATCAGGTAATTGAAGCATCTCACCACAGCCCATCCTGTGGAGGGGATCACTGCAAGACACCACTGAACCACTCATTCCCCTCAGCAGCAGCACTTAGTGATGCCCAAGTGCTGCAGCACAGATTAGCAAGGAGGCACATAGAAGTGGCTTCTCCACTGAGAATTCCACTCGCATTTCTCCAAATGTGGAGTTTGCTTAGCTGGGTAGATCCAATAGCTTCCCAGCAGCTGGCTATACCTTGGCTGAAAATGTGTCTATACCACAGCACCTGAGTGATTTGGAAAATGTAACATGCTTAATAAGGCAGTAAAGAACAGTTATCATCTTCTGAACAGAAGCAGCCTGGGGACATTGATGGTCATAGTTTATTCACGGCAAGTCAAGGCACTTCAGTGAATAAAAAAAATCACGAACACACGATGTAAAAACAAAGTGACTTAACAGTTCCCCCCAAATAGCAATTTATCCCTAGCAGAATCAAAGCGAAATCCAACACACACCTTGATCAATCTGTGCACTGTTGCAACAGAGCTATTTGCTTGGCGGGGTATTCCTCAATGCATCACTCTTTGCATGTCCATAGCCAACACGATTTGTCTCACATCTTCTCAAGTCCCTGAAACAGGCAAGGCTGAGTCTTTTCACACCCATGCCCTGTTCAAGAAGGTCTCCTTCCTATACGTCTGGGTCTAGTCAAAGTAGTACATAAACCCCTCTACTCCCAGCATTCACACCAGCTGGGTCCTACCACAGAATCATGGAACTGCTTAGGTTGGAGGGGATCTTAAAAGCACATGGGCAGGGCTACCTCTACCAGCTCAGGCTGCCCATGGCACCATCCAACCTGGCCTTGAGCTCCTCCAGGGATTGGGTACCACAACACTTCTCGGCAGCCTGTACCAGCACCTCACTGCCCTCTGAGTGAAACACTTCCCTCTAACATCTAACCTAAATCTCCCCTTTTTAGTCCATAGCCATTCTCTCTTGTCCTATCACTATTAGACCACAATCCATCTTGCACATTTCCTCTATCTACTGTCATCTGCCTCCAACTCACAATTGCAGTTTTAACACTATGAGACGGTTTTCTCTAGTTTCTTCAGAAAAAAAGGACAAATTTCTAAGCAATGCCACCTCAGAGCAGTGATGGACTGCAAGGTGGCCATTCCTAACCCAGGACAAGGTACCAGGATTGTGGTCAATAGGTCCATGGGAGAACATAAATACATAAATGTCAGCTATCTGGAAGGAAAGAGGGATAAAAAAGATAATTTCCTTGTTTAAATCCAAGGTGTCTCTTATCTTTCAACTGCCCTGCCCCTTCCTCCTCTAAGGATGCAAACTGCAGCTGTAAAGGTGACCAAAAGTCCCCCAAAAGTTTATGGGAAAAAAAGCTTCCACGCAGGGACTGCAAAGGACAAATTGATGAGGGAAGTTGAGGAGCACCGCCTAAACGAGCAACAAAACTGGAACTGAAACTGATGAAGGATGCAAAGGACAAGAGGGATCCCAGACACGAGTACACACTGAGAGACGAGTTCTCTGCGAGCCGCCCTACGGAGGACCTGCGGGTGCCGGTGCACGAGGCCTTCTAAAACAGTCCCACGCCACAGCGCACGCCCGTCCCGTTAAAGCGTACACAGAATTAAGCACGGGCTTAAAAGTTTGCCTTTCATACGTA
>VXAB01002120.1:161449-342210 GCA_013399175.1 Odontophorus gujanensis
GAGTTGCTACTGAGTGGGAGCTGTCGCTGTTGGCTGCCGGACGTAGGTCTCAGGTGTTGAGCGTCTGCGGTGCCTTCTTTTAAAGGGACTGTGAGGATCGCGGGGATTCGCGGTCGGTTTGCGGCTCGGGTGTCCGAGGTGATGTGGGCCATGCTTTGTTCCCCAGCAGGAACTCGTGAATGACCGTATCACAACTCTCCCTTAAGTGACAAGAATCTGTAACCTATAGACTCCTCCTGCTTTCCCAACCCCCCTCCCCCCCCCCACTCTCTAGTTAATGAAAATACTTTTTATTTTGGGATGGGGCTTTTGGGACAAAGCTTGTCTCACACATCGCTTCTGAGGCACCTGGACGCCTACCTGTGCGACNATCCATCTTGCACATTTCCTCTATCTACTGTCATCTGCCTCCAACTCACAATTGCAGTTTTAACACTATGAGACGGTTTTCTCTAGTTTCTTCAGAAAAAAAGGACAAATTTCTAAGCAATGCCACCTCAGAGCAGTGATGGACTGCAAGGTGGCCATTCCTAACCCAGGACAAGGTACCAGGATTGTGGTCAATAGGTCCATGGGAGAACATAAATACATAAATGTCAGCTATCTGGAAGGAAAGAGGGATAAAAAAGATAATTTCCTTGTTTAAATCCAAGGTGTCTCTTATCTTTCAACTGCCCTGCCCCTTCCTCCTCTAAGGATGCAAACTGCAGCTGTAAAGGTGACCAAAAGTCCCCCAAAAGTTTATGGGAAAAAAAGCTTCCACGCAGGGACTGCAAAGGACAAATTGATGAGGGAAGTTGAGGAGCACCGCCTAAACGAGCAACAAAACTGGAACTGAAACTGATGAAGGATGCAAAGGACAAGAGGGATCCCAGACACGAGTACACACTGAGAGACGAGTTCTCTGCGAGCCGCCCTACGGAGGACCTGCGGGTGCCGGTGCACGAGGCCTTCTAAAACAGTCCCACGCCACAGCGCACGCCCGTCCCGTTAAAGCGTACACAGAATTAAGCACGGGCTTAAAAGTTTGCCTTTCATACGTACGCGCCAAACCCACGCGCACACAGCGTTCCCGCGGATCCGCGTGCACGTGCGCCCCGCCTGCTTACGTGTGCGCCGCAGGCAGAAGCGCCCCGACCCCATTGCGCGTGCACACGGAGGCGCGCGCAGGGGCTGCCCCCACGCGCCCGCCCCTCCCCCACAGGCAGCACGCACCGAGCATGCGCAAACTCGGTTCCGCGCCGCCGCCTGCCAGGCTTTGCCCTCTTCCAACATGGCGCCTTCCGCCTCACGCGCGCAAGCGCCGCTCCGGCTCCCTTCCGCCGGGAGCCCCGAGTGAGAGAGCCAGGAGGGAAGCGGCACGGTGCGTAGCGCGGCGCGGCCGCCTCATCCTTCCGTCCGCCTTCCCGCCTCCGAGCCTGCGCCGCGCCGACATCCGCGTTCTCCCAAGATGGCGACGCGGGGCTGAGTGGGAGCCAGGCCGCGAGAGGAGGCGCCCCGCGGGCCCGGCCCGCCCCCCCCCCCGCCTCTGCGCGCCGCCCCGCCAGGCCACTCGCCTCTCCCTTCCCCTCNGCTTTCCCAACCCCCCTCCCCCCCCCCACTCTCTAGTTAATGAAAATACTTTTTATTTTGGGATGGGGCTTTTGGGACAAAGCTTGTCTCACACATCGCTTCTGAGGCACCTGGACGCCTACCTGTGCGACCTGGTGTAGGGAGCTGCTTTGGCAGGGGGGTTGGACTAGATGATCTCTAGAGGTCCCTTCCAACCCTTCTGACTCTGATTCTGTATGATGGTCCCTCCGTATGGAAACTTCGCGTCCTCAGCAGGATGCTGCACTGACCTGAGGTTCTGTGAAGGCTCACTCAGCAGATTCATTTTACTGTGCCCCCTGCACGTCTGTCAGGAAGTTCTCCAGCGTGAAGCTGTACTTGAGTGTAGTTCTGATTGCCCAAAGAAGTAGAAGCTGCCTGATTGTACTGTCAGTGTATCTAATACAGTTTTGTTTCCATTGCTTTGAAAGTCTAAAAGTTAAAGTTCTCGAGAGATTCATACAGGTAGCATCCGCTTGGAGATTCCTGGCTAAGGGTTGAAGCTGCAGTGTGGGTGTGACAGTACTGATAGGCACCTCCCCCGGGTGGGAGAGGGCTGAGGTGGTGACAGGTACCTCTTAGTGAGAAAGAAAACTGTTGGAAAGTGGGCTTTGCATTGCTCACAAACTCCTTGCTTTGAGTGGTGGTGGAGTATTTGCATGTTGTGGTTCTAAGCACTCTGTGTACTTTGATCTTGGAAACAGTTAGAGGGACTTTTTTTTTCTATCTGAGAGTACTGTGAAACTCCGTGTTTAATGATTGGGCTGAACTGAAAATACAAAATGTGCGTTACCAATAACTTTCCTCATCTGTATTTGCTTTTAGAAACAAATGTGGTTTGCAGTGCTTGTGACTGTCTCTGTAATACTACTGTTGTCAATTCAGACATAATACTGGAAGAAAAAGCATACAACTATTTAGGTTTACTGGATGAAAAATAACTTTAATTGAAATAATTGTAGTGCAGTTTTACGGATGCTTTTGTCTCTTGTGAACATCCCATTCCACCCTGTGTTAGCTGTTTAATGTGGTATCTTTCCTACGGGAATTAACAAGTTCTTTTTCTGTTTACCAGAGCTGTTTGATATTTCTCCTCACTGCAGTATTCAGTGTCTCCCAAGTATTTGGAAATAAAAACATCAACCTAGATGGCAAAACAAATGATTTGATTTGTTGCTTGCTTTGTTTCATTTGTTTTTAGAGGTATGATTGTGTGCAGCTATTTAAAACAAAACCTCGAACGATCAGAGCTGTCTGTCTTCATTTATTTTTTTTCAAGCAGTGAGTTTCAAAGCCTAGATCTTAATCCACCTCCTCCTCAAAACTGATGTGTGATTTTTGATCATTTATCACGTAACAAACAACTCCAGTCTTTTTTAAATCACTGCTCCTGCTTAAAGACGTGTGAATGATGATCTGTGGATGCAAGATAAAACTCTGCATTAAATATATGTAGGCATGGATATTTGATACCTGTCAGTCTGTTAGAGCATCTTTAGTCTGTACCTGTTTAATGTGGGAAGATAGACAGATTCACTTCATTTTAGTTGATTTGTTTATTTATTTATTTATTTATTTATTTTGTAAGAGGCAACATGCTGCGGAAATATGAAGTGACACGTGTTCCTCTGGTGTATAAAACCATGTGTGTTTCACTGTAAATGTGTCCATTGTGGATGTGTTGTTCGTTAGATTTCTCATGAATTCTCTTTGAATAAATATATAAGGGGAGGGAGGGCTGGGGATGGGAGGGGAGAAATCTTTGAGTCAAGTTTTAATGATCATAAACATATTTAAGTGTGAACATGTTTAAGCATATACCATCTTGTATAAACAGTAATTAGTGTGATACATGATATGACACTTAAAAGAACAAATTAAGTGTTATATTTTTCTAAACACAGCGTTTTACTTTTTGCTGTGCAGGAATGTTTGGTTTTTGTTGTTGTTTTTTTTTTTTCCTTTATTACTTTCGGTTTCAGTTTACTTAGGGAATGTCCAGAGAGTATTCGTTTTTTAAAAGGAGGAAATGGATTTTTCCCCTCCCCTTCCACCACTGGAAGGTAAAAATTCTTAAAATGAAACAGAGAAACAAAGGGAGGGAATTCCGGGATTATCAGTGCGAGCATTGACTTTCCTTTCTGGTCATGTTAGGCCAGGTCTTCACTCAGCTTCAGTTAATGGATCAGTACTGTTTTTTAAACAGAGGTATGTTTTATGTTTCTGACTATTTTGGTAAATGGTTTTTTTTATTTGTTTGCTTTTTCTTTAGTATCTGTATTTTTGAGCCGAGTTTCATAGAGAACCAGTATTTAAGGATAGCTGTTAGTAATTGAATTCTGATTCGTATGTAGCATGAGAGGGGCAAGAGTTCACTGTCAGGGTCTTTATCAAATAATTTAAAATCTGTTGTTTACTTGAATTAATCTCCTACTTTACCTGACCAGTCCCCCTCCCCAAAAGAGCACTGTAAGTATTGCTTAAATATTTATTTCCCAGAGACAACAGCAATGAGCAAATCGCATGCTTGAAGTGACTTTTGTTCTTGTCATCTCAAATACTTTGACCTTAACTAACATTTACTGCACTAACTTCCTGTATATACAGCCAACACCTGGCAGCCTCGTACAACAACGTATGGGCCATGAA
The DNA here is from genome assembly GCA_013399175.1 of Odontophorus gujanensis. Taxonomy (NCBI): domain Eukaryota; kingdom Metazoa; phylum Chordata; class Aves; order Galliformes; family Odontophoridae; genus Odontophorus; species Odontophorus gujanensis. The sequence goes on from VXAB01002120.1 coordinate 165,689, forward strand.
TGAGAGTTTGGAGGCTGCTGGCTCATATGAACAGTAATGTGCATAATGTATCTAGTTGGTTAGCCAAAAGTCAGCAAATGCAGTGTAAAAGGATATGTTTTGTAATGAAGCAACAGGTCAGAAACTACATGGAGTGGTGGGGCATTCTTCAGGAAAGTAACCTCACAGTAGAAACATATAAAGAAAAAAAGGTAACTTAAATAATGTTTAAACCCAGGATTCCTGCCTGGCAGTGTTAACATGTGAAGAAGCTGGACTTCAGGTAGCTATTTTTTAATAGTTCCACCTCACTGTGGCAGAGCTTTTTGTCAAAATAACTTGTTGATTGCAAAATTACATTCTAAATTAAGCATTATCATCTTGCATAGTCTTGTTGTGAATGAATCTTTTCAAGGAAGCATTAACTACTCTTTACTTTTAATAGGTTGAACCTGCTTCCCTGTATTAGTAACTGCTGAATGGAGGAAGGGGGTGGAGATCAGTCTTTACCAGGATTCATTCTGTTACCGCCTCGCGTGGTGTTTTGTACCCATGTTCTGCTGGGTGGTGAAGAATTAGGAGAAGCTGCAGTTGTGGATCTAAATGGGTGGTTTCCCTTTGGACCCCCAATCCTCTGTCTTAGGTAAGAGGGGTGGCCTGCTTCTTTTGGAGCAACTTAGGTTTCCTTAGGACAGGTATGTATGTGTCAAAATGAAACTCAGAGCAGGTGTCACTGAGACTTGAACCTTTCTGCAGTGTGGTGGTTTGGAAAGGATATTCACATTATGTGGCATTCTAAGACTTCATCAGAAAGCATCACTGCTTGCATCCATACAAACAGCTGTGCGTTCAAGTAGTTTTGAGTCCTGTTTACCTTGTGTATTATGCCAACAGTGGGACTGGACTGGAGGTAGATTCCAGTTGTGACATTCTGGTACATATTTGAGCTGATGTACCTGTTGGCTGCTTGGTATGGCAATTACTAGTGTTTTTTTTCGTGTTCTGTTCATTAGTACATCAAAAGTCAAACTTAATATACTTGTGTGACCTGATTTCACAGGATGTGGCCTAAGTAACTAAATAAAAAAATCGAGCATAGCAGCTTTTAGTTCCAGAACCTGTTTCAGACTGATGGAATTTTTGGTCTCAGTGGACCTTGCAGTGGCCAGTGGGATCACAGGTGGAAAATTATGGAACCAGTATCAAGGTTTGGGGCTTGTTGTGTACTGGTGTGGCAGCAATGAATCCACATAGTTTCCTCTTCGGTGTTTTTGGAGCAGCATGGCAAGGCTTCTGCTGTTCAACTGAGCTTGGGTTGTAAGGGCGAGACTAGGTCTTTGTGCGCCTGTCTTTGAGATGGCTCTGCTTCTCTTCCCTTTGGATTCCCTTTTGGGACTCCTTGATATGTCCTTGATGGTCATTATGCCAAGTAGATTGGTGAAGAGAGCAATGGGAATAAAAAATAGACCTTCTCCTCTCCCCGAGAGGCACAAAGATCTGTAACACAGTGCCAAGCTGCGTGGTGCTGAGAGATGCCAGGCTTGTCCAGGCAGCTGGGCCCTGGCAGTGCTTGTGCTCTCCTGCTCTGGTATGCTCTGTGAGACCTGGGCTGGAGCAGCTGCGGCTCAGCAGACTTGGGGTGTTGGAGTGTGGTGAACTGGCTCTTAAAGGAGCTCAACTTCCAAAATCAGGTCAAAATACTTCAGGAAATGGTTCCTTACTCGTGGGTGAAGTTTTCTTGTTTTGTTTTCTTTTCTTTTTGCTTCAGGGTTAGTCATGCCTTTGAGCTGATGACTTCAGTACTTATAACATTCTGATTTTTTATGGTGTCGTATTTTCCTTTTAAGAAAAAGGTATGAAAAAAAACTTCAACAGAGGTAGATAATGCTGTCTGTCACTACTTCAGAATTTCCAGTGGGATGCTTTCATCTTTATTTGCATAGCTATATTCAGATAACACTTAGTTTCTGATTCATAGTGAAATCTAATGTCCAAAGTCTTGATGATCAGTGTTAGGCTTTAGTACCCTATTCTATGTTTAGAAAGTCCAAGGTACACTGGTGTACACTGGCAACTGTAGCAGCACTCAGGTTCCTGTTTCAACTGCTGTAGCCAAAGTTGTGTGCTGTGGATGATGAAAATACATGATAACTGTCCACACAAGCTGTAAATTGGGAGGACTTGAGTGTTCTTACCTCTTACTGAGGTACTAGTATTTCTGGGTTGAAAATGATGATTATGGTGATGAAAATGGTGATTAAATAGTCCGTTTGCATGTTTCTTCTGACCTGGATATGTTATTGAAAGGAGACTGTTTGTGAATACTTGTTTTATTTGGGTAACATGATAAGAATGTCTCATGGGGACGAAAATGGTTCTTATTCAACTTATGTATTTAATGTTGTGTGATAAAACCTATAATAACTAGGTAGAATACCTTCTGTCTTGTGATAGCTAGCTTGTGTGATATGGGTTTTTGTGGTTTGTTTAAAAGGAAGAAAAGGCCTGTCAAGCTCCTGATAGGCACGTCTTCATTGTACTTTTCATCAGGCAAGGCACAGGGGTTATGAAGTGTTTTTCATTACTTATTTCTTAACTATTTTTGCAGTTCTTTACAGTTGTTTGGTTAATTCAATAGGTTACCATCTCTGTTGGTTTTAAGGGCAACTTGAAGTCTTCTGATGGAAAACGTATGGATCAGGAGCGCAGAAAAGCAGCACTCTTTTCTCATTTATCTCTGATAAATGTATTTGTGGTACTTCTTCACATTATACTTTGCTTTCACTCCATGCACTCTGCAAGCTGGTGCTTTGTGGCTTAGAGGATGGTTGGTTAATTGCGAATAGATAGCATTGCTCTGCATGTACAAGTGTGTGTACATGAAAAAATTTGCATACATTACGATATAAGCTGGAAGTCCTGTGGTGTGAAATACGAAAATATTGTTTGTGTTTGTAGGAGTACTTTTAGCTGAGTTTGCCTGGTGGCTTCTGTGTGAATGAAGAATTATTCTTTGTGGTGTCTGCTGTTGGTAATACCTCCTCCCATCAGGAAAATCATGTTACTTTCTCTCTTTGGATAAATTTATGAGTGGTAGTAAAGTTTATTGATGCAATTGTATAGGTTTGTTGTTCATCCTGATTATATACAAATCCACATAATTACCATATTTTTGCATTGAAATAGGAGTTCTGCTGCATTGAACAGATAGACTGCTCTGTGTAGGTATTTTCTTCCACTGGAAATATAAAAAGTTGCACACATCTTGGAAATGCTGTGGAGCTGAACTGGCACTGATGCTCCCTATCCAGGTTTGCTCTTATCCCTAGAGCACATTTGGGCCTTGGGTTTTGGATGTGTTCTCTGTCATTTGACATCATTAAGACAAAATGTGAAAATCTTACTCTTAAGGTAACTGGATCAGGGCTTCCTCCATGGGAACACTGACCTAAGGTGGGAATCAGACTGAATCAGCTCCACTGGATTTATATACTCTTAATAGAGCTTTAGAACCAACAAATTAACTATTAATCTTTGTGATACCAAAGACATTCTTTGAACCAAATAAGTAAGTTTCCAAAAAAGTAAACATTAGGTTTCTTTAATTATATGACTATTTCTGTGTAACTTACATCCCTCCTGTTGGCTGTACTGTGCTCATTAGCTGCTCGTTAAAAATGTTCGGGGTGTGTTTAGGCGTGAGTTCCTTGTTTATTATGGCTCTTCTAAAAATGAACTTTTTATAGAAATGCTTACCAAACTTCAGCAGCTCTGTGCAGCCAGGACCAAGGTGTGGTTCTGTTTGTGACTTTTGAAAGCTTTTTTTTTATTATTATCGTATATACTAATGTCCTTTAAAAAAAAAAAAACAGTACTTTTTTTTAGTTTTCTTTTTAAGAGGAAAAAAATGGATGCGGGTTGGGGTAGGGTGGAGCAGGAGAGAAACCTTGCCAGAATTTTCCAGAAGAAGGAAATGGATATTTATAATAAACTGGATGAACGGAATTATAAAACTGTATTGCATCACTAGAGAGGAAAGAATAGGGAACACTGTGTATGGACGTTGGGCTTTTGCCGTTTCCCTGACACGCTAAGTATTTTCTGCTGTGGCTGGTATTGAAAGTCCTGTGTTTCAGTTCATTGTAAACTTGTGACTAATCGAACTGCTGTTCTCATATCATTCAGAAGCAACTGTGAGTTTTGCGACGATATGGCGCGTAATGCAAAAACTGAAATGTAATGTTTTGCTTATAGGTACAGGAACTGTACAAGTCCATTTTTAGAATTGGAAAGAACAAGTTTCTGCAGCTCTGGAAAGTTATGGTATGTTTATGTTTTTCACTTCTATTATGTGTATATATTATGACTAATAATAATAATTGTTTTGTTGCTGATTTAAACAAAGAAATTGATAATAGAAGTTGGAAATTCAAGAAAACACGCACGTTCATTTTTCCCATATTTATTCAACTTTAATGTCTGTTACTTTTAGGTTTAGTTTCTTTGGATAACTGAGTTACTTGATCTTCGTGGAGAAAATAAATACTGATGATGCAACATTGATGAATTTCCTTTTAATTTGTTATACAAGCTCAGCATTATGCCACTATGGTCCGTCTTATTTCTCTGTGGGTTGGATAAGACTTGGGGCTGTTGCTGAAAGCTTTTTCCATGCTGCTGTAACATTTATAGCCAGACTTGCACGCTTTTTAAGTATAACTTGCAGAATAGTCTCAGAGCTACTAGAAAAGTTAATCAAACGTCAGTGTTAGCAAAAATTACAAATTGTGATGTTCGGAAACTCAGAAACGTAACCTTCACTAATATCAACCTGTGGCACATCGTGTCTCTCTTTGTCTAGGCTCTTAAGTGTCCAGCTAGCTTAAAATTGTGCATGAGCATTATAACAAAATTAAACTTTTAACTTGCAGTTATTCTAGTTCCCATTTTTTAACTTTGTGCTGCAGCAGTCTGGTGGAGATCTATGGTGTTAGAGAAAATCTGTGCCACCCTGTAGTGGCTTGAGTTCTATAGTGTTCTTGATGCATAGTGATTTTTTCTTTTAACTTGCTGAATTTTACATTCAGAAAAAAATTGATATTAGAGTTCCTATATATTTTTCTAGATTTTCAAATATATGTTAACACAAAATCATATAGGGTTACTTCCACAACTACATCTAAGCTATGTGATACTTTTTTTGTTTTTTTTTAACACCTTAAGTACCCGGGAAGAATTTAGTAACTGCTGATACAAGTTTTATGCCCAAGTATTTATGTCTAGATTCTTCTTTTGAAGATATCTAACATTAAAAAATAATAACAGAAATGAAAGTTCTGAGATTTCAGCCTCGTGGAAGGACTGTTGACCATCTTTTTTTTGTGTTAAGTTCTTTCATGGGGGTTAAAAATGATTAATTCTAAACTGACACTTTAACTGTGGTGTGTGGTAATTAAAAAACTGTAAGTCTTAAAAAAATAATTAAAAAAAAAAGTATATAAAAAGTTGCATGCTCTCAGGAACATCTGGATTATGATCGTTCTGTGGATTGGTCCTGTACTCCAGGACCAGGTAGTGTGCATTCACTTTGCACCCACAGCACCAATGGGACACCCACCTGCTTCTCACTCTTCAGTTTCAATAGTGGTTTTGGGCGTGACTGCTCTCTTTCAGACTGAAGCTGTTATTTCTTCTTTGCTGTTATCTCTGCTGCCTGCTTTCTTCTGAATGTTTAGCTATTTGCTACTGTGTATGTGGATGTAGCCTTTGTAATGTTAGACACTTTGTAAGCTGATGGATAAGAATCCCCCTCTAACACACCACAACGTTCAAGTAGTGATTACTGGCAGAGCGTCAGAAAATCTGAGCGTTATGCTGCAGAACTGCATGATTGTTTGGTTTTAATATGACCTATGTATAAACAAACATGCTGGTGTCACTGGAGAACTTGGTGAACAGAAAGGTGCTTTACATGGGAGGCTCCTTGTGATGGGTGGGTGGAAAAGGAAAAGCAAAATAATCAAGCATGAGCAAAAAAAGACGTGGAATAAAAGCTTAAATAGCTAAGCTGAAGTGAAACTGTAAAACTTAGCTGTTTGGAAGATAATTTGATACCTACCCAGTAAATGGAGAGCTAGCAAAACAAATTTAAATAGGTGATTGTATTTCACTTTCTGATGTAGGAGGACCTTTCCATTCAAAAGTGTATAATTTTGGAGGGAGCCTGAAGTAGCAGACGTAGCTGAGGTAGAAACAAATGGTTTTTTCAGAGATGGAACAAGGCTGGGAGTGGAGGAAAAATTAGCTATAGTCTAAGTGGAAAATTTAGTAGCTAAAACTAATTGCAATGTCCAGAGTCATGGAGACAGTTGTAGAAAGTGAGGGAGAAACAAAGAAAGCAAGAAGCCTTTAGCTTTAGAAAGAAAAATAGTAGCAAACACTAACCACTTTCAATTACTGCATTGTTTGTGAGTATTTTTGGCAAAGCATTGCAAGTATCTGTATACAGATACCATAAGGTGAAGCTTTTATATAATTCTATATATGATTCCTGCATTTGGAGGTTTACTAGGTACACCAAATTCTACCTTTATTAAACTCAATAATTTCTGTTTTCACTGAAATGTAGATTCCTGAATAGTACCAACCTTCATTGAAAATTCAAATCCCCTCTCCAAATAGTTTTATTACTTGCTAACCTGCATGCTTGTGTTTCTACTGAGTTTTTCAACCTAGTTTCTAGTCATATTTCTTTGGTATGTGTGTTTTCTTTCAGTGGGAGGATCTTTTTTGTATGTGTTCATTCTCTGTTATGAAAGGACTTAGTTTCTTCCTGCATCCTCATCAATTATCCTGATCAACTTTTAACTCTTTTCATTACCTCTTCACAAGGCACTTTCTCCTGTTTTAATGCTTTGGCAGCTCTTTCTGTTACTTTGGGAATGCTTTGGAAGAATATTGAGTAATTGGAGAATTAGGTTCAGGTTTTGAACGTGTCTAAAATACTGTGTGTAGATGAGTACCTTCCCAGGAGCTGTTTGTGAATTGTATCTGTTTTAGCTGTAATACAGGGAGTGTCTTTCCATGCTTTCTGTGTTGGTAGAAGCAATCAAGCAATAAAAGGAAATGATGTTTCCAACCGTACTGAGAGACTAGAAGTCTCAAGTGCATCTGATATTTCTCTGCAAGTTACAGTTAAAACTGAACTTAGGAATATGGAGGATATTCTGCAGTTTCTTTCAGGACATTTAATGAATCAGTCTTAAGAGGGGATCACAGGATTGTAGGGGTTGGAAGGAACCAACCCCTCCATGGGGGTCATGGAGTCCTGGGGATCATGATAAATGACAAGCTTTCCTATTGGTTGCAGTTTTCTTTTTGAAGGAGTGTTAAGCTAGCAGTGGTAGTTATAAGGGCACCCTTCACTGTGTGGATGATGACTGTCCATCATGCTACTCAAAGTCACTCTGGGAATGTGTCAGTTTGGAGAAGGGTATTCATTCTTGAGGGATTCAGATTATTCAGCAAACATATAAAAAGTATCTTGACAGATAGGTTCCTGAGAGAGATGGTTATTTGAAATTAAAACATATAAAATTCCTGTGCTGGAAGCTAAGGAACATTGTAGCACTCTTCTGTACTGGTAAATCATCCCCTTTTTAATTAATATCTTTTAAAAAGATTATCTTAAAGCTTATTCGGAGGGGAACTGAAAGTAGATGCTTAAAAATGCCACTTTTGAGAGCATCAGTCCTTTTACCTGTCAATCACAGGTGTTCCTCAGTTCAAAGGCTTTCCTAGACCTAGATGCTGAGTGTCAGCCTCCAGATGTGCAAATAGACACCTGTAAGACAAATTATGTAGGAAGAAATAGTAAGTTTAGAAAATCTGTACAGGTGAAGACTTTGATTTACACTGATTTGTAGCTGGAAGTTGTTTTGGGTTTATTTGATTATGAATATGTACTTGTGTTCTCCATGGTGTAGCTTTGGATTCTGATTGTTGAAGCTGGGAGCCTCATCTTGACTCCCCTTTGTGATTCCAGAATTTAAGGTTCAAGGAAGTACTTGAAGAGAAGATCTAATCAGGCTGTGCAACCAAGTTGCTTTTTAACCACTTCTGAAGCATCTGAAGGTGGTTTCTGACTGCTTGCTTTCACTGGTTTATTATTTATTGTTTATTATTTATTTCCTTCCTCCCTCCCTTTCATTTGATAGTGTTCTTTTCAGACAAGCTGCACCTTTTTCACCTTTTAGAAATGGATATTGTCTCCAAGTACTGTGTAAATATTACTTACCCTATTTTCTCTTGATGATGGCTACTCTGTGTCATATACATGGCTTGAGAGTATGGTTCTTGCCCGTTGTATTGGTGATTATAATATGGGTTGTTGCTGTCCTGGTTCAATCCACCTCTTGTAAATAGTTGCTAGCCAGATATAGATGCATCTGTATTGGAGCATGCCCAGTCCCAAAGAGCCTCTAGCAGCCATCTCAGGTTTCTGGGATATATTCCACAGACATGAACTTTGCTTGTTACCTTCAGCTGCCCTATCTCTTTGTGAAAGACTAAACTGTAACGGCATACACTGGAGAAATAATTTTTGAGTCATTTTGCTTTAAGAATAAAGATTTGCTCTGGAGCTGTTTTAGAACGGTACCTCCTGGAAGGTAATTTGCATCCAGAGATTTTTGTAAAGGAATACCTACGACAGATGAATGAATATCTGTTGTAGTTCAGTTTTCTTTTACACAGTTCTTTTTTTTTTCTCATTTTTTTAGTCTTCCCTTTCCTGATTCCTTTGTCTCTTTTAGCAATTTTTCTACCTTGTATGAGTCCAACAGTCAAAGTGTCCCCCGTGTTCAAACATTGTGTTTTACATTAGGCATCTTTGGAGGTCTCCTTCACACCCACTCCATGTTTTAACATTCTGACCTCTTGCTGCCACAGACAGCGCTCTGCAGATGGAAGAAGAAATAAGGTTTTAGATGAATTTTTATCTGTGGTAGAGAATTCTGACCAGTCATATCCAGTCCCATGAGACTGGCAGCAACTATTCCTAGGGAAGTTGGGATGAGAAGGACATAAGAGGGAATGTGATTTGTTGAGGTTTCTTGCTGCTGTCGAAGTGGAGCATGAGATTTTTAGATCTCAGTATAGTAAATTCAGTCTCAAGGTATCATGTAACAGATTAAAAAGGACTGCAGCTCCAAGATTCAGTGTCCTGATCCATGATAAGTTTAGTTTGTAGATCTAGATTTCATTACAAAACTTAGATGAGCTAACAACAACTTAGGTTTGTGTTGGTTTGGACACAGTTTTGCTTAATGTGGGGGCTGTAAATTCTGTGTTTGGTGCTAAGTTTGTCTAACACATGGATCTCTGTCAGGCCTGGATGCAGGCTTGCCTTGGCCATGACTGTGAAGCTGTCACCTCAGAGTACATTCTTTAACAGTCCAAAATCTGATGATTTTGAAACCAGCACCGGTGCTTCATGTATTCCTTCACAATTGTATGGAAGCGATAAAGAACACAAAACACCTCTGGGAAAACTCAATTTTATTAATGCTGCTGTTGGCTTGTTATTCTTAATGTGCTTCCACTTCCATAGAGTGCAGCTGAGGTATTAGGTACTTAGGGCAACCAGACAAAATGCAGGTTTCTTCCTAACAGATGAGGAATTAGAGACTACACCACTGTCCTCTTTCACTGTTGTACTGGAAGTTACTTGTGCTTAGTTTTTAATTTCTATGTGGATTTTTACAGAGCCATTTCAAATCGATTCTTCAGAAAGCAGCAAGAAGTAAGATTTAATTTGAAAATATGGCAGTGCCCCACAATAGACTTCTGTTTTAAAGCTAAGGCTTGCATAAGAACAGATAGGTATTGTCAAACAATTATAATGTCATAAAACAGTGTTTTTAAGGCTTGTTAGGTTTGTATCTTTCTTTGTTTTTTTTTTGCTATTAGGTTTTGTTAGCAGTTGATGGTCCACAGATACTAGTTTGAAAATCTTTACCTGGTCTGTCATTTGGTTTTGATGGAGGAGGAACTGTTCCCATTGACTTTTTTCCATTGCACTGTACTCCTAGCATTGACTCAGTTATTGGCTCTAGCTTTGACAATGTACACCTGTACCTATGTTTTTACCAGAGAACCTGTTTTATTTTGGAGATTTTCAGTTGCTTTTTTTCACTTAAATCAGCCGCATTTGTGAAGTCTGTGGTATTACTGACTTCGTAATGAAAATGACACTTCTTATATCAAGAAATGTGCCTGATTTAAAAGCATTATTTCAAAAATAATGTAAACTTCACCCCATTTTAGAGATGCAGACTCTAGCAGAGTTGCGAATTGTAACTGAATAGCAGAAGTCAGCAGCTTTTCAGACAAACTTGTGAAAATTGTAGGACCTGTTCAGCCATTTCATCTGAGTCAACAGATGTGGATTATCAGTGAGAGTTCTCAGTTGCTCATCAAACTGAAGACCTTACTGAAAGGCTTGTGACACGTTGGGCTGAAGCACAAAAGCTTTGTTTGCTGAAGTATGCTATAGGGTGTGCTGTTAGTATTTGCACTGGATCATGATGACTGCAGATGTTGTAGAGAACTGTGCTGGTCTGGGTGCCTCCATAGCTTCTGTGCACCTTGCTGCATTAAAATCTAAACGTGTGGATATTCACCTGTTAGAGACACAGAAATAAAACTTTTTTTCAGATCCCGAACAGAGTTCTGTATTGATATTGCCTGTTTAGAGAAAAAATACCTTTTTGTACTAAATACAGTAATAATGTTTCAGTTTAATTAGAAACTTTGTATCTGCAGAAAGTAAATCATGCTGTTTGATCTGACTCCATCAGAGGCCACTTTGCAATCTGTTGAGTGATAGTGCTTGAGTGGGAGAGAGAATGGGGTGATACTGAGTGTTGAGGCTTACAACTGGAAATATTTTATCGTTTAACTATAGAGTAGATAAATAGGTAAGGGAAGAATTGGTTCCTTTTCAGCCATGGAATTAATCAGCTGGAATGGTCCCAGAGCACTCTGGGCCCGAGTATTGCTGGATGATCATTGGCTGCCACCTGAGTGACAAAGTAAAGGACCAAGCCTTCAGTTTAAACCAGTGGAGCCAGATCACAGGAAAGAATTGACAGGTAAAATACACTTTTGAAAATGTAGAGAAGAGAGTCCATACAATGTAAACGGAGCAAATAGCGTAAAAGATGGACCACCAGTGGCAAGACTTGTTCCTTTAAAACATGGCTTTAACTAGCTTCATTTCTGGGGAAAGGCATATAGCAGAGCATTAGTTACTTGTTCTTCCCTTTCAAACACAGAACCTCTGTAAAGAGCTGGTATTAATTCAGGTGTAGAAGAGGAGCAATTTATCAAATGTTATTGTAGTTAGAACCTACAATTCATGTTCATATACATACAAATCTTTAAGTGCGTTTTGTCTTTAGATCAGGTGCTTTCCACTGGTTCAAGAGACGTGGGGTGTTTTTGTAGTCATTTTTCTTTTCTTTTTAGAGATTAAAAATAAGCTGATGAATGCTCATTTTCACCAGTTGTGAGTACTGTAGTGAGTATTCAGGCAGTCGCACACTGCTATCTAAAAGATTTGAACAAGATTTTATGAAGCCTTTCTTTTTTTTTTAGCAGACAAACTAATTCTTAGCATCTGTGACTTTGTTCAGTGGGCTGGCTGAAAATAGTTTATAAGGACTTTTAACTAAATTATTTTTACTCATTTAGAGTTGTTAAGCTCATGCTTAGCCCAACGTGACACAGGACTGGTGTGACAACTCAGTTTTTAATCAGTGACTCAAAATTGTGATCACCCTGATGTCACCGAATGGCCACAGCTTGTAAAAGGTAAGATCAAAACGTATTGTGTTGCTTCTCCAGGTAACTGTTAAAATAATGTTTATTTTAAGACTTCAATTTGTATGACTTGAAGTTAATTCTATAAACTGTACTAAGGTATATTGTTTATTTAAGTCAATTTTGGATTACACTTTTGCTTAGAGTGATTTCAAAGCTCACACAGTTTGTCCCTGCCTGCTTTTTAAATCACGAGCACTGCGGTGCTCCATTGTGCTCCTCTTAAGAGCAAAGCCATCACTTAAATATCTCTGACTTTACTGTGATACTAAATTCTGTGTAAATTGTTTAATGTACTTATTTAAGTAGATTGCTCTATTAATTTTAAGTATTTGTACAGGTTGATTGATGATAAAAATCTGTAGACTTGCATACGTTTACTTTTCTCTCCTAGGGAGTTACAGTGGAGGTAAAAGGAGGGGCTTGCAGAATGGAGAAGTTGCTCCCTGTGTTGTTGGAAGTGAGCCACCATCTGAATTTGCTAGCTCATACTGCAGTATTCAGATTAGTTGGTGTCTTGATCAGTTTCTATGATCTTATTCAAAGCTGAAATTTATAAGAGCGTGTGCTCAGAGGTTTTCCTTTGAACAGAAGTTGTTTCAGATTTGTCACACTATGTAGTTGTTTTCAGTATTATTGTCTGCCTAGAAGAATAACAAGGTTTCCTGTTTGTAAACAGTTACTATAGAGTAAACAGCTTGTCAACAAATAAATACAATTGCTGTAATTAGATTGGTTTTTGATGTTGTTTTAATGAGTATTGAAAGCTCATCATACTTGTTGCTTACATTGTTATTTGAAACCTGTTAAAATCCATTTATTGAGTGGATTAAAATTTCTGCAAGTCACTTTTGCTGTAACATGAGCAGATCTACCATAAAAGATAATCTGAAGGAATTTGAACCCTTTTCTTGTTGAGCTACTTACCTCAGAGGACTGAACTTTTTTCAACTCAGCTAGTTCTTTTTCCCCCGGCACTTTCCTGCAACTTTGTCTTCTCATATATTATACATAAATTATAAGGGTAGGAAAAGACACTGGATATACTGATAACATTGTTTACTTGCCTGCACTGCAGACTGCCGTCTAGTTTTTTCTTTACAACATTAGGTTTAGATGCTAATCTACTGTTCTTTTCTGTAATTTTTCATATTGCTGTGTTTTTAACTATCAGAGTGACTAATACTCTTGACTTCTTTGACACCACTGTTTCACGTGTGGTTTCATAACACCTTAAAGCTTTGCTATTATCCATAGCTTCATTGGGTTACATTGCATATGAATAAAACAGAGCAAATAGCTGCCTCAAACTTCCAAATGGGCTCTGTGCTCTCAGTGGCTGAAGTCATGCATGTTAGTAGAGGAGCTAGCCAGTGTGAATATAGACACTTCTCACCTTCACTCCTCAAACTGGATAGCTTCAAGCACTTTTATATTTAGATGAACAATTAGGAAGAGATTTCCTCTTCTCTGTTAAGTCTAGGGACTTGGTTTGGAGAGTCAAAGAGGAAATTGAACTTTGATTTTTTGCTGTTGAGCATTGTTTTTCTGCAGCAACTCTTTTGGTCAGTCGTGAGTTTGAGTAAGTGAGGTAAGGATCATTTGGAGGGAATAAAAAGATCAAATTTTGAGACTGGGTTGTTTCTCTAAATTCTTTTTTAGCTGGATGATTTGTGTGTTTTAAACACGAGCATAAACTTAGTTGGATAGTAACTTCAGAGTTCTATCCCTACTGTCAGTTGAATTTTGTAACTACTGAAATATAAACAAATTATTTCCTGTGTGCTGCATCGTCTGTCGCTGCGTAGTATCCAGTTAGCTTAGGAATTAAGAATTGTGTGCCAGAAATGCTTTCTAGGCACTGCATCTGTTAATATAGAACAGTTTATAAATTCTAGAAAATTGGTAAGATCTGGTGTGTCAGTAAAGGAACTGAGGTTTTAATAGAAAATACTGAGAACATTAGCTGTGCTAACAGAAGTCTCCTAGCAAACTTGGGTGAAACCTACAAAATGAGTTCTATTTACAGATATTAGCTCACTTCTGTTTTGAGAAAACTGTCATGAAAGACATTTTTGTTCATGGAAGCTACGGAGTGTTGCTGTAATGGTTGTGCTGTATTTCTACTCCTACGCAATACATCCAGTCCAACAGTTCCAGTCAACTGTACCAAAATGTACCACAGTGAAAGCTGGGTACAGTTCATAAGACTATTGAAAAGCAGCGTGAGGTGGCTGAGATCAAAACTGTACTTGTACTGCCTTGCCTTCTGGCTCAGAAGTCTCACTGGAATGGGGGGAGCCCAGAAGAATAAAAATAAATTATGCTAGCACTGATTCAGGAAGTTAAAGAACAAGATTGGAGTAAGAAGAAGTCAGGCAGCTGTAATTTAGCTGTCCCAAGTGAATATGGAGCTATACCCCTTAAATAACTTTGTATTAAATTAAAGGGGTAGGTACAAATGCCGGACAGTAACATGGAATTCTCAGGATTACTGGCTGACCTCTTGATTGGAATGAAGAAATAGGAAACTGGCTGTAACTCTTATGTTCTGTGGAGTTACCTACATAAATCTGATTAATGAAAGACAAGAGATTTGTCTAGAGAATGTTGAAACCTGCTTCTGAGCTGCTGCATCTTAAAGTTCAGCTGTTGATCACTGATAAACTTTGAATATACCTTTTGGTTACAGAAATGGTTACAAAGTGTTAGCCCGGAACTGCTGCATCATGCAACCTGAATAAGAAAGTATTGCCAACAGAACTGTCCTCTGGTGGCTGCTGCTGCATAAGCTGTGGGGAAAAAATCACAGAACCACAGAATTGTAGGGGTTGGAAGGGACCTCTAGAAATCATCTAGTCCAACCCCCACCGTGCTTTCCTTTGGCTTGATTTTGTTCTAGGATTTATGTTAAATTTTCTAGAGTTTTGTCAAGCAAGTTAAATGCACAAGTGCAAAAAAGCTGATGCTTCTAAATAATGTAATTACTGTTGTTAATGACTGTGCACTTCTCATAACTCTTCGTATTGTAACGACTTAAAATAACAAATGGTACTTAAGACTTTGTTTGTATTTGCAGATCACCAGGAGAACCTCACTCTGAAAACATTGAAACTAGCCGAATGTAAGTACGTGACTAGATGAGTTTAAGAAATGTTTTGAATATTTGAACATAGGAGTTATTTTTGTACCTAAGACAGAAGCTGAGTGGAAATACAGAATCACATTACAAGATTTCAAACCAACAATTTGTTGGTTAGTACTATGGAAAAATAATTAGTCTTTGTTAAACACTGTGATTTGTTTGTTTGTTTATTTATTTATTAAGGTGAATGGGTTGAAGGGAAAGCTCAAGAGTTTATTTTAACATGAACCAGTAGATGGTAGCATAAGTGTCAAAAATCTGCAGGCCTATATTCAGATGTGGCAGTAGGGTGTAATTTCTATTTGCTATTCACTAATATCATGTGTGGGATTGAAGGCAACTCTGTAGTGGGTACTGATTGAAGGCATGCTATCTACTAGTATCTATTGGGGCAGATGGATAGCTAAAATAAGGGAAAAAAAACCTAATCTGATTTGATTTGGCAAATGCTAGCTACTCAACAGCAGAATAACTTCTTTTCACTAAACATTATTCATCTAGCATCTTGCTTGCAGTTTAGAACCTTGTTTTGGTCTGTCTTCATTAGCCCAGAAGCAAGATTAACTAGAAGCAGGATTGTATTTGGCCGAAACGTTCATTTCAATTCTGAATTTAAAAAAGGGTTGTGGGAATGAGAGGACCATTTTTAAAAACAGAAAAGTTACTTGAGGCTTCATTCTTCTGTGTGTTAGCAAACAAAGATTCTTTTCTAGCTATTCAGACCATCCTGTGCTAAAATTCAAATAGGGAAACCACAAACATTGTTCTTTTGGCTTAGAACAGAACTTCTGAAATAATAGAGGGAGTGTAACCCATTTGTTAGCATGCTGTCCTAGGCTTCAAAAGATTTGGGTTAATTTCACTTCTGTCAGAAACATTTTCTGTGGCCTTAAATCAACTGTCTCCTCCCCAGCCTCCTCTAAAGTGGGCTAGCATTTTACACATCATGGGCTGGGCATCTTGCTAGTTTATGGACATAGTGTGAGTTGATGTATCTTCCCAACCTAGAGAGGGGCAAAGCTGAGGTGGGCTACTTTACATTGCACTTCTTTACCTAATGGTTGAGTAAGAAACAAAAAATGCTTTCCCCATGCATTTTTAGAAATGCACTGAAGTGGAGAAAGTCCTTTTCTTGTACAAAGAAGAGTATTGTTCCTGGGATGGCGAGGTTGCTTGCCTTCTCTCATGCAAACCCATACCAGAAGTGCTGCCTAGCTGCTTGCTAACAAGTTGCAGAGATCTTGTTTTGTGATGTAACTGACAGCTGCTGCTCGTGCAGATGTCAGTCAGAGGTTGCAGGTCAAAGGTTCTGCCATAATGTCTTCTGCTGTAGCAGCCTATTTAAGTGTTCCTGGAGCAGGTTGGGTTATGTTTCTCTGTTTTCCTGGCCTAAACAATTGCGTGGCAGTAGCCTGGCTGTAGTCTTCACTGTTTTTTGCATACTACAAAGGCAGATAAGTAAGGTAATGAGGACCCTGACAGGTGTGAAGAATGTATAAAGATGAGGGATAAATCAGAAAGAAAAGCCAGTACAATTATATTCCCCTTCTAGCAATTTGACAGTGTGTGGTTTTCCTCCTTAAATCTGAGCCTGAAAGATTAATATCTGCAGCTTTTCTGTAAAAGCTGCTTTATTGTGTGTGTGTGTGTGGAGAATGATGATCAGACTTGCTCTGACTACATAGATTTTATGTGTCTGCCCAAAATATACACTAGCCAGTCAAGTTACAGCGATCCATGTATTTGAGTGGCAGCTATACAGTCTCAATACATAGCACCCTTGCAAATTTTTAAAACTGTATCACAAAGTGATGTGTATGTCACCAATTACAGAGAATTTCTGCAATCCTGCTGCATGGTTGCTCTTTGCATAAGGTGGAAGGGCATGCTGAATAACAGTCGGACCTGCAGGCCTGCAGCGTTGCTAAAATAGTAACCATGTTATTTATGTGCCTATAATTTATTACTAAGTGCAGGGATTTATGCGAGCATTTTATTTGCACGATGACAAGTTGTTTTGCCCTGTTTGGCTGATATAATTGCTTTATTTGTTTGGGTTTTGCATTGCAAGGCTCCATACCAAGAGCATAGTCATGCATTTCACGTGTTAATGAAAAGAAAATCTGAGTCTTTCAGGCTGATGCTGCAAATTCTGCCATGAGTAAGAGTCTTACTTATCCCAAGCTTTTCAGGTTCTCCCTCTGCCTAATGAACATCTTGGTGTTAGCTCAGAGTGTGTTTGTTTGTTTTTTTTTCTTTAGCATCTGTTCAAGTTCTTGCATTCACAAGATCAGCACCTTCTGCTGTCTGCCTTTGCTGCAGAACTGCAGTCATATCTGGCATTGATTAGTGCATCCTAAAAATCTATTTAGAACTAAATTTTGGAACTTGTTCATTTACTTTAAGAATAACTTGACAACTCAAGTATTTTCACTCTGCATATCGTATGTTGTCATTTGCATGCCCAAGGCTTTGCTATTCTGATGCAGTAGTTTTCTATGAATTCAGCTTTCTTTCTCATCTTGTGGATGGTCTGCTTGAAACTTCGAAATGTCCGTTTGGTTTTTAGCCATCAGATATCACTGCCCCCTCAAAGTGTTGTCAGTTAGATTTGATGCGTAGTCATCTCACGTTGGAGTAGGTTTTGTAGTTCATTTCCCTGAAAGAATGGCAAAAGGTGATTTCTGCTGCAGCCTCCCAAAACATGCCAGAAAAATGATTAATAGCCGTTGCAAATATAAACTGTGACGGTATTAGTGTTTCATCATGCCAGTGCTACATGAAGGCCTTTTGGATGTAGAACGCCTTAAATTATTTTCCTCATAGCTGAGAACAGAGCTGGATTTGCATATGCTGAAGCTTTCTAATTTGTAGGTGCTACACTGCTCTTAAAATGAGGGCTTGAAGTGTTTAGGTCTTCGATCTCATGTTATCTGCAGTCAGTTTCTGCATGACCATGGTCACTGCTGTAGGACAGCATCAAATGGAATGAACTCTGTAGAAGAGTTCTACCACGGAAACCAAACTTCCTAAAAACTCCGGAATCTTTTTAACTTCACAGCAAGATTGCATGGTTTTCCCTTTACTGTACTTCGCCTCTTTGGAGTTGTACAAGGAGAGGATGTGTTGATGAGCAGCTGGGTCCCTTCTCAGTGGGTTAACTTCATGTTGCAGTGGTCAGTCTTCTCATAGCAATTTTTTTTCTAAAACAGTTTCTTGTTGATCAGGTTTGCTACATACATACGGCACTGGCTCAGAAGGAGGTGATTTGAATCAGCATCTCAGAAAACACTGCATGTTTTATTGTTAGGGAGGTGCAATTGGTAGGGCTGTGAAATACTGTTTAAATGTTATACCTTACACATGTAGGCTTTTGTGGTGCAGTACAACGTGGAGTTTAATCTGTTGAACTCTGCTTGATTGTCAAGATGTTTTTAACAGAGGGAAAACAACACAAAATATAGTAATTTATATGTATTTTGTTAATTATTTGATTAAAATATTGTTTGTTTTCTTCTGAACATGAGACAGAATGAAGAGCTCCTGCAAGTATGTTTATTGTCTCACTTCTTTCAATTAAAGACAAAATTGATCTTTTCTTGGCCTCGCAGCTATTACAGAGTATTAGTATTTAGGACTCCTTGCTTAATAACTTAAAATTTGGAGAGATGTTGAAATGTCTTGTGCGGTTAAACGTATAAAAACTAATCACATCTGACGCCTGATCACAAGTCTGTACTTCTTTCTTTTGTCTTCAATAACAAACTTGTTCAAAGAGAGTAAGGCACTGTAGGCTTACATTTAATTCTAAACTTCAGGTTATTCCAGCAGTAATTCAAGTTTCTTTTTCTTTGTCGTTAAGTACATTTATGGGCTTTTTTGTTAAGGTCATATTTCTCTATCTTTAGAAAAGGCATTAATTCTGTAAACCCAAGCATAGCATTTAAATCACAGTGAAGTATCATATGTCCATAGTTAGTCTCATTTACATACGTTGATTGCTTATAATAATTTAATGCCTTCAGGTCTGAGATGTTTTGCAGAAAAAAATAATCAGGCATTTTTTCTGATATTGTTTGGGTTGGAAAGCCAGGATACAATTAACCCAGTATTCTTGTCTAAATTTATTGGCTAATTGAATTTTGACATGGTAGGAAGCCATGAAAGTGGTTAGTCTGTAGAATAATGTTAGGTTTCTAGAGCCTAGAGTTAATAATCAACAGAAGAATGACAGTGATGAAGAATGCTTTTCAAATAAGACTGTGACGAGGTAAGTAGTCAGTGAGATAAGACAAAGAGATATGTGCTGACCATGTTCTTGTCACCATCTCTCTAGCAGCATTGCTCCATATATCCAGGAGACTCTTCTGTTCTCAGGTTCATCTTTCTTGAAGGAGTGCTATGACTCTTTCAGCACGCAATTCCTGGAGGCATATCAGATCCAGCATGTGTGGTGGGCTGGGTGCCCTGACTCAGGAAGTCACAGTCTGTGCCCAGCTATTGGGGTTCACTGCCTGAGGCACATCATGCTAAAAGGATGGATCTTTTTTTCCAGAGGAGTATGGAACACTCATACTTAAAGCTAAACTGATGGCTTTTACACAGATATTTCTAACAGCAGACAAGTTTTAAAGCTTGGATTAAAATTCTTTGCTTTATACATGAATCTGAAAGAAGTTCTCATTTTTTTTCTGTTGCAAAAATGTTTGCTTCATGTAGCATTTCTCTGTATTTAATTTAAGATATTTGAGAAATGCAAATTAGATGTGTTGTGTTGAAACATTTGAACCAGCACATTCAGTTCCTTGTTTTGTCTGTCTTTTAGACATCTAGCAGAAGGAACTGGAAAGTGAGACTTACGAGGAGTCTCAGGGTACTGGGGCTGTTCAGCACAGGGAAGAGGCTGAGGGGAGACCTTATTGCTCTTTACAACTGCCTGAACAAGAGGCTACAGTGAGGAGGAGGATTGATCTCTTTTCTCAGGGACAAGTGATAGGATGTGAGGAAACTTCCTCAGGTTGTACCAGGGGAAGTCTAGACTGGATATTAGGAAGAAATTCTTCCCTGAGAGAGTGGTCAAGCATTGGAACAGGCTGCCCAGGAAAGTAATGGAGGTCCCCATCCCTAGAGGTATTGATGAGATGTATTGATGTGGCTTATGGGCATGTTTTAGTGATAGTACTTGGTATGCCAGGTTGGTGGCTGGACTTGATATTGAAGGCCTTTCGCAATCTATATTATTCTGTGATTCAAAATGTGATTTCACCACAGTCTTTAGGAAGGTAAGAGACTCGGTAGTACAAGTTTCTAGTGCTACCCCACAGATTTGGCAGCATTTCAGTTACAAATGCAAAGTACTCATCTGACTTTTAATTAAAGAACAATTAAAAACCCTATAGAGATTCCTTTTTTTTTTTTTCTTTTTCAAGGACAGCAAAAGTAAGTCAGTAAATACTAATTTTTAACATGAAAAATGTGCTTGTGGAATTACTGGACTTTGGGGAAATAAGTTAAATACATGTATATATTACAATAGACTTCCCTTGCCCTTGCTGAAGTATCACCTTCTTTATCAAGACACTACAAGGCCTACTGTGTGGGAAGTTATCCTCAAGGCAATCTGTATAATGTACACACCTGTGCACACATGAGTGCAGTTTTGAAATCAGATAGGCAACAACAGTGTGAGTGTTTGCAAACATGCACGTAAGTTGGTCACTGCAGTCTTAGCTGTGCTATGTCTCTGTGCTAATGTACAGTAAACTAGCCATTGACTTTACAAGGGACTACTAACTCTTTGCTAGACAACTGTGTGGGAACTTAACGGGTGATACAGTCTTTACTTATGTTCTCTATGCATAAAAATCAAGAATCAACATGAGAAAATATGTAATAGTTTTGCAATAGCTTTTTTTAGTTGTTGTTTTTTTTTTTAATGCCATTTCTGTGCTTTTTGTTTTCTATCATGACAGGTATGGAAAGAGAAAAAAAATCTCATTAGATGTCAGCTGTCAGGCACAACTCTAGTCTTAGTGCTGTGCTGTAGTATCTCAGATATGACCTCAATGAAGTGCATTTTATAACATCAAACACTACTGTTAATATATTTATACACTGAAACAGTTTAAATGCTACCCTAGCTGGAAAGGTGTGCCTGCTTCTTTAGCAACCTGTCCAGCTTGAAAATGTAACCCCTCTCTTTGTAGGGAATTGGTCAGCTTTTCACAATGTGTTTAACATGAGTAACAATACTGGCTGCTCTAGGTGAAAATAGAGACACATTTAGAGAAGCTTATGAGAAATAATCCTTAGAACATTCATAGGTGTATTACGCAGGTCAGAAAAAACAATGCTACAAAGGACTGGTGGCATGTGTGTATACTGCAGTGGAGAAATGTGATGAAAGAAAAATGTGATGAGGGAGAATAAAGCCCAAATGCTGATGTGGATATAAAATGACTGCCATTTTGTATGTGTGCACACATACACAGGCCTAAGATCAAATATGTACAGACTGGAAAGGCTGGAGCTCTTTCCTCCGATCAGGATATAGCTCTTCCCTGGTACAGTAGTGGCTTTGATGGTGTTGATGGTGCTGCTCTACTTCTTTATGATTTCCAACTCTGCCGTGGGGCGCCAGGGGAACTTTCTTATTCTGTTCTTGGGATGTTTAGAAGGTCAGGTAGGCATTTGAAGTAATGATTTTCTTACTTCCCTTTCACCCTTACGGATCTCACGATCATAGGGAAGGAAGAGGGGAGCTATTGTTGATTAATATACACCTCATGAGTTACTTTAAGAACTTGAGGACACTTCCCCTTCTGAAACCACTGCAGTGAAACTCTAGTACTTGACCCAACCCATGCTGATGGCTTGGCACAGCAAGTGCTCAGAAGTACCAGCAGGTCTGGAGCTTCAGTTCTTATGTACTTGTTCTATGGAGAATTTGTGCATGCATCAACTTCTGGAAAAAAGCAGTTGTCACAATTTCTGATTAATGTCTTGCTTCTCATGTTCTAACATTTAGACATGTAGTATATCATTAAAGGCCTGTATATTAGGCACATCCAAAATGTTGGAGGCTTTATTTCATATCTGATACCTTTCTTTAGCAACTAGCTTTCTTGAAAGAATAGGAAAATTTTTGATGTTTCTTTTGAAAATACAGTGAAATATGATGTTCTTGGTGCTGCATGTAGCTCTTCCTGACCTAATCAGCAGTAACTTTCAGGTGGTTTATTTATTTACCATTTGTATGTTTCTGCTTTAGTAACTGACCATGATGTTTCTGTGTGTGTATAGTGCTATGCATGTTGGGTAATATAGAGATACAGTTGTAATTCTTCAAAGTACTTGCTTGCCATATGTTACTGTGGGAGAAAGGGGAGAATGTGGCAAATAGCTGTTTGAGAGCCGCATACTTCGCTAAGCTGAGGTTATTCAGCCTTGAACTAATCTTTAATCATGGTTTTGTCAGCAGTTCAATTAACTGAGTAACACTTTTCCTACTGATTTAAATAATAGACTAAATATCAGATAACTGTGGTCATCAGGAATCTTGTATATTAAAATTAAAAACACACTTTTACTAAATAAATGCCTGGATCATTTTTCATGAAGCTTCCCTTTCAGTGGCAACTGTACCTCAATACTATGCATCAGAGAGTTGTTTACCTGTAAATCCAGTTCTGTTCTATTCGCAGCCTTGCTTTGCATCTAAACTGCTCTTTTTTTTTTTTACCACTAATTGAGATTGTGTACACTGTAACACTAGACTGTAAAGCTGATAGCAATGTGTAAACAGGATTTACCTTTTCTTTTCATAGCACCCATAAATCAAATTGTGTGTTAAACATATTTGCGTTCGTCAAGATGAGAGTCCTGCATTTAAAAAAATCTCCTGATGTTCCCTCTGATTCAAAAATCTTGTGTTTCAGTGCCTGACTAATCTCTGCCTTGCTGATGCTTTTGAATGAGCTATGTATGTGAAAGCTCTACTAATCCTTGTACTTACTGTTTGAATGTTTGCTACAGGAAGCGAGCAGCTGCAAAGCATCTAATAGAGCGCTACTACCACCAGTTAACTGAGGGCTGTGGAAATGAAGCCTGCACGAATGAATTTTGTGCTTCCTGTCCAACTTTTCTCCGTATGGATAACAATGCAGCAGCCATTAAGGCCCTCGAGCTTTATAAGATTAATGCAAAACTCTGTGATCCTCATCCCTCCAAGAAAGGAACGAGCTCAGCTTACCTAGAAAACAATTCCAAGGGTGCCCATAACAATTCCTGCACTGACAGAAAAATGAACAAGAAGGAAATGCAAGGCCCAAGAGATGACTTTAAAGGTAAGATGATACTTTGGAATCCTTATAAAATAGAACATATTTAATGTGCATAAGTGCAAACTAGCACATTTCAGTGTGGTGGTGTTCTGCTGCCTTCTTAAGTAAAATACAATGTTCAGCCTTCAAATATTTTGCTATAGATTGTGTGAAATGTCTGGATGAATGCTGAACACTGATTCCAAATCTGGATCTTCACTGCATCTCCAAAACTCATCTGTATTTGTCTTCTGAGATTAGTGCAAATGTGGAGATTTTTTTTGTTGTTGTTTAAGTGCTGCTCTATGTCTGCATTAGTTTGACTACTTTAACCAGTTTTGTACTTGCTCTCCAGTAAATGAGATCTAAGAGTTGCCCTTCAAATAATTCCAGTGTCTGTGTTAAGAAATATAACAGGTGGACAAAAACGATACAACAGGTGATAGGCTTGGTCAGTGGACTTTTTATTTTTTTTGGAAGTGGAAATAGGGCTTAAAGAACCTTGAGATGGTCTTCCATAGATTTGTTTTGGACTGCTCATGGCTTTAGAACATACGCTTCTCATGATTGTACAAAACTTAACCATTAGTGTGAAACTGTGCTTTTACTAAGAGGCAAACCTTCCAATTATGACTGCTGGACAGATTATTTATTTGCAAATCAAGTTAAGCTGATGTTGTGATTGTTACCTAAAAATAAGCAGCCAAAAAAAAATCCGCCTACCAAATGCAGAAAGTTTAAGCAAAGAATATGAAACCATTTACAGCAAAGAATTAGAAAGATCTGTAGAGTCAGCAGTGCAGTATAACTGTCCTAGGAGATCTGAAATGCTCCAGTCAATACTAACACTAGTTTCATCTTTAGCCGATGTGAGGGTGCATTCCCAAATGATTTGTGATCTGAGTAAGCAAAGATTCAAACAGTAGGGCGGGGAAAAGGGAACCAGTTAGTGTTGGATTGGCAAGAAACACATTAGGCCTGTTTTGTAGCTTGTCTATTTAGTCTCGTGTATTTGAATGGAGATGTGCACGTACAGGATTTTTGTTTGTTTCCCTCTACCCTACTCTCTCTCCACAGCATAGGTAAGTAAGAATCTTTGCAAAATCCCTCTCCAAGGACGGCTTGTTGTCTAAAGCAGTGACCAAAGTTCGTGCATTGTAAAGTCATGAATGCAGAGTTGGAATTTCAAAATAATTTAGAGGATCTGTCCCTTGGAATTATTTAAATTTCTTTCCTGTAATGATAAATACTAGAATTATTATCTCTTAGGAAAGGTTTATCTGGAGACCGCTGTCAGCATCTCAAAAATCTCTTAGATGACATTCTGAAAAGAGGAAGAAAAAAACAAGGGGGATAACAAATTTGTTTTAAAAACAAACAAATATGGATTAGAATTGCAGTCAAATATAAATAGAGCCATTTCAAAGTTTGTTATAATTAGCCTGGAAACACGCCTTCAATTCTGGTTTCCAGTACACTGAGCTGGCAACAGAGAGGGTAGGGTGATGTACAGGCAGTGTGGACACAATCGTAACAGAGCTTCCTTAAGAGATAATAAAAAGGTGATTAAGTTTTGCTGATCAGGAAATGTGCCAACCATCTATAGATCACAAACGGTCTTTTTCACGCTTGAAAAAGTACTTGGTGAAGTTGGAAGGTAACTGCTACTTTTGGATCACTGCTGAAACTTGACTTCATGTATGGCTTTGTCATGGAGTATCAATGCGAGCTAGGTTTGGCAGGAACTATGTTTACACTGTTAGAAGACTTAATTGTAATAGAAGGGGTGAGGGAAAGCACGTATACAGATGTGTCAGCTAAAAGTGACTGGAGTTAGAAGGAACCTTTGCTTGTGCTGGATTTGTTTTCCAGCCAGCTCGTGTCTTTATAGCTATATCAGGTATTATTACTCACTGCCATAAAGTAAAATTGACCCTTACACAGCTGCTGAGTTAGAGCATGATCATAGGATATGACTTAAAGCTGTTACAAAACTACTAGTGGTAACACTTAATATTTTAACAGGAAATAGCACATAGTTTGTTTCTTAAATATTAAAAGCATGTTAAAGAATGGCTGGAGAAATCCTGTTGAATTTAAAATGTGTTCCTATTAAACTGTCAACTTTAGTAGTAATTTTTGTGCTACAAGTAACTTCTATACTCTTGTCAGTGAACTTGAGGCCCTAGTCCTTGTTTTCAAGAGTGATGGCACAGAACAATCTGAGAAGCAGAATTTATTTTAGGCAAGCTTGCTGCTGGCACGTGCACTACAGCAGATAAAAATAGGAAGTGTACTAGGATTGAATCTCTTTATAATGTTTTCATTGCAGTTACTTATTCAACAGGACAGATCTTAGTTTTGAAGCTTTTTCTGCTGTATTTAATGGAGGTCAATCTCCATAACATGACATAAGTTTAATCTTTTGTGAGTTACATGTGCTCTAAGAATGATTTAGAGGGTCTGCAAAAGCAATAAGTTGTCTTTCTGCATGATTTGTTTTGTATTTTTAATTTAACATTCATTCCAAGCAGCCATTGATGTAGGCAGTCATATCTCAAAATGCTTCAACATGATACTGTCTCTATAAAGACAATAGGCTTACTATCTGCAGAGGTGGTTATAAATTCAGTTTTCCTTCTGTGTGCCTGTTTAGAAGAATCTGGTTAAGGTAGAATTTAAAAACAGTCTGTGTAATAGCATCTCTGCATATCTGAGAACAGACACCGCATCTCTGTATCCATCAACAGCACCAGTATAACCAGTGTATTTGGTGATAATCTTAAATCATCACCTGATGCAAGAACACTGGTGAGTGCTGTTTGAGAAGTAGTGGAGAAAACTGTAACCAATGCTTTCTCCCTCTTGTTACTAGATATAACGGAAGATTTGGGTTAGCAAGTGAACCTCAAAATGAGAACAGAGAGTGGGAGGCGGGTACCGTGCTAATGATGTGTAAACCTGCTTGTCTGAGTGGCATGTTGATGAGCATATTCCAGCTGTTATTTGTACAAACAATAACCCACCTGCCCAACAGTGCATGTAACTTAGACTGCAGCATAAACTTATAACTCTGCATTGTGGGTTTTTGGAATGATTTTCAGGCATGTTTTATGTAAAAACTGTTGCAGAACATGCAAAATTTCTTATTCCTAATATTCAACAAAATAAGTTACTGGATCTTTTAAAAATTCATCTTGAAGTCAGATTATGTATGTACTCTGTTGAAAAAAAGTTGATACGGTTTAGTTCAGGTAGTGTAATGTTTTGTATTTTTTGTGTTTTGGCTGTACAGCTTTACCAGGAGCCTTGGTATTGTGTCACACAGCCTTTTTAAGGCTTTTGAAGTTTTAACATCTCACTCATTGCTCTGGTTGCTCTTGTTTAGACAATCTAATACTATCAAAGAGGACTAAATGTAGTCAATCAGCTGCAAAGCAGATTTTTTTTTTTTGATCACAGCATGTTCTCTGATCAACATCCACGAATAAGGTGGTATAGAATTTTGAGTTCATGATTTATTGTGCTAATGAAAGTGAGGTATGTCTTGAATTCATAAAACGCTGACGCTATTTCTCCAACACGTGCTGATGATAATTACACAGCTTTCTTGTGTAAAGCACGAGAACTATTTTCTTAATTTTTATCTCAATACAATTAATAACATATTTTATCTCGTTATAGATGTGACTTTTCTAACGGAAGACAAGATATATGAAATCCTTGAATTATGTCGAGAGAAAGAGGATTATTCCCCTCTAATCCGAGTGATTGGGAGAGTATTTTCCAGTGCGGAAGCACTGGTACAGAGTTTCCGAAAAGCCAAGCAGCACACCAAGGAGGAGCTCAAGTCTCTTCAAGGAAAGGATGAAGACAAAGATGAAGATGAAAAGGAAAAAGCTGCCTGTTCGGCTGCTGCTATGGAAGAAGATTCAGGAGCGTCATCGTCTTCGTCATCAAGAATAGGTGATAACACGCAAGGAGATAATAACCTCCAAAAATTAGGCCCTGATGAAGTGTCTGTAGATATTGAGGCAGTCAGGAGGGTCTATGATAGATTACTTTCTAATGAAAAAATAGAAACTGCCTTTTTAAATGCACTTGTGTACTTGTCACCTAATGTGGAATGTGACTTGACTTACCATAATGTATACTCTCGGGATCCTAACTATCTGAATTTGTTTATTATCGTTATGGAGAATGGCAATCTTCATAGCCCTGAATATCTGGAAATGGCTCTGCCGTTGTTTTGCAAAGCAATGAGCAAGCTGCCCCTTGCAGCTCAAGCAAAACTGGTCAGATTGTGGTCTAAGTATAGAGCAGACCAAATTCGGAGAATGATGGAGACGTTTCAGCAGCTTATTACTTACAAAGTCATAAGCAACGAGTTCAACAGTCGTAACCTAGTGAATGATGATGATGCTGTTGTTGCTGCTTCCAAGTGCTTGAAAATGGTTTACTATGCAAATGTAGTAGGAGGGGATGTGGATACGGATCATAATGAAGAGGAAGATGAAGAACCCATCCCAGAATCAAGTGAACTAACTCTTCAAGAGCTGTTGGGTGAGGAAAGAAGAAATAAAAAAGGTCCTCGAGTGGACCCACTGGAAACTGAACTTGGTGTTAAAACTATAGATTGCAGAAAACCACTTATCCCCTTTGAAGAATTTATTAACGAACCACTGAATGATGTTCTAGAAATGGACAAGGACTACACTTTCTTCAAAGTAGAAACAGAAAATAAATTCTCTTTTATGACTTGTCCCTTCATATTGAATGCTGTTACTAAGAACCTGGGACTGTATTATGACAATAGGATCCGGATGTACAGTGAACGACGCATAACTGTGCTGTACAGCTTAGTACAAGGACAGCAGCTCAACCCATATTTACGACTTAAAGTGAGACGTGATCACATCATAGATGATGCACTCGTGCGGGTAAGTCACACAGCAGCGTGGAACCTGGGTTTGTAGCATTTGACTGTCACAAACTGCACGGACTTTGACTAACTGTGAAAGACTACATGTGAATTCAGTGTTTTGTGTGCTAGACTTCCTCAGCAAGAATCTCAAATGGCTTTACTATATTAATTGTGAAATTGAAATACTATATTAAGTTGAAATTCATGCTGCCAGGGACGTATATGTTCATCTTGGAGCTCTTGCCATCTTAGGTGTTTAAGTATCAGGTAGTTCTTAACCCTCACAAACAGGTTTCATGCTGTTACGTATCTTGATGCAGAGTGGCTGAATTCTTTATCTTATTTTCTCTGAACTCTGGACTGCATCATCTTTGGATAACGGGGGTTTTCCAAAGGGATGTTTGAATTAAAGCTTTACAGCTGTGTGCTGTTCTTGAGGACACGTATCTGGGAGAGACTTAGGGGAAAATGTGACTTTGCATATCAATCCAACAGCTACTTCTATTTTAACTTTTAACTACTAGTGAAGATCAGTTATGAGAGCTCTGTAAGAGCTCACACCTTGATTTGCAGCGCACATCTGAATTTCTCAGTGGGTCAGCTGCTTCACAGGAATTGTTAAAGTTACAAATTATCATGGAAGACTTTTGCCTCAAAGTACCTGGTGGAGTTGGGGGAAATGAAGAGGGGAATTTGCGGTGCAAAAATGACTTCAGTCTGAAAACCTTGTCTTTGTAATAGGCAAACGAGAAATAAGCTGTTGTAAGGTGAAACCCTCCCGTGTACCCATTTTCTGATTTATTATCTAACAAGCTTACCACTGTGTCCAGTTAAGTTTTTTCACCTTAAAGTAATGGAGTTTATTTCATTGATGCTCTTCAACTTTAATACCCATAAATAATGGAAAAGAGGGAGGCAAAGTACTTTCTCTTCAGGAGGGGGGGATGAACTGAGACAGTAAAAGCTAGTTCTAGGGAGATGTTTTATTAATATCAGTTCCAGCAGAGAAGAGGCAGACCTTCCTCATCCTGAAGGTAAGGAAGAAATCTTTGAGGTCAAAGCTTGTTTAACTTAGAAAGCTCATGGGCAACGACAAGTTGGTGAGTTCCTACAGCTCAGCTGGGCCACAGCAAACATCACCACACTGCTGGTAATTTAAATCAAACATGCTCATTTGTGATGTGTGTGCAGCAGCCCTAGAACTGCCCAGCAGTCTATGAACACATGCCTGGGCAGTTGCCATGGATCCCCTAATGGATGTTAATTTAAGCTGTCGAAACATGTTAAATTATGGTGGTCTGACACTGTCAAAAACCTAAGGATAATAGAAATTTTAGACTATTTATTCTGAGACAGAAAATAAAGGAAAAATTGAGCAATTTCAGCTCAGACTGCTTGAATGTAAACTTTTGGTTTTAGTCAGCAAAAACAAGCATGGCCCAAGCACTTCTCTAACGTGAAAAATAGGTTATATTCAATAAAATGCTGATGATTGAAGATTCACCCTGCTATACACACCAGTGGTTTCAAACTGATAGTTTGGATATGAGGAAAGGGGTTTTTTCTTGTTGTTTGGGATTTGCTTGTTTTCACAGTAAGGGTAGTGACACTCTGGAACAGATTGCTCAGAGTGGTGGTGGGTGCCCCATCCCTGGAGGCAGTCAGGGCCGGGCTGGATGGGGCTCTGAGCAGCCTGGTGTAGCTGTAGGTGTCCCTGTTCATTGCAGGGGAGTTGAACTAGGTGGCCTTTAAAGGTCCCTTCCAACTCAAACAATTCTATGAATCTGTGTAAACTGATGAAAAATACTGAGTTGGAACTGCAGGTCAGAGACAGATTTGATCTGTCAGTGTTAGGGCAGAAACACGTGGTACAAAAGCGAAAGCTACACTGTATGTGTTTGTATTGTGATAGCTGCAGCTTGGGGGGTGATCCTGAACTTGGCAAGGATCTCATTGAAAACTAATAAGAAGATTTTGCCAAGTCTTGGGTTGTAAAAGCGTAGTCTTAAATCTGTTCAGTGCTTGAGTTACAGGTAAGTAATACCACATCTGATATTTTACTCTTTCGCTGATGGCTTTTTTTTTCTTTGTTTGTTTTATTTATTGTATTCAGTGAACTGTTGATTCGAATACTTTGACTTATTTGAATTGCAGGTAGTTTTATCCTTGTGTCAGTACACCAGTGTTTTTGCAGCGTATTTTCTACAGACTTTCTGGCAATGTGCATTTCATGATGAAGTCGTTCTCAAGAATATTGGTTAAAGTGAGGTTGAGGTGATCTTAGTCATATTTTTCACAGTACTAGATATCCTGAAAACAACTATAGCAGTCAGCTTTTGTAATTTATTTGAGCAAGTGGACTTGATTACACATCTCTGCTAATGATGCTGGTTTTGTCTCAATATTTGAACTTGAATTCATCATTTGCATCTTGCTTTTTTCATTAAAGCAAATGTGCACACTAGTGCTTTTTAATTACAGAAGGATTTTTTCCTTATCCTGAGAATTTGAAGTAATACCTTGTAATACTTATTTCAAGCTGCTTTCTATGAAGAGAACTGTAGATGCCCCTGGAATAAATACATCTAAGCACAAATTTCATTTTTAAGTTCATGGTTTAATTTCTTTGCTTGTGTGCCATCAAACTTTTATTTTTGTTTTCTGTCGAAATGAGCTTAATGAAACTGACTTTGTACTAGATGCTTACAGTACACTTATCTGAAAAGTCCTGAGAGGGGAAATGGTGAAGTGTTAGTCCTCACTTCTATTACAGAACTCTCTCACCTGGGAGTTGAGAGCTCAGTTTGCAGTCCTAGAAAGCAGCTGACATGCTTTTTTTTGTGTATGTGTTTCTTTCAAGGGGTTAGCTCTAATACAACTGAGTCATGTTACGTGGACGTGGCGGTAATGAAAAGCTTATCCTTAAATCCCCTCTTCTGCCTTTTCATCTCCCAACAGTTACTTCTTTCATCTTCTTCCTCTGAGTTTGCTCTCCTTTTTTTTGCACAGTTTCTAGGTGGATTTATTTTCAGGTAGCAGTAATTTAAGAGGTGTGAGCTACGAGGTGAGTTTTGCAGGTGATAAAGTGGTGGATTCTTCCAGCAAGCAAGTATGTCTGGCTGGTACTTAATTGCAGAGTAGAAATTCACTTGGACAGGCTTAGTTTTGAATTCAGACAGCTAGAAGGCAGCCAGCCTCTTGTAAGTGACTCTGCCAACTGAATCAACGAACGAAAACTGCGTGACTATTAAAACCAGCATGCAGATTCTCACATTGTTGGGCACCAAGTATTCCAGGAGCTTTACGGTATCCCTGTGGACTAAGTTGGTTTTTGTGTGTTCCGTTGAACATCTCAGCCCTTATTCTTTCTGTATTGATGTATACCAGCAACATGGGCAAGCATATGCCTGAACCAGGAAATACAGCTTAAGGTGATGCTTTCTGGGAAGTTGCTGGAGAGTGTAATGACTAAATATGTTTAACCAAACCATCCTGGCAGAAAATGTTAGCTTCTAAAACCTCGGGAACTCACATGCACTCAGATTGGGTTGATACAGCATATCTGTGTTGGCATGACTTAAGTAGATCTGGTTATTTAAATAAAAAAATATATCCTTTAAGCTGAAGTTGATGCTTCCTCGCTATAGAACCTCTGCTGCAGTTACACTGACATTCAGGACCTCTCTGATTATGTCTGTTTTCTACTGAGTTCCATTTTTTTCTTGTATAGTATCAGTTGAGAGATATGGATGTTCAGAGGAGCACCTAAAGAGGAGCAGGTCCAAAGAAGGGCAGCAAGGCTTGTGAAGGACCTGGGGAGTATGCCCTACGAGAAGAGACTGAAGGAATCGTGGCTGTTTAGTCTGGGGGGAAGGAGGCTGAGGGGACACTCTTCCAATTTCTGAAAGGCGCTTACAGTGAGAGCGGAGTTTGTCTCTTCTTACTGGTGACAGGTGACAGGACGAAGGGAAGTGGCTTTTTCAGAACCCATCAGAATTCATAAAACTTTCAAAATAGTAAACTGATGGTGGTAGCAAATATACAGAGTGAACAAAGTCATGGCTGGGAGGAGAGAAAAAGTATTATCAGTGCCACTTGTGTCTATCCAGCTTTCATTTATAACTGGTATTTATGGTCTGACAGTTATTACTATGTTTTTAAAATGAACATCTGTTTTATTTAGAACACTGTAGAGCTTAGAGTTCTGTTGTCCTGTTCAGGAGCAAAATTCTTTTACACATCTGTATGATGCATAACTTAAAAAGATTTACATGAATCACAGAATTGTAGGGGTTGGAAGGGACCTCTAGAGATCGAGTCCACCCCTCCTGCCAGAGCAGCTCCCTAGCCCAGGCTGCACAGGTACCTACCCTTCCTGATACTAATTTTTGATACCTGTTGATGTGATTCTTTCCCCATGTGATTTTTTGCATGAGGAGCTTCAAAGTCTTCACCCATCTTGAGCTCTGTAACTCGTCTGCCCTGAGGTCTCAGACACTGGTGTCGCTTCCTTCTTGATCCTCTTTGTTTCCTGTTTTCCTTTACGCTCCGTGGTAGAATTCTGGGGCGTGCTGGTGGTTGTGTGGATAAGCTAGAGTAGTGAAATTGGAAAGAAACAGTTGAACGAGTTAAGAATACATGCTGGTAAGTACAACTGGCAGTTACTGTCAGTAATGTAGAAGAATCCTTTATAGAGGAATGTACAGGTTCATCTTTGTTCTACTATACTGCTTTTGAACTTTCTTCTGCATGTAGATATGTTTAATATAATAATACTACACACGTTTAGTATATTTCCAGTTCAGACAGCATTATTTCCTGCCAGGTATAAAACCTCTAACTTGTAGCTTAATGAAAGGACAGATTTTGTTGGAAAAAAAAGTGTTACAGACCTGTAACAGCTTCTATACAGAAGTGAAACCCTTTCCTGTAAAACATCACTTCTGTTTGACTTTACACTTCCCAGGAAGAAGTGCAGTGCATCTGCTTCAGGACACTGGAAACAGAAGAACAAGAGATTTGAGATTTCTTCACTTAGGGTCAGGAGGATTCATTTGACTAATATTAGTCAAAGCAGATTCATTTGACTAATATTACTGTCTTCTTATTTTTGTTCCTCCCATCTCTGTGCTGTTAATGGCTGCCTTTTGAAGGCATCTTCTGCTATGAGTTATCACATGAAGCCTCCAAAAAATATATCTGTGTATTGACAAAACATGTAGTTGTCAGTTACGTAGGTC
Organism: Odontophorus gujanensis; assembly: GCA_013399175.1. Taxonomy (NCBI): domain Eukaryota; kingdom Metazoa; phylum Chordata; class Aves; order Galliformes; family Odontophoridae; genus Odontophorus; species Odontophorus gujanensis. The sequence continues at coordinate 199,181 of VXAB01002120.1, forward strand.
AAACTGCAGGCTTTTGTTGTCAGATGAATTCAGTTATCACACAAATGCACCTTGTTTCCAGATCGTTTTTTGTGTGATTTTTGTCCGGTGTAATGCTCACTCACTTGAAGTAAGTTGTTTAAAACAATGGAAATAGAGAGCTCCAGCAGACTTAACTGCTAACAGATCTAATGCTTGGTAAGTTCCTTGCTACAGAAATCCCCAAATGCTGATTCATGTTCAAAGTGATTTACCATTAATATTGGTATATTTTGTGATTTAATTTTAATTTGTGATTTATACATGCTTTCTTAGTTCTGAAGGGTAATTTTGCTTTAGTTACTTGTTGTTCCATTGAGATGTACTAATGAAGTAATTACATCTGTTCACTCAATAGCTAGAGATGATTGCCATGGAAAATCCTGCAGACTTGAAGAAGCAATTGTATGTTGAATTTGAAGGAGAGCAAGGGGTAGATGAAGGAGGTGTTTCCAAAGAATTTTTTCAACTGGTTGTGGAAGAGATCTTCAATCCAGATATTGGTATGTTGTCTAATTACTTGCTGAATACTCAGAAGTTGAAGGTATTGGTAGTGCCTTTCTACATGTGCTGCTTCTTTTCCCTGAAGCTCCACAGACTGATTTCTTGGTGATCCTGAGAGTACTTATTTTGCCATCAATTGTCCTTCTGAGAAGCAGTGATGAACGGCGTGACTGTGCAGTTAATGAGAGCCATCACTGTTTACTTAAATATGAATCAGTAGTACAGGGTTCCTTTGCAGGGTTCCTTTGTTTGTTCTCTCACCTTTCTCCTTGCTTTGCTTTGTGATTAGCTTCTAGAATTAGTAAGCAAACCAGTGAGGAAGAGCTTCTGCAGTAAAACCAGAGTAGGACTATGGTGAGTTCTTGAGTTATTTCCTCCCCTTCCCTCAGCTTAAGAAAAATCTCATTCTAAAAAGTCTCAGTTCTTCTAATGGTTTAGTCTAAAATGGCAACAAGCATACCAGTACTGTCAAAGTCGCTTGTAGTTGGTTAAGAAGAACTACAGATAATTAAATATGCCTTTAGACTAAATTTTTATATTTGTTTTAATCACATTTACTGTTTTTCCCTTGCTCCCTATGCCAGGCTTTAACACTTCACTTTTTTAAATGCAGCTCTACTCTGCTTTTAGTATGCAGCTTGCTATTAGCTTTGAAAGGATTGAAATTGTTTAAATGTTGTAAATACAATGTGTCAGTATAGAAATCAGAGACTCTTACCTGGTTAATATGCTAATTTCATGATGTACTTGGAGTTTGTTGGAACACTTGAGTCATGTAGTTTCCATTAATGCTCAACAGCTTGTGGCTGGTGGTTAACTTGTGTTCATCAAACTGATTGCATTTTTAAGCCATTGCACTGAGCTTTGCCATTTAGAAAATTGACACAGAAACAGGTGTTCATTTTGACCAGACAAGAAAGGAAGTTCCTAGAAGAGGTAAAAAAACAATCTGTATCTTGGAACTTGCCCTTCAGCACACCCGAGCCATATCTTGTTGAGAAGTGACACAGATCCATAGACAAGTCTTCCTCAGAACACTGCTGTTGGAGAGAGTTGGAATCTTAGCAAGGCAACTCAGAATGTATTAGAGTACATGAAAGTATTAAGACTTCCTTATGTTGATAAAGTACTATTTCCAAAGTAAAATTCTTTGTTTAATTTGAGGCAAGGCAAATTGTATGGGGGTTTTCATTGTTGTGCTGCATATTGAAATACTCCTATGTCAGAACTGAAGTCTGGTTCAGCTAGTAATATCTGGTTAGTGAGAATGTATGTTCCCAGCAGATAAAGATGTGTAATACATTAGCTGTGCATGCATGATTTAAATGTTGTTGTTGCAGTCAAGTACAATTACACACCTTTTTTTTTTTGCATTTATATCATTTTTACTGACCATCAAAGAACTAACTTACCTGCTTATGACATAGGTGTGTAAAAGCAGAAAATACATCTTGCTTTCACATTTTCTTTTGCACCTATTAATATGCACTGTAGTATAACAGCTTACATACCATGTATACAAAGTGTGACTTCTGATTAGCAAATGCTTTATTTACCAGTGGAAAAAAATCCCTTAAAGAGAACTGGCTGTCTTCTGGTAGTTACATGGAGCACTGCTTATTGTTATCATAGTTCATTTGCAAGTACCTTGATAGTGTTTTCATATTATAAACTTCCACAAAGCATCCAAGGAAGCAATAACACAGAGTTAGAGGTTTATTACCAGTCATTGTTACAGTAAAAGAAGGAATAGTTTCATATAATATTCCTAGCTACATTGTGCAATTGTTTTCCCTTTATTTCAGCTTCCCTTTTTTTTTTTTCCTGCTGTTACACTGTGATTTTAATGTACAGTTGGCCTAACTTTGGTCAGTGAATAAAATACTGGCTTTCATTTTAGAGTCTTTTTAGAGGTGAACCTGGGTAAAATGCCAGACATTTGTTGTAAGCAGTGGACTTCATAGAGGGATTCCTTTAAATAGTTTATAGCGTGTATAACAACTGATTCCATAAACATGAGCTAATATGGTGGCTTGCTACAGCAAAAAGGGTGAGAGGCTCTTTGCCCTACTTGTGCTCATCTAGCCCCTATCCCTTCCTTCATCTTTCAGCATGTGCCAGTTCAACTTTTTAATGAAGCTTTTTGTGAGCTTGGCAATAAATCGGTCACCTGAAACAGTATGTTAATGAGATGAGGGGGTATAAGGAAAAAGAGTTAAAATTGCAACCCTTCTATGAAACAACAGTCCCACGCTGTTTTCTCATCAAGCTGGGATGTATGTGACAACTACAGCAACTCAGCTGAGTATCAAAAATTGTTTACATTTTCATATATTTATATGTATATATGTGTGTACATGTTGGGCATCTAACTCATTATAGGTTCATTTATAACAGTTAACAGCAGCTCATCACCGTAGGTTTCAGTTCAGGTAAACTTCCTGCCCTCCATATTAACCAATGCCACTTCCCTCAGTCTCTCCCTGTAAGATGTGTGCTCCAGACCCATCACAGCTCCGTTTTCCTTCTCTGGACACGCTGCAGGGCCTCAGTGTGTTTCTTGTACTGAGGGGCTCAAAACTGAGCACAGCACTCAAGATGCAGCCTCACCAGTGCCAGGTGCAGTGGGATGATCACCTCCCTGCCCCTGCTGGCTGCACTATTTCTGATACAAGCCAGGATGTCACTAGTCTTCTTGGCCACCTGGGCACGTTGTTGGCTCACATTCAGCTGGCTGTTAGCCAGCACCAGATCCATTCCCACTGCACAGTGCAATGATAGAGCTTCACGTAGTCCTGTTCTTTGGCCAGAATCAGCATGGAAAAGCCTTGGAGGAAAGCCTACCACTTATAGTAACTACAGTTCAAGATGATTTCATCCACATGGTTTTTTATTACATTCTGCTCTTGCACTGTTGCATTTATCAAAGTTAAAATCTATGTTGATAATGTGCTGCTGCTTCCTCAGTAATGGAAGGGATAGAAGGTTGTATATGTGCTGCTTCAGCGGGCGTTGTAGGATTCTGTGTCACAGGGCTTTTAGTGGTAATGTGAGTACTGGCATTTTGAGTAGCTTCTGTTATCCTAAAGGTAAGTAGCTTTCCTTTGCCACTCAATTCAGTAAAATTCTAATACACGGACATTTATAAAGTTACGTTTTACGTGTTGTTTTTTGAAGTATAACCATAATTGTTTGCAATAATTTTTTACAGGCATGTTCACATACGATGAATCTACGAAACTGTTTTGGTTTAATCCGTCCTCTTTTGAAACTGAGGGTCAGTTTACACTGATTGGCATAGTACTGGGTCTCGCCATTTACAATAACTGTATACTGGATGTACATTTTCCCATGGTTGTCTACAGGAAGCTCATGGGCAAAAAAGGAACTTTCCGTGATCTGGCAGACTCTCATCCTGTAAGTTCATTATGTTCTTTGTGTTTATTACTGCATTTTCCAAGTCTACCTTTGTCAAGATTTATATTAAACACAATAGCACTGTTGGAGTTGAAAGTAAGTTAATCAGTGACTTGTGTGAGGAGTCTGTGTCTGTTAAATCAATAGCAATGAAAACCTGTATCTGACTTGGTGGAGGCAGTGAACAAATAAGTCTGGATATTAATAGAGCTTTGTTCTCTTCTCTAACAAACTACCAAAGCTGCTTAATGTCATGTGTTATTAGCTATTAAATAGTTTATTAACACGACCTGTTGTTAGTTGTTGCTTAATAGCTTCCTAAAGAGATTCTAAAATAGTAGATTGGTTTGCATTGTAGAAGAAGTTTTCTACAAAATGCATTGCAGTGGGAGTTGACATGCAGAGGTTCGATGCTTGCATTGTGTATCCTGATGCAAAGGATGGATGCTGCAGTCAAAAAATATTCCTTCAGTTTGCAACCCGTGATCGGTGTCTGTGTTCCCTCGCCCCTCTCCAGCCAATGGCTCCATAAAAGCACCAATCTGTAAGCATGCATTAGTAGGTAGAGCATAGGAGCAGGTATGCAGGATGTCTTCGCCCTGCTTCATCTTCAGCTGAAGGTCACTAGTCGCTTCCTGTTGTGCCAATGAGTAGGACTTGTTTTCGTGCTTTATTTCACTTCCAAATGGTGGGATGTTTTTGCTTCTCATAAGCAGTTTTGCAGAATCTTCAGCAAAACAAAAAACAGTTCTTCCCCTTTCTTGCAATTTTGACTATAATTTTTTTTCAATTTTTTTTGGCTGAAAAAGTAGATATATTTTTCTAGAACAAGACAGTTGGTGTGGTTCTTAATTTCTTCATGATGCACTTAGGTTTCTGTTCTAACAGGTTTGTGGACTTCCTTTAAAAATCATTTTTTTTAAACTCTTGGTATTCTGATGTAGCTCAAAAACTTCAGAGCTTTCAGAAACCAAAGATGAAGTTCCAGGTAATCAAGCCATATAACGCTAGAGAATGCTATAATGCTAGGGCTTCCCTACCCCAACCAAGGGTTTCAAGTCCAATCATTTCCATTTCAAGAGATGCTGTGGAAATGTTGAAAGGATACAGCTAGTGAAAGAGTGAGGCTTTCGTGTAAATTTTCATCAATTAAAACATAAAGAGGGAACTTATTACTTCTACTTAACTACAAAAATACATTTGCTTCGGTTTGTATTCAGTCTGAGTCCTAGCTCTGTCTCAGCCAAAGAATTGCTTCTTTTCTTCATAGGCTTTGGCTTCCAGAGAGCCTTAGGCTTTTGCTGAGGCATGACAAGGAGGAAGACTGACCATTTCTTTCAGTGGAACGAACTGTCAAAAGTAATTTCAGATTCCACTTGTCAAATTCTGACCTAGGCTGTACTTATTTTGTAAAGTGAGATCTTGGGATTTGATAACTTCTTTGCTTTTTTTTTTTTCCTTTTGTAGACACTTTCTTAATTCAGTGACTCTCCTTTCTTCATTGCTTGCTTCTACATTACTTCCTAGCTTGTTTTTAAATCGAGATGGAAGAGATGAAAACCCGCTGCCCAGTTTTGCTTTGATACAGTTGTTTCTTTGATTTTTAACACAAACATTGAACTTAGTGGTGTAAAATGCTCTGGATGTAAATACGGATTCAAAAGAATTAGAAGTAAAAGTTAATCACTGTCTCTTAATCTACAGAGTAAACCATAGTGTTTGACAAGACCGCTGGGTAATAGTGGGTCCTCCTAAGGTCATTATCAGTTGTTGCCTCATAGATTTTTATCTTTCCTTAGCATCTGCTCTTGGTTGCTTTTACAGACACTGAGTGGACTTGATGTTCATTTGTTAGGAGTGCATGGCAATTAAGTAACTTGTCACAGCTGTTTTCATGACAGATGATTTTGTGTCTTCTGATGTTACGCTGTGGAACGTGTTGAAACTTAGTTATGACAGACCTCTATCTTAATCTCTTAGGTTCTTTACCAGAGTTTGAGAGACTTGCTAGAGTATGAAGGAAGTGTGGAAGATGATATGATGATCACTTTTCAAATATCTCACACGGATCTGTTTGGCAATCCAATGATGCACGATTTAAAGGAAAACGGTGATAAAATTCCTATTACAAATGAAAATAGAAAGGTATGCTTTGTGCTCAAATAACTTCTTAAAATCAAGCTGTGATTTTTGGGTGCTCTGTACAGAATTACTCAGGACTCTTATTATAGAGATTTGGTCTCCCAGTCTTAAGTTTTAATGCATATTTTTATTTGTTTTTGTTTTGTTAAAAGATATTACATAGCTTCTGGGGGTATTTAGACCTGTTTGAGAAATATGTGAGACTCGCTTTTTACCATTGCTGAGTAGAAGCTGAGCCCAGGTTATCTGGGCAGAGACATAGAATTAAATGTATTATGGAGTCTTACATTAATAGGAGATTCTTTGAGTGGAGTGTGTATCAAAGTACTAAGGATTTCTTGGGGGTTGTTTCCTTACAGGAGTTTGTGAATCTGTATGCTGACTATATACTCAATAAATCAGTAGAAAAGCAGTTCAAGGCCTTTCGGAGAGGATTCCACATGGTGACCAATGAATCTCCTTTGAAATATTTATTTAGACCAGAGGAAATTGAATTACTTATTTGTGGAAGTAGGGTAAGAGTCTTGAATGTACATCAGAAAAAGTGGAGCTTTATTTGATCCTAATATAATTAGTGGTTGTTCTTAAAAATGTCATCTTCTTACAGAATTTAGATTTTCAAGCACTAGAAGAAACTACAGAATATGATGGTGGCTATACAAGAGACTCTCTTATTATTAGGTAATTATTATTATTATTTTTAATTTCTGAAGGATTACAAGCAGTTTACTTTCCTATTTCTTCATAATGAATTTAATAGTGTAAGATTTTGTATTTTTGAGGTATTGGATTTAAGTCTTACCTATAATTTCACTTTTTACCCAAATACTGTCATTAGAGTGGACAGTATAAGCAGTGCTTCAGCTTCTGGTAGTATTTCTAATTTCTACTTGACTCTCAGTGATCAGTAAATATGTTGGTGATGGGTTTTCTTGAATGTAACTTGTGAACTGGTAAGATCGGTTGGGCTTCTAAAATGTTGAAGTTCAATTGTTTTTGAAGGTTTCACACTGAAGTTCACTTATTTCTTTTCCTTCCTCGCTAGGGAATTCTGGGAGATAGTCCATTCATTTACGGATGAACAGAAAAGACTGTTCTTGCAGTTTACAACGGGCACAGACAGAGCCCCTGTGGGAGGACTTGGAAAGTTAAAGATGATCATAGCCAAAAATGGCCCAGATACAGAGAGGTAAAATTCTGTTTCACTTGCTTGTTTAGAAATGGGAACAAAATCCATGCTTTTGTTCAGTTAAATCTGAAAGTTGAATCTTGAGGCAAAGAGGATGCTCTTTGAATTCCTAAATCCATAACAATGAAATGGCAGTGTTATTTTGTTGCATGTAGCACGTGGTGCGTGTTCCTGGATCTCAGTCCTTTTCTGTTCTCCCCACAGGTTACCTACATCTCACACATGCTTTAATGTACTTTTGCTTCCGGAGTACTCAAGCAAAGAAAAGCTTAAAGAAAGATTATTGAAGGCCATCACGTACGCCAAAGGATTTGGCATGCTGTAATAAATATATCAAAAGGGATGAAAAAAAAAAAAATAATGGTGGTGATGTCCCTGTCCAAAAAGGCCATAAGATAGTGAGCTACAGTAGTCACCTGTGTTTGTGCCTCCCTTCTTTACTGGGGACATTGGGCTGGAACAGCAGATTTCAGCTGCTTATATGAACAAAATCTTTATTTTTTCTTTTAGCGTGAAAGTGTTACATATTCTTTCACTTGTATGTACAGAGAGGTTTTCCTGAATATTTATTTTAAGGGTTAAATCACTTTTGCTTGTGTTTATTACTGCTTGAAGTTGAGCCTTTTTGAGTATTTACAAGAAAACAAACTGTACTCTCCCAAGGAAACTATTGCCATCATTTGTAGACTATGTAACCTTCAAGTATGTGCTATATTTTTGTCCCTGTATCTAATCAAGAACTGTACTTTTTGAAGAGTTTGCTTTTGAAACTTGAAGTCTTGGAAAACAGTGTGATGCAATTACTGCTGTTCTAGCCCCCAAAGAGTTTCTGTGCAAAACCTTAAGAATCAATAAAGATGGAAGGGAGAACTTGGAATGTTAAATCGCAGCCTTGAAAACTTTACTTTAGTCACAGCACAACAATTAAAATTCATTTCACTATATGTTGTCTTCACATGTCTTGTAATAAATTGTGGTTTTAATTAGAAAAACATTTCGTAGCATATGAAAGGGTAGACATTTTAGTTAGCTTTTCTGAAAAAAAAAAAAAAGGAAGAAGTTTACTGGGGAAAAGTGCATTTTCAACTGAACAGCTTTAGAGTAGGGAGTGGTGAAGTGTTTAGGGTGGGGAAAGATAGGAAGTTTTTGCTATATTATAAACAAAGCATGTGGAAGTGCACTTAAAATGAAGTTTTATTCTCAATTGCCTATTATGTTGACCTTACAGACAATCCAAAGTCTTCCCTACGTGTTCTGTCATGGCCATTTATTTCATGAATCACTGTTCCTCCTTATCAAGGCACGTGATCAGTGTTGCAACGTAATCTAAAGGGACGGCTGCTGCATTTTAATCTCATCTAAGGATAAGCAAAATTGAAACAATATTCAACCTGAAGGCCTACTTCATGTTGTACACTTCCAACCGTTAAATAAGCTGTTAGAAAGTAAAATGATGAGGTTATGTTCATCTGCTATAGAAAATATTGGGTAGGTTTTTAATTTAACTCAACAAATCATATCGGAAATAAATCCTTTGCCTTTTGTAGTCTGTGTTTAATGTTAATTTCTCCCGTTGCAATTTATGACAAAGGGATTATGCGTTTCTAAGCGAAGACATAACTGGCATATCTCTTTTATAATACAAGCTACAGCTGATGTGCAGAGCTGAGCTTGTGCCTTGACAACTGCTACAACTGACTACTACAGATCAGATCAGTGGCTGTGTGGAATTGGCTTTAAAAAGGCATAGTTTTGAAATGGTTGGAGAAAGAAAAGATGTCTTTCAGGATTATTTTAATAATTACTTTCTAGTAATAGAAACAGACAACTGCTATGTAACTATGATGCTGAATAAAACAGTGACCTTTTTTCACCATGATTCAGTGAAAAAGAGAACAATTTCCTTACTTTGATAAACTGGATATTAAATTATTTGTGTAGAAAACATTGCAGTATAGCGTGATTTGAGGGTTACAGGTGTGTTCAAAACTCCCCAGAAATGAACTGTAGTGGCGTGGGGCCCGGTGATCTTCTGCCTTTGAGTCCCAGCTGATGCACAGCTGTCTTGGTGTGGGGGCCAGAACTTGCTGTGGTGGGAGGGATGCTCTCTGCCTTCTCGTCTTCGACCTTCAGGTGGCACTTAAGGAACACCTTCAGCACTTCCAGCTCTGAATGTGTCAGATATAAGAGGAAAATACAAGATGGTTTTGATGGTGCTTGCAGATTCCTTTGGACGGAGGGCACCTTTTGCTGCAGGTGGTGAGAACAGTGTGCTGTCAGGTGTTCTGCTGCAGGTGTGAACCACATTAGGAGCCTAACACTGTTCAAACTATATCTGTGGTATGTGGTATTGTGATGTAGCTGTGGTTGGTGGCAGTACCCAGCTGGCAGGCATGCAGGAATCTTGGGGTTTCTTACATTCTTCCTAGGCACGTCTAAGAGCTGGGCAGCTGACGTAATTGGCTAGAAATACGAAGCTCTCACTGAAGCACTGTTATTGTAAGTATGCTTTTCCTATCATTCTTTAGCAAGGCGTAATTGCGTTAGCCTTCAAACCTCAAATGTCGTTTCTTGAGGAATCATTTTCAGGGAGGCTATAAAAATTCTGCAAATGACAAATTTTCCACGCAAATATTTGCCCCCTTTCCCAAAATGCCCCGATACTGACATCTTATCTCCTTCCATGTGAGCTAATCCTCCAGGAGCAGCTGTTACAGTTCCAGATAAGCAACTCTTGAAGTGGCGCAGCTGCAAGCTGCTCTCCTGCTGTATGGGAGTTCCAGGCGGTCTTCTGTTTGTGGAAAGGCTCATCATGGCTCAGGAAGTGCCATTTCAGTTCTCTTTTTTCTGGGCTCTGGGAACAACCTTGTATGTTTTTCACTGGCCTTCAGCAAGGTTTAACAAATCCTGGGTCTACAAAAGCATCACAAATTTAGGTATAACCCGTCACTTAAATATTCTCTCTTGGGTATTCGGAAAAGCTCTTCCAAAGCAGCAGCCTGATGCCACGATGCTGCTGGTCTCCCCTCAGAGTATCCTTAATACGTTAATAAGGACATGCTTTGAGCATCTCAGCACTGTCTCATTTGACAAGTGACAAATTGATCGTTTCCTTCTGCACTTTAATAGACGCCAAGATGCTTCCAGCCTCAGGGTGATGAGGATATTTGATTCTCATCTGTATTTTGTAGTACCCTTGCATGCCTCAAATTCCAGTAGTGGCAGATAGATTGAGAAGATTGGGAATATTGAACAAATATGGCATCCTTTCAGATTTCTTGAGGACTGATAGTTTTTCTTAAACCTAAAAGCATAGTAGTGCTAGAATCTCAAGGGAACACGGAAATTTTAGGTGAAGGCTTTTGTTGATGGCTGGAAAGATTTCAGGAACAGCCACCAGGGCATGGGCGAAGGTCACCTGGTTAACGAAAAGTGTTTTGTGAATTTCTGACTGGGCTTATCTACCTTTTGGCAGGCACTAGCGTGAGCCTGGACCACAACAGCCAAGAAGACTGCCCTCCCATCCCATGCCTGGAGGAGAGCTGACTCTGGAGCAAGCTAGCATGAGCTGGGGTCTCTGTGAGTCACACCTCATCTGACAGCTGCCTTCACCGCTGCAGTGGGAGCATCAGACTGCAGGAATCCCCCATTGGAGGGGGATTAAAGACTTCTGGTGGCTTTGAGTGCCTTCATCCAGAGGTTTTGGAGTATGTTGGATAGTGCTTCATTCTTCACGCAGAACAACTCGAGCGTTTCAGTACAAAAGATGTAAGAGAAGCTTCTTCCAAGTTTAGCTCCGCACAATCCTTTTGCGATAGAAGCTGCTTGATATTAGGGTTGGCCTCAAATTCACAAAGGTTTGTGATAGTTTACCTTCAGTTCCTATTCTGCATCTATCATGTACATATACATGTCTGCCACAGAATTATTAATGCTGGAAGACACCTTTAAGATCAAGCCCAACTGTCAGCCTATCCCCACCGTGCCCGCTAACCATGTCCCTGAAGTGCCACATCCAACACCTCCAGGACTGGTGCCTGCACCACTCGTACCTGTGCACAACTTTATGGATGGGCCTCTCAGTGTTACCAAAGCGACCAAAGATGTTGGAGCCTAAGGTCTCTAGCAGGACCCGGGCCATGTGCAGAATGACCTACCTGGTTCAGCACTGCAGGGATGTCCCTGAGCCCCTGCTGGGCAAGGCTGCGTTGTGTGGAGCACTGGAACAATCAGCCCCAAGACTTGCTCTAACATGGCCTAAATCCATGTGCAATATGAAAACAGTGAGAATCTCTAGAACTTGTTGGACGTACAATCTGAACTGCAGAGGAGCTGTTTCTCTGAAGATGAGCGGATCTTTGCAGCAGCTTGTTCAGTTGATCAGCCCTGGAGGTAAGCGGTGCCAAAAGAAAAGATGCTTTAGTGCTTCCCCATCTCTGTGTGGAGAGGCCCCTGGTTCTTACTGAACTGGCACAGCCGTAGCTATTAGCACCGCTTCTGCAATCTCCCAAGCACTCAGGTTTTTTTTTCAAACTTTACTGCTTCCAGAGTAAAGGTAATGGTTGTGCTCATTCTAGAAGGTGAGGACAGCCCACAGGCTACAGGAGCTGGCTTCTTTGTGCACCTGGAGTCTGCCCTGCCTCGCCCTGTGCTGCAGACGTGGCTGAGGAATCCCCTCCTCCACAGCAAAGCCATGCAGGCCGTTGGCAGCTGCAAGTCTCAGCATTTGGCTTGTGAGCACAGTGAGTAAACTTGAGCTGGAAATGGTTGCAAAATCTGAATTTCGGGAACAGAAGTCCAAGCCAGCTGTAGACCTTCAGGAGGTTCCTCAAGATGCATACATCTGTGTGTGTGTCCCTTCCACTTCAGGTAGAGCAGAGGACAGTGGGGCTTCCCCAGCCTCCCTCAGGGCTCCTTTCATCTCTGCTGTAAATGCAGAGTGGAAATGGGGATTCCCAGACTACGGCTTCCCTCCTGAAAGCTGCCACAGCCCAAAGCCTGGCTTCAGCTGCCTGGCTTCAGCTGCCTGCGAGGTTGCCAGACCCATCTCGTAAATAATTCATTCTGTTGTCGGGAGCACACAAAGGGTTTTATGAATGCTGAATGATGTAAACACGGGTCTGATTCTTTTTGTCTGTTCCAGGATGGAAGCACTCACAGTGCCAGGGGACTTTGAAGCCAAGCACAAACGCTGCCCCATTGCCAGTCGGTACGTAAAGACAAGGCTCAGCTCTCCTGCAGTCAGCCCTCCCTGCTGCTGTGCACGGCCTCATCCTGGCCAGCAGTAAGGGAGCAGATCTAAGCCTGCAATGGATGGAGCAGCTCATAGAGACACTGGTGTGGGGAAGGAAAACAAGCAGTTTTTCTTAATGTAAAGCAGAGCCCCTTGCTTGCTGGTAAACGATTTTGGCCGGAACAGAAGTGTAGGTGTCTGAGAGAGTTAAGTGCAGGGGTTGTTCCCCTCCTCATCCTGCAGTAAGGGCTGCAACAGCCAGGCTGACCACAAACACAGGTGTTAGCAGCCATGGGGCTGCTGCTGTCAGCTGCCTCAGCCTGGAGCAGCTCTGCCACACGTGGCCCCCGGTTCCCACTTGGATTTCTGTTGCATCAGGGTCTTACAGAGAAGGAGCTGCGGATTCAGCAGCCTCTGCCGCTGCACTGACTTCAATGAGGTACCCAAGGACAAAGTCCAAGGAGAGCTGGCACTAAATAGCAGAGAAATGTGAAGTAGGCATCGCTAAATGAAATAAAGAGGAAGCAAACATCAGGTAGTTAATGAAATAAAGAAAACATAGATCTAATGGCAGGAAAGACTTTGCAACAGAGGGTTTGTTCCCAGCTTGCAGGAATCCTGTGGGGAGGGAAGGTCAGCAGGCAGACAGGGAAAGGCTGTCCTGCAGCCCTAGTAGCTTAGAGAATCTGAATCAGAAGGAACCCTTAAAGGCCATCTAGTCCAACTCTCCTGCAGTGAGCAGGGACACATACAGCTCCATCTGTTGCTCAGAGCCCCATCCAGCCTGACCTTGGATATCTCCAGGTTCTGGGCATCCACCGCCTCCCTGGGCAGCAAAGCTTCCTAGCAGTGTCTCTCCAGCACTGAGCAAACCCTTATGTCCAGGAGCTGCAAGCCACTCTTTGCTCTTCCAGGTTTTGTGAAGCTATATTGCTACAGGCATCTTCCATCAGTGAACTTTTGGGGACTCCCCCCCGCCCCAAATGAGGGTTGTTGTACACAGAGCTACACTGTGTAGGACAGGTGCTTTCTTAGCCATAGTCCTACAACTCGTGCAGATTGCTCCACTGTGAAAGAAGAAAGATTTTGCGAGGCCGGGGTGTGTATCCATGCATTTAATAGGCTAGGAAGGTAGAGCATGTACTCTATACATATTTTTCAAGCCTTAAAAAAAAAATCATAATAATCCCTCTACTGTAATGCCTTCTTAACGCAACGTCCATGCGAAGAGACAGGATGTCAAGACCTGCACGTGCCATACACACACTGGATGTTCTGAGCATAACTTAGAAGATACCCACTCCCAGTACAAAAATGTACCCAAATGACGGACCAAATCTCCCCTACGAAGAAGCTGACATTATCCTATTTGTAAGAAAATACTGCTTCCGTTAAAAATGCTAAAAACCGTTCTCAAGTCCATATAAAAATAATCATGGCTATGTATTCACACACGTATTTATGTACATTTATGGCTTTCACGCATTCCAACCTTCTCCATTGAATAATGGAATATAAATACTCTATTAGTCCTTTTTCTGCTCCTCAGATTTTTCAGGCTCTTCAACAGATAAGGTGCCACTACCGTATTTTTTCACTCTGGTTTCTACTCTGGCAAGTCTCTGCTTAACTTTCTGTTGAGAAGAGCTGTACTCTGCCAAGAGCCTCGCAAACCTGGTCTGCAGCGTATCCAGGGCTGTTTCAAGTCTGTCTATTTTTTCTTCCAAGTCTTTTGGGTCAGCTCCTGCTTTTGCTGCTTCCTCATCTATTAAATTGTCTTTCATCAGAATTTGTCGGCCCTTCTCTTCCAGAGCCTTTTTGGCTTCTGGGTATTCTGTGAGGGCTTCCATTAAATCATCTTTAGACAAGCAGAACAAATCGGAATAACCGATACTCCTTATGTTGGCTGTCCTCCTGTTGCCAGATTTGCTGCCTTTGATGTTGAGGATGCTGATTTCACCGAAGTAGCTGCCATCGCTCAGGACTACAAATTGGGTTATACCATCATCCGCCACCACTGCCAATTTTCCCTCCTTTATAATGTACATTTCCCTCCCAATATCTCCTTTCTTGCAGATGTAGTCCCCAGGACTGAAGACAGTAGGTTTCAGTTTCAGCACCAGCTCGATGAGCAATCCAGCTTCACAATCCTGGAATATACGCACTTTCTTCAGCGTGTCCAAATGGACATTGATGGCAATTTCAGCCTTCAGCTTGTCGGGCAGGTTTTTGAGAACTTCCTTTTCATCCACTGTTTTCTTGTTGGTCCAGAGGTAATCAAACCACTTAATAACCCTGGCTTCCAAATCCTTCGTTACTTTTCGGAAATGCATGTACTGTTTAATGGAATCGACTTTGGCCTGGAACTCCGCCCTGGAGGCGTTCATGTTGGAGATCATGGAGCCCACGTTACCGACAATGGTAGCGAAGATCAGCACGCCCACCAGGAAGTCAATGACCACAAAGAGATACTCCTCATCTTTCACAGGCGGAGGAGTTTCCCCAATGGTCGTGAGCGTCAGTGTTGACCAGTACAGGCTGTAAATGTACTTTCTCGACAGGCGCCCATACTCCGGGATGGACACGTTGGGGTAGACCCAAGAGTCAGTTCCGAAACCGATTACCTTTGAAATTGCAAAATATATACACGCGTTCCAGTGGATGATGATGAGAATGTACAAGACAAGATTCCCAATACGAAACATGTTTGGGTAATTTGTCCTGGTTTCTGTGCGGTCAAAAAATTCAAAGAGGCGAGCGATCCTCAGCAAGCGGTTGAATCGCAGCTCAGGGTAATTCAGACCCAGCTTCAGATACGCCACGTCTGTTGGCAGAAGAGACAGCACGTCCAGCTTGAACTGCATCGTTTGGGTGTAATGATCTCGTAACTTTTTTTCGTCCTTTACCAGCAAACCTTGCTCAAGGAAGCCTTTAAAGGATAGAAATGTATGTTCAGAATTACCACCAACACAATGGATCGACTTCTGTTTCAGATAGCTGAGAACATGAAAACTTGTACTGTTAAGCATACAGACAGGAACACTCCATGACGTCACGTTTCACTCTAAGTTTAAATATTTCTGCTAAGTTTCAGAACTGGTGAATAGCAATATAGTGTATGGGTGTCCAACCTTCTGGCTCACCCGGTCACACTGAGTGAAGAGGAACTGTCACAGGACACGTGTGAAATATATAATACAGTTAAAGCAACAAAACCTTGTTTTATTTTTGAGTCAAACCAACTACCAGGTTGGACATGTTATGAAAGCACTGAGTGCAGCTTTCTGCCCCATTCTGGGACAGCCATACCTTTGTCTTTTAGGTATCTCTGCAAAAAGAACGGGCAGATTGGCGTGCCTCATACTTCATGCATCATTGGCATGACTCGGAAATAAAGCTAAGCGTGTGCTAAGCAATTCTGCATAAAATCGAAGTAGAATACTTTTAAATACTAAGGCTGTGCAATGGATTGCCATAGAGTTTTTCAGAAGAGTACAGATACCCCCAAGACCATGACAAGCGTTTTCCCCAGAGCCATGCCTTTTCTATTCTAATCAGCGTTACAACTGTCAGGACTTTTCTTTTCATGAGGTGGTAAATGCTTTGCTCTTTCTTTTGTGTGTTCTAGCGGGAGAGCTACCAAGCAGAATTTTATACGTTAGTATTTCTTCATTCAAAAAACTCTGAGAAGTATTAGATTTTAAGAGCTGTAAATTGCAGGGAGACCTTAAACTACACCTGTGTGAGAGAGCTCACAGGAAGGCTGCCTGGACTGGATCTTACCTCTGAAAGCTCACAGCATTAAACACATGGCACAAGGAGCAGCCTACGCACTGCAAAACACTTGCTGCAATGACGAGTGGAGACATCCAAGTGTCTACCCACTAGGGCAGGCAGAAGGAAAAGTGCACGGAGAGATTTCCTGTTTATCAGAACTTACCACATTTTGCTCCTCTTTTAGCAGTCTCAAAGCAGCAATTATCTCAGAGAAGCATCTGCTGAAGGGGACCCAGCTGCACTTTGTTCTGTCCCGTGCAGCACTGCTGCATTTCTGGAATGTCTACATACCTGCACATCTGCCTCATGCATGTGTGTATCAGTCCAAAGGTAGTTGTAAACTGATGGTGAGTACAAAAAGCAGCAGTTCTTGTGCCATGAATGTGTCACCTCACAGGAAACTGCCAAAAGAGCTGCTCGAGTATGTCCTCATTAACAGTGCTATACACGTAGACAGAAAAGTTGGCCAGGCAGCTGGATTTCTGACTCACCATTATTAAAAATAGCTCTGAAAACACATCCCTTCTGAAGGTAGGTGACAGCTTCTCAGCTCTGTTTTGTCCCCTCACATAACTGCATTCTATAGAGAAACCCGAAAGCGTCAAACCACAGTGTGAACCAATGACGGGCAGCTGCCAAGAGGTGACGCCTTTCTGCCTCAGTGTACGCAGTCATGAAGTAGGAGAAATGCAGTGAAGCTCAGCACGCCACAGAGAAGCTGCCATGGATCGTGGTAGCTGTGGGGCTGCTTAGATCCCAGTGTGAAGTCAGTTCCAACCCTGAGGCAGCAGGCAGTCACGCTCTTCCCCAATGGCTTCCAGCACTTTGCAGAGTTACAGGAGAAGGCAGCAGACACAGGTGGAGCCAGGAGGGGTTGTGAAGTGAGTTGTCATAGATCTCAGCACCTAAAAGAACCGACTCCCTTGTGCTTGTGTGAGTGCCTGAAATTGCAGCATACACTGCACCAAAGCACTCAGGAGACCCTTGAGGCATTTCTGCAGTCCAACCCAGGCCTGCAGAACCAACCTGCTCTGACAGCCATACAGTTATCACCAGGACAGCCTGAGGAAAGCTTTTACCTTGTACTGCTCCGTTTTTGCTTTGTTCATTCCCAACACAGTAACAGATACAGCTGCAACAGAGGAACTTAAGAGGGCTCAGTTGGCTTTTTAGCAGAAGATAGCCTATACTAAGTTGCCCCAAAAATGGCAGTCTTGAGGTTTAGGCTCCAATCTGACAGACTTATTTCTCTTCTGAAAATGTACTTGCTAAATTTTAGAATTTTTGCTGCTAAAGTTGCATGCTTCTCAAACTGACAGCCTTTTTAGCCTCTGTCTTGTAATTATGTTTACAACTTGTCACAAGCCATAAGTGGTGTCAAGCTGTCAGCGTGATTGAAATAAGAAAAAACAGAAAATGTAAAATGCAAGGATTTAAGAGAAGTCTCATTTTTGTAACGATCTGTGCACTTTTGAACCTTTCCAAGGGATGCTTTGGGCTGTAGATGTACCAGTAAACACAGTAAACCAGGAAATGTTTCTTGGCCTGGAGACCAGCAGACAGTGACAGCTTCTATTCATGCTCACGAATTCTCCCAGCCCCCTCCAAAAATAATTCCAGGAACAACGCCCGGCCTCTGCTGTCCCCTAGCTGTGCCTGGCTGCTGCTTGGAAGAGTGCTAGCTGGAATAGGTCAAAGTGCATCAAGGACTACTCTAGCAATTCAATGGTATGGACCACTGTATTATATTATGAACTTTATATTTTGAACTTGTTTTGTTTAAAACAGATGATTTCTTTTAGGCTAGGATCAGTATCAGTTGAACACACTTAAATATGAAATCTCCTCAGCCTGCCTGGACTACAGAAACAGGACAAGGAAGCTGCAGATGAGACAAGTGAAGTGCAGGTGTTGGACACTACATTTTCCCAAAGCCTCCATTGCTGGATTCTGCTTGAGACAGAGAACTACACCAGTGGCTTTGTTTCCAGCTTTGATATCCATGTTGTATCAGGAAACTGTAAAACCACAGGAAAACTCACCTGTCCTGAATCTGACAAACATGTCAAAAACATAGATGATATCAGAGCAGTAGTCCAAGAACAGCCATAATTTAACATGGTCAATTTGTAGCTCATCAAAGCAGGCTCTAAAGAAACAAAGATAGAAAAAAAAAAACATTGGACCAACTATATAACCACTATGCGTTAGTGCAGACTGGCAATGAAATTCAAGGTGATTCCCAACTAAAATATTTGCTTCTGAGAGGCCAGCCATCTGCATCTCTCCCTGCCATTTGGCACAAGGTGAACCCTTTCCATCGCCCGATATTAGTTTGATGGAAGTTGTTTCCCACATTCCAAACAGGAAAGCAAATACTCGAGTAAAATCTTCCTGCCCTTCAAGCATCTATAAATGCCTCACATTAATTTAAGATGACCCCTCATTGCCTGCAGCCTTCCCTGCTGTTCTCTATTGGAGGATTTGCTGATGATACAAAGCTGGGAGGAGTGCCTTACAGATCAGAAGGCTGTGCTGCGAGACCTGTACAGACTGGAGATGGGAGGAGAGGAACCTGATGAGGTTCAGCAAAGTCAAGAACAAAGCCCTGCACCAGGGAGGAATAACTGCATGCACCATTACAGTAAGGGGCTGACCTGCTGGAGAGGAACTGCTGAGAAGGTTGGCCATGAGCCAGCAGTGCGCCCTGGTGGCCAAGAAGGACAATGGTATACTGGGGTGCACTGAAGACTGTGGCCAGCAGGACGGAGGTCATCCTTCCCTGCTCCTCTGCCCTGGTGAGCCCACGTCTGGAGCAGTGTGTCCCATTCTGGGCTCCTCAAATCAAGCAAGACAGGGAACTTATAGAGGGAGTCCAGCAGAGGGTTGCAAAGAAGATGAGGGGCCTGGAGCATCTCCCTTGTGAGGGAGGCTGAGACCTGGGGCTATTCAACCTGGAGAAGGCTGAAGGGGTGGAATCCTATCAATGCTTATAAATTTCTAATAGCAGGGGTCAAACTGATGGAGCCAGGTTCTTTTTGGTGGCTCCCAGCAACAGGACAAGGGGCAACAGGTGCAAACAAACACATGAAGTTCCATGTGAACATGAAGAAAAACTTTTTACTGCAAGGGTGATACAGCAGTGGAACAGGCTGCCCAGGGAGGTTGTGGAGTCTCCTCCTCTGCTGATAATCAGAACCCACCTGGATGCTTTCCTGTGTAACCTGCTGCAGGGAACCTGCTTTGCTGGGGGTTGGTACTAGGTGATCTCCGGATGTCCCTTCCAATCCCTAGGACTCTATGATTCTGCGATTACAAGGTTGCCGAGCCCACAGTGGCCAAAGCAATCTCTGCATCCAGCCAGTAGGTGGCACAGCAAGGCCACAGCCAGCACTGACGGGGATGCTCCTGGCAAGTTACAACTGGGTTTTTGAGGCAGATAAAGGAGAAACATTGTCCATCTTTTCCCAGTGGTACCTATAAATGTATGTACATCTTCTAGGTAAGCCACTCATAACAAGCTACAGGGAGATCGGAGGATGATTTATGCAGGAAACAAAAAGAGGCTTTGAGTCCTTAAACTGTTATTAATTTAAATCCGTACCTGCATATAAGCATACACCAGTTATAGAACACAGGTGCTGCAATTATGGTCAGCCAGTTGTAGTACATGTTGCTTGAAGGATCAACCACAAAGACCTCTTTTTTCTGCCTGGAAAGCAAAACATGCAGATTTACAGTGGAAATTCTACAGCGGCCTACTGGTACTCCCTCTTTTGGAGGCCACTCATCTCATGGTTAACTCACATCTGCTTGAGAAAGTGCCTATGCCATGACCCTACCTTCATCCTATTTGAGATGCTCTATTCCTGCTTGACCCAGCTTTGAAAAAGTACGTGGGTTTGGAAAGAAAAACATAGTAACTGATGCTGAAGAACAAATAAGATTAGAACATAGGCTTTCAAATCAAACAAAGCTTTGATTAAGAAACTTGAGATGATGAGATCAAGCAGATTCCATTTGGAAGCTGTTGCTACACACACATCTCTATACCAACGTAGTACACGACACTTAAATATATATAAATCATCATGAGTTTGGTTAAGCTTTTGGGGAACAAAATGAGGAGCTGTTTATATCAAAAGCATGCAAATAGTCTCATTTTTTTGCAGAAATACAGCAGCTCCTTCTGCTCAGCAGGAGGAAACTTCAGTAATCACTAGTGAAGAACTACGTCATATTTCAAGTAATCAGTTGTACTGGTCAGTGTAATTATAATTAAACCTATTAACCAAGTCTGTAATTCTCTACATGTAAAACTTCTGTTCTTCATTCACACTGGGTTTTTGGTGTGAGCTCTAAATCGTTATGGATATTCTGGAACCACGAAAATCCAGTTCAGATTTGCAAAGAGGGCTGCTATCCTAAAACGCCCTAAAAGGAATAAAGTGATCTTGAACAGAAAACCAAATGACCAGAAGTACATGAACTCCCTTTTATCAACCTGGGAAGCTGCTCATGACAGATCTAAACAACTGTATTAAAGACACAAAAAGTTTGCTGAGCAGTTGCACCTTCTCAAAAGCAGAAATGTATTAAAGGTTTCACAGTATAACATTCTGCAGCCTACAGATCAGTAACTGTAGTAGGTGTTCTACAGTAGAATATCATACCGTGCTTTGGAGTGCATGAGAGGTGTTACATTTGTTATACTTACTCTTCCTTTTTTTTGTCATCTTTTTTATCATCTTTCTTTTCCTCTTTCTTTTCCTCCTTCTTTTCCTCTTTCTTTTCCTCTTTAACCTCTTTCTTTTCTTCCTTTTTGCTGTGTGACATATTGAAGTCTTATAAATATCATCAGGTTTCTAGCGGTTAGGGGAGAGGTTGGATATTGAGGTACAGGAAACTACTGAATTGGATTCTGGATGGGGTAGGGCAGGATTTCTCAGTGGTACCATTTATCCAACTGGTATAAATGGTTTTGACATTTCTCCAACCAACACCACTACATTACACAACCAAATGGCTGATTCTCTGCATTAGTCACCCCTGTTTTCTTGGCCTTCTCATACATCAGTGCACCAGGCTGGTTTTAATTAAATGCTTCCAGTTTGTTCCATCTTCAGAATTTAAGCACTTAAAAAGAAATCTATTTAATGATAACAGGCCACAAAATGGCTTAGCGAACTGTCAATATTCATGACATACCCAGTACCTCAACACTGACCATCTGAAGCTTTAATGATTACATGAAATGAGGCTGAACCTCTTCTCACATTTCTTTAAAACCAGCATAGCTGTAATTAATTGATTACCTCTGGCTTCAGTAGTTGCCTTGGAGAAGAATCCCAACCAGTGTTTGAACAAAAGCAGCAAATGTAGAGAAACAAGGTGAGTCTTGTTTCACTTAATCTCACACATGTACATACAAGGAAGTTGTTTTGCAAATGTCTGACTGTCAACACAATGAATATGAGCTATTTTAGATCTCTGTAGCAGGACAAGATGACTTGTGACTGGAACATAGCACTTACCAGTGCGACAGCTCTACAAACAACTTTCACCTATCAGCAGTGTGTACCTGCTCTAATTCTTACCCTTAGACATTTCCATAGTGATGCAGTATCACAATATAATTTGGAAAATTTCTGACTAATATGCTACACAAAACCCCTCTGTCTATCTATCAAACTGATCAACACCACTGAAATGTTTAAAATTATACATTACAAGCAACATAATTGGAAAATTATTTATACGTTCTTCTCAATTCAAAGAAACAGTTTTTCATTCATTTCTTCCATTTCTGTGACTGCTGTTCATCTCTCTCAAGGTAACTCCGAACATCAAAATCCCAGTTACCTGTAGTCTGGCAGTCAAAGTCACTTGGAGGAAAAGGCTGGCCATAATCAAAGCCTTGAAAGCACTAGGTATAGCTCCCCAACAGCAGGAACTCTTAGGTCTTCCACATGATGCAAAAAACACAACTTCAAAAAGATCTGCATCATTTTTCCCTTATTGGTGCTACTGAGTAAAGTGGAATCCGGTTAACAGTTGTTTGTGCCTGTCATCTTTGGTTGCAATACTGTGGCATGTATTCATTGTCTCCAACACATTAAAAGGAGCATCTTCAGACTCAGAAGATTAGCCCCAAAGAAATCCTGTTGCAGTTTCAGAATAAACATCTGCATTTCTCAACTGTCAACTACTTAGCAAATCTCAAGTAATTTTCAGATGGTCAGGCAGGTAGACAAACAGATGTAAGGTTTGACTGAGGTACATGAGTCACTGTCAGAAACGGGCTAAACAGCATTTCAGATCTAATCAGTCCTTTGGGCCCTGGCTAGTACGCCAGGCTCCAGGCTTTTAGCACCTTTAATTTTGCCAATTAAATAAACACATTTCTGTCACTGTTCACTGCCCTTCCTTTTCAGCTTTAATAAAATTTATGTGAGCCAAACCAAAAACAGTGCTTCAGGAGCAGGAGGATATGTTGAGATATGAGCACAGATCTTTCGCGCCATCATTTTTAAATGAAGTTTGCTGTTAGCTCATGACGTATTTAGAGAAGAAAAAAAAATCTACTGCCAGATGCTACAGAGGAGGCATGTCTTCAAAGAGCCGTGGTTTAAGACACGCCACAAACATTAATGATGAGTGATTTTAAATTACTGGAGTTCCTCACTTTTTCAAGAGATTTCCCTTTGGTCTAAAACTGTAAGATATCCTTGTCAAATAAATAAAATAGAGCAGCTTCTGTCAAAACTTCTGTTGCAATGGAAGCCTTATTATGTTGTCTGTCACACTCTCTACATCTACTCCAACCAATCGGGCTGAATTAAAACACACGTTTTAGAACGGTCAGTGTTCATCCTGAATGCATACAGAAGGGGTTTCTTGGTATCCTGCTCATTATCCACATCTCTTGTGACAACGTGAAACTCTGGGAGCACTTAAGATTTCCAGAAGGGGACTAGGTATGTTAGAAGAGGAAAAGGACCATTAGAAAATGAATATCTTAATATCATTTAAAAATCAAAGCATTAATAGAGCAATTGGTAATGCAGTGAAATCAGCCAGTTGAATTAGAGGAGGTAGGAACTAAATGCTTAATTAATCCAATTCATTCCTTGGAAGATAAGGGTAACTAGACAAAAGGGATCATGAAGGATGTTTCTAGTACTGAGAAAACTCAATCTTTCTTTATAAGTAAAACCTGAGAAAGGTTTAAAGCCTTAGAAAGGGTTTAAGAAGAGATAAGGAGTTCAATAGTACAAATGTTGCTAGGCTGGAAAGGGAAAAAGAGGAGGAGCTAGTAGCAGGAATGTGTATGGAAGTTATCGGTACTTACTCTTCATTGGTGTTGTTGCTAAAGTTGACATTAAACCTGGCCAAGGGCCATGGACTGCAGCGATTGAAATAAAACATGTTTAAGAGCGTAAAGATTTTTGTTACTTCGTACACGTGTTTACCAACATGACAGACTGACTTACTAGCCTCTCACATATACACTGATAAGATTAGGAAGGTCAACTTTGACTGCGGCGATAAGCCCCTTTGCATAACTATTTCAAGGCACCAGTTTCTCTTTATCATGTGCTAGGCATACACGTTTGTGACCACATCTGATGTCTGAAGCTTGTTCTCAGGCGTATTAGTGCATGGTAACATGCAACTCACTATTTTTAGCCCTGTAAGCATTTGGCTGCTATTTTAAACGTTCTTCAATCCTTTCAAGGCTTCTTCACAGATGCGGCGTCAAGGCTTCTGTGGCAAGCATACCTACCATTGCTGCAAAATTCAATGTTCAACAACTGAGAGTTATTGGAATGGAGAAGGATGTATGCTTCCCAACTCAGCTCTTCTAATAGCCTTTTACAGAGGCTTGCTGGCCTGAGATCAATGTTCTCTCTAATGATATGGAACCTGTAATTGTTATTGATACAGACAGCTGGAAAATCTTGCCGGCTCGTTTGAGTGACTGAAGAGCAGCAGTCTGGCTAATTAAACAAATGTGCTTCTGAGTTGAATTTCTAAGCAGCAGATCAAATGAAGATGATGAGGCTGTGCTCACTGACAACAAATCAACGTCGCCTATACTACCATGCAGAGCTCTTCAAAGTTCTTGCTTTAATATAAGTTATTAATATAAGCCGAGCTCTTGAAACAAATCAAGTGATTACCTGCTTACCTACCACTCTTCAAGTAAAAAGCCATGGGAGTCTGTGCTCCGTAGCATAATGCCAAACAGAAGACAAACTTTTGTCTTTCGACTTCATTTTCCTCTCTTGACTGGCGTCAAATTTAGAACAGTAATTTACATATTCATTCCTCTTCCTCTAAAATATAAATGCATCTTCTTACCTGTTTACTCCCCCAGGATGTTCACGGATGCCCAGGAAGGAGCGGATGTTACTTTGCCTACTGGACACCTCTACAAGCTCTGGCTCTCGGATACGCTCTAGGAAAGAATCAGGCCTTTGGTCTTCACGGTGCAGATGCCTTGTGGCCCATGATCTCAGAGATACGACAAATCGTGACAGCCTGCGCAGAACAGACACACAACACTGACAGAGCCATACAAGAAGGTCCGATGGATGAAGTCTCCCCCAGGAGAATTTTTCTCCACCTGCTGCAGAAATAAGGTTTAATAGATTAACAGTGTGAAACTAGACACTTCCAACAATTTCATACATCATCTTCTGCAGTTGCTCGGGAAAGTATCTCACACATTGTCTCCAGCTCACTGCACCAGCACTGCAGAAGCAACAGGAAATTACCAATTAAAGTTAAACTTGCCAACTGGTCATGATGGGGACAAAAAACTTCTGACCTTATGTGATAATGAGGGAATCCTGGACTGACAGAGCAGGAGACATAAAATACAAGAACACATACTCAGGGTACGTACAGTAGAAACAAAAGCTGAACAGTTGGCGAAGGAGGATGGAGTTTGAAAATAAGGAATGGTAAAATTTCAGTCACTTTCCCTTTGGTTGTAAAGAGTCTATCTGCAGATACATTAATTGCATTCTGCACATAAACCTGCCTACTGCACAGACAGCACTATTTCCTCGTCGTAAATTTCTAGCGGAGCCCTGAAATGAGATAAGCCAAAATGTCATGACAACATAACTAATTTACCACTGTACTGTTACGATTTTTTTATATTCCTCCTATTTGACTAAAGCACATTACAAATCCTCATAATGTTATCAAAATCCCAACAAAAACATGCTTCTGAAAGACTGAAAACAACACACACTGAAACATACAGAAGGGATTTCATTTACTACCCAAGCAATATTAAACTGCGATTTTTTTCTCTTTGCCTGAGCAGAACTCAGCTCTCACATAAGCAGCACTATGGAAAACCACAAATATGGATGCTCTTACCTATATTAGAAAATGAGGCATTTTGAGAAGAACAGTTAAGGAGCCAAACAGATTTTACAAAATAAGATTGAGAACAAAGAAATGTTTGAACAAAGAAATAGCCTTGTCTGATTTCTGCCATGCTATTTTATTTTCACCTTTTTTGTCCTTTCCACCCCAAAGTAAGATAGCCTGAGTGAAGTCCACCAGAGATAGTTATCTTAGGTCCTTGAGAATCTGCATTTAAGAGGCATGTTATATTACTACATTTTTTTAACTGTTGAGCATTCATGTTTGCATCAAAGGTTTCCTTGCAGATTCAGAGCATCAGTAATTGCAGTTAACGCACACATGTAACTCAAACTATTCTGAAAAAGGGTAAAGAACAATATAAACAAACATTAAGAAGCTTTCAGTATTGATTTACACATGTAATGCTTTCAACATACACATAAAACATGTTCTCCACCTAAAACCAACTTCTTGCAGACTCTGCAATGTACACACAGCGGTGTTGCTACCTGACAACCAAATTGGACAATACAAGTTTGTTCTGCACCATCCAAAAGCCTGAAATGTGAACTGTACTCTTTAAATGACTCTAGTTTTACAGTAGTATTTTTCTTTGAAATACACTATGCTTAAACTCAGTATGCTCTTGTAGCATGTACCATAATACCATCAGGAGACAAAGCTTTGCAGTCCCAACTGGAAATCTTTAAAGTAGACTGTCGTGGTTTTATGATTTTTTGTTATCAGTATTCCACATCAAAACATCATGTAGTGTATTGGGAGTTAAAAAGTTAATGCTCCAGCTCCGTGGATCATCGATAGCATCGGGTATACCTGTCTCAGAAGAGAAGAACTATGTGCATGCCCCAGAGGACTTTGCGTTGCTTTGTGTTTTTCTGTTTTCTGTTCAGAGGAAAAGATAAAACTGTTGGCAAGTCACAAGATCCCTCTTTTCCCTTTCAGCTCATCCCAGCAGCATGTGTGTGCTCCCTATCTGTCTCACCTTCAGCGTTCGAGTAAAGCCTTTGTTTTTTTGGGGCACTCTCCCTCTCATTATATTTGACTTATTAGCTTCAATTCTAACTATACTGTATTACATTGTACTATAGTGCATTACCTTGCATTCTGGTATCTTATTTAGTAAATTAGTTTTCCTCCTCAGATCATTGTTATTGTTTTGTTTTTAGGCTCATCTCCCTGCCCTTTCCCTTCTTCCCTTTCCTGGGGCATGGGCCTATGGGTTCCCCCACCCCATTCATCATAGAACCGGGCCAAACCAGTCCATAAACAGTTGACATAGACACAAGAAGTTTTGGAAGCTCCGTTTCAGGTTTATGTTTTAAGTCTAGGTAAAGCAAATGGCTTAAGCAAATGGTTGACTTGAAATTTTCTGTCTCATGCTCCCATTTCATTATAAACAGAACTGGGTTCTAGAAACAGAAATTCCTGTATTCACAACACAAACACCCCGTCTCCTCCTTTGCCAGATACCCATCAACAAGACTTTAGGCCATTCTTGATAGGAAAAGAACATTGTGTCAGCTACCAGCCAGAATCTAACACTTAGCCGTTTACTCTACAGTCTTGAGTCACTTCTGCTGTCACTTCTTGCATTTCCTCAGCATTCAATATATTTTTTCAATATATTTTCAGATCAGATCTTGTAAAAATAAATCTTTTTCTTTAATCAGACTGATATGTATGAACTCATCCAACATCTCTCAGATCCTGAGGCTTTTATTATAAACAAGTCAGCAGTGAGTTGAGAATTGAGGTCAAAAGAAGCTGCCATCGCTTTTTATAGATGATCTTCAGCTGCACTCCATCCATTTTCTTTGGAAAGCAATGGCTCTTCTTACTTTACCTTGAAATTGTGATCGGTCACTTTCAAATAAGCTAAATAATGAAAGCAGTGTTAATCAGCACATTACCTTGCCATTGCTCCTCTGCCTGTGAACGGGCTCGTCTGGGATCCAGATAGATGTCTTCCCTCCATAGAAATGACTCTCTGCAGTTCTGAAGATGTATCCTCACACAGTGAATGGGTTCTGCAAAAGGAAATGTTTTAAAATTATATACAACCTCCAGCAGATTTTCCCCCATCCAATTATTAACACCACTCCGCCAGAAAACAATATTGCAAATTATCTTCTTTCTACTAATAACACATACATCTGAAAAATGTAAAGTTAAACCTATATTCCGGCTTCTCTGGAGCCATCCAACAGGAATGAAGGCAGACCCTCAGCAAGCTTAGAAGCTGACATCTTGTCAGTACCACTCTGGTGTGCAGATACTCAACTAGGAGCAGGACATTTGCTAGTCTAACACTTCCTGTACTGCAACAGCAGCTCTCCTTAAGCAGGGAGGAAAGCCCCATGCTTCCAAGGGGCTTTCAAGCGTCTGCCCACTGCTTTTTTCAGTGTTGGTCTCCCAGACCTTGTTTGGGTTCAACAGTCTGATACCTCTACTGATGTGGTTCCATTGTATGACTCAAAGCAAACACCCCTTTTTCCTTTTGCTCCTGTCTAGACTGAAAGGGAAATACAGTGATTTTACAGTAGATAATACTGAGTAGCATCACTGCTGGTCTACTTGCTCCAGAAGTGAAACTCCGCCTATGGTATGGCAAAATAGGCTATAGATGTTGAGAGCTATTCTGGTGGTGATGAGATGAGGCACCTGAGGTAACTGACACACAGAAAACAATGCAGCATATCAGCTGCATGCAACTGCAGACAGTGATTATGCTGTTATGTGCAGTGTCTGCCAGCTCACGTGAGTTCCTGTGAGACTGCTTATTAGCACAGCAATAATTAGCACTGAAAACGAATAGATGAACCTTTGGTCTTGTCTTTCAGTACTGGAGTTTTGGAACTGACTTCAATAGAACCAGGACTTAATCAAAGCTCACTGTGGATTTTTTTATGACTCATGAGGTTTTCTCTGTGTTTTGCATTCTTTACAAGACTTTGTTACCTCAAGGATCACGTTTTTCTCCCTTTGTAACGCAAACGAGAACTCTCACATGACTCTGCAGATCTGCATTGCCAGGAAAACACTGAATATGAAAATACTTCATGAGAACAGGCAGCAGTGTTTTGAGTGTCAACAAGAGCATAATCAGCAACTCAGTTTTGTCTGCACTCACGGCTGGGAAGTTGGCAAAGAATTAAAACTTTATTGTATCTACAGAAATAACCAAAAGATAGCGATTCCAGGGATTCTCAAATTCTTAACTGTTTTCTTCTCCTCTTCTAACAAGTCACCAAGAGATACCAGTTAGGATTGAAAAAGTCTTACATCCCTGTTTACGTAGTGGGTGCTGTGACTACTGTGGTTGCCAAAGCCAACCCAGCTCCTAGGATAGAAAGAACAAACTCATGGGACAGAAACCCATTACAGACTACTGGATACACAGAGCCCACATCCAGCTCAGGAATTGTGCTGAGCTGGATGCTGGGACAGGATTAGTGGTAAGTATACATATTTGCAGTTTGCTTCTTTGTCAGCACTCCATTTCTTTTCTGGAGCATCTGCCTGTGCTCCTGCTGGGGAAAGGATAGTAGGCTACACAGCATCCTTTAGCTTGCACTGCTATGTCTGTTTTTGATACCTTATACTCCTCCTTACAGGAAAAGATGATACATCCTGAGAGTTCTTAAACAGCACTGGATTCTAATGCTGCTATTGTTCTTACTAATTATCGCTACTCTTAAGTCCTGAAAAGACATTTTCAAGGGAGACAGGAAGGGTTCTTAGGAATTATTTTAATAGTCAGAATTCAGATTGGAAGAAAAAAAAAAAAAGTATTCTGCAGAAATAGCCTCTCATGGAAGTTTAAGCCAGTATCTTTCATTTTACATTTAGGATGGATTAAAAGTATGTGTTCTGACCAGTGACTCAAATAAAGAGGACTACTTAACTGCAGTAACTTAACTGCTCTTTATAAGTTAAGGCTTACATTACAGAAAGTTACAACATATACAGACAACTCACGAAAATCAAAATATTGTAGAAACAGCCCTAAAGGGCTTGCATTTCACTTTTACAGTAATACTCAGAGGACTCTACCACGCAACTCTTGTGGAAGCACCTGCCCAACATTACACAGCAATCATAAACATTGTGCTTTAATTCACACAAGCAAACTGAAAAATAAATCTAAAATAAAGTTATTGCATCATTCTAACTCCACATAAAACTCACAGGCTCATTTCTGGTTTTCTTCAACCATACCCACACAACACAAGAGGCCTCATTGTCAGCTAGCTCTCTATCAGTGCAGAAGGATGGTTACAGACTGGGCTGCTGATGCAGCACCTTCAATGCATGTGGCCTAATTTTGACTTTATTTTTATGAACTCAAACTCATTCCCATCCCAGACTCCATGAGTTTGGCTGGTATCTGTAGCAAAACAGTAAGGACTGCCATTGGCCTGTTTTGGCAGGGGGGTTGGACTAGATGATCTCTAGAGGTCCCCTCCAACCCCGACAGTTCTGTGATTCTGCAGAGTACAAAAAGCATCTATACACCACTCTCACAGGGTATCAATTTGGGGTGGTGCTGGGGGAAGCCAGGAGTTGGATTCAATGATCCTTATGGGATACTGTTTCCCACAATCTTCTCCTGGAGAAATTGTCTGCTTGTGGCTTGGAGAGATGTATGGTTCACTGGGCTAAAAACTGGTTGGATGGTCAGGCCCAAAGGGTCATTGTGGATGGGTTAAATCCACAACTGGTGTTCTCCAGGACTCAGTACTGGGGCTACTTTTACTGGGGCTAGTTTTGCTTAAAATATTTATGAACAAGTGTACACTCAATCCCCCCATCAAACAACACAATTACAGATGACACCAAGGTGTGGAGAAATGTTGATGTGCTTAAGGGTAGGAAGGCTCTGCAGGGCCAATGAGGTGGATCCACGGGCTGCATCTTGTTCTCTGGCATTCAGCAAGGCTCAACGCTCTTTGCTGCCTTTGGGCCACAACAGTACACTGAGGGGAGAACTCACTGCTCCCTACAATAACCTGAAGGAGGCAGTGGCAAGGACAGTATCAGTCAGTATGCTCAGGTGCTGAGCAATAGGATGAGAGGTAATGGTTTCACATTCATCAGAGGTTTAGATTGGATATTATGAAGAATTTCTTCACAGAAAGAGTGGTCAAGCATTGAAACAAGCTGCCCAGGAAGATGGTGGAGTGTCCATCTCTGGAGGTATTTAAGAAATCTGTCAATGTGACACTCAGGGGTATGGTTTACTGATGGACTTCATAGAGATTGTGACGTGGACTTGATGATCTTAAGAGTCTTTTTCAACCTACATGATAGCATGACTCTATAATTCTACTCTGTCTTACAAAAAATTCACAGAGACTGAGTAGAGTAGAAGGCAACAATCACTTCCCTCACTCTGCTGGTCATGCTTCTTTTGATTAAGCCCAGGATAAGAATGTCTTTCTGGGCTCCATAACTTCTCATCAACCAATAACCCAAGTCCTTCTCCTTAGGGTTGCTCACAGTGCACTATCCACACAGGTGCAGGACCTTGCACTTGGATTTGCTGAATTTCAGGTTTCCATGGGCCCATTTCCCGAGCCTCTCAAGATTTCTTTGGAAGGCATGCCTTCCTTCCAGCACAGTGACTACAACGCACAGCTTAGTGTCATCTGCAAACCTGCTGAGGATGTACTCAATCCCAATGTCCATGTCATCAACTAAGATGTTAACTAGAGCCAGTCCCAATACTGATCCCTGAAGAACCAGTCTACACCTGAACATTTGAGCCATTATCCACAATACTTAAGTGTGACTATCCAGCCAGTTCCTTATCCACCAAATGGTTCATCCTTTAAACCCATGTCTCAAGTTCAGAGACAAGGATGTCATGTAGGATAGCATCAAATGCTTTGCCTAAGTCCAGGTAGATGATGTCAGCTGCTCTTCCCTTATCCACGAACGCTGTAACCACATCTTAGCCATTAAATTTGGCAGGCACGATTTGCCCTTAGTGGAGCTGTATCATCTGTCACCCATCACCTCGTTTGTCTTCCATGTTCCTTGGCACAGTTTCTACAAGGATCAGCTCCATTATCTTGTTGGGTACAGAGGCAAGATGATGTGCCTGTAGTTTCCTGGATCTTCCTTTTCCTCCTTTTTAAAAAAATGGGGGTTATATTTCCCCTTTTCCAGTCACTGAGAACTTCACCAAACTGTCACAGCTTCTCAAATTTGATGGACAGCAACTTGGCAACTACATCTGCCAGATGAGCAAATTACAGTTTGAAGACCACCAGCAGCTTTCTGTTAATTGTTTCAGTGAGTGCTTTTCTTTGATAATACCACATTCCACAGCAGAAAAGCACTTAAGTACATCTTAGCATTAAGCATAAAATTAACACCCACCGACTGTAACGGGAACTAAGTAATGTGCTTAATCGTTTTCTTGAACTATAGCCAACAGGACTTAAAGGAAGATAAAGAGTGATCTCACCAGTCTAGAAAAACTGTGGTTGGCTGGTTTGTTCGTTTGTTTCCCACAGTGTTTACAGTTTTAGTTTTTGCTCATCTGAATTTTAAAAATGGATATCAGAATTTTTTCTTGGATGAAGTTAAAGACCATTGTCCCAACAACCGTCTTCAACACAAAGATCCGAAAGTGGCAGTTTCTGTTGACAATGATTGAGATTTTAAGTTCAGAACTGGAAAGAGAAACTATCTGTAATATCTGTGATAGTTACTGCATGAAACATGAATTCCCACAGTCTTTTCATGGAAAAAAGGATTAACTTTTGCCAAAAGAAACAGAATGGAAGGTTTCTATCTTACAAAATAAATAAAACACTCTCTTGTGTTAAATAACAATCACATTCCTATAGGTTAAGTCATCTAAAAGACACTTGTGTCCTAATGAACACAAGTATATTGAGTTCTGCCCATACACACAGAATTTTTTTAGCTATATTTCAAAAGTATTATATAACCATTTTTGTGGCAATCACTTCAACAATAGAAAAACCTTAAATATGAGATCTCTTTTTTATAGAGTGACCTTGTAACTTTTGTTACTCATCTGTGAAATCCTGTAATTAATGCTGACCACAATGAACTTCATTTTAAATAAATGGTCCTTCAGACCACTCTTATCATCAAAGTCTAATTTATATTTCTGTCCCTTTATCTATCATAAGTCATTGCCTCTGAAGCTGCAGATGGCCACAGTCATTTAATTCTACATTTAAACGTTCTCACCTTGTCTAGTAAGTTCATTTTTTGAGCTGCCAGTCACTGATATTTTCTACAAAAAAAGGGGCATAAAATGAAGCTCATTTCAACCTTGTTTTCCCTGTTTTTGAGGTATGATAGTAATGGAGACAAAGAGACATGATACTTCCAATCTCTCCAAGAACATGAAGTACTATAACTAAAGCAAGCCACACTGCAGAGAATAAAAGCAGCTCCATTTTCACTAGTGTAGGTACACCTACATACCAGAAGGTATCACATAAGCAAAGCAGAAATGAAAGAAGAAAATGTGAAGAGGTCAAGTATCACATCTACACTATAATGATAGGTGTCCTAACAGGCTTTTGAGCACTTCATCAACAAGAAAAAGGCCCCCAGAGCTGAGGCAGCTGACCACAGGCCAAAAGCAGGCAACTTCCTCCGGCCTGCACAGGTGCTGTGGATCATCAAGTCACTGCTTTGCAGTAGCATTTGCCCAGACTGGAGAAATGTCTGGGACCGCATAAAATGCAAGTGCACAGCACACTGGCATATTTTATGCAACCACTTAAAAACCACTGAAACAGAGAAAAGTGAATGTAAGGAAACAAGTACAGTTCAACTGCACAGTGTGAAGCTCTGAAAAGTGAGTAAAAAAAGTTGGTATGCTTTATATGCTATGTATGTTTCCTAACACTGAAGCCAAGCATTTTCAAGGGGCTGCTTTTAAAAACCTTCCTAAGGCTTTTCACTGCATAGTACTGGCAACATCCTTTTTTTCTCCAAATCCCACACACACACACAGGATCTCACAAAATGATTTAAGAAAGATGTTTATCCTTCCAGAACTGATATAATTCCCGTCAGTGGGAAAATGTGTCTTATTCCTGAAGGTTCTAGATCCAGAACCACAAACCACGATAACCTTCCCATTGCTGTCTCTTCTGTACTTTGGAAATATACCACTAGATCAGTTAAACACAAAGGGTCAATGGTTATGTGGTCACTTCCAAAATAGAGATAGAGAGAACTGCCCCAAATTCTGCAGCAATCTGCCTGTGATGAAATAAGCATATTACCTGACAAAGCCATTTTCAATCCTTTCAATATCCTCATCAGTAGTTCTGACAGACAGTCCATGCATGCCAGGGTAGGAGTGCTGCGTGTTGATTTTTGCCATCTTGCTTTACATATCAACATCTAATTGACAGCTGAAACACAGGGGGGAAAAAAGCATTTAATAACACTTACAAAAGCAATATAACAGTTCTTAAAAACAGTGAATTACTAAAACAACAGGGCAGTAAAAAGCTAATTTAACCATTTGCATAGACAGCAGTATTTACACACAGTATGAGAGCTGTTCCCAGATTTATTTCTACCAGACAGAAAAAGTGCTCATAGAAGTGTGACAGTGAAACTTCAGTGTAACAAAGAAAACCCATCAAGACCAACGGAAAGGTTTACATGACACTATATTCTTTTTTTTGTCTCTAGGGTTTCTGAATATCCACACTGTCAGACATACTATCTACAGAGAAACTGCATTAAAATTTTCATTCAAAGATTGTAATCAGAAAGCTAACCAAAAAAGCAAGTTGGTAACGTGTTAGGACAACCTACTCCACTTCAAGCCACTCCTCTTGGGCTAACCTGTATCTACTTTACGACCAAGTCTTTAATTCTGAAATTGCATACAGAGCAAACAGATCATTAATCAAATGCATCCTTCAGCTTCCTACATGCCACCTGCTAATCATACATTATCTGAACAATGCACTAATCATTTTTTTTCTTGCCTTCTCATATATCATTTTTGTGACAGTACCTCAAGATCAGGTCAGTTAAGATACCTAACCATCCAACTCCTGCAAGATTTAGGAAAGTTATTCAACTTGATTCCTCTTCAGATGAGTCCCTCAGAGCCTTAGCAGCATTAGTAAAACAGCTTCCGAGAGTCAAGAGAAGTGGCTTGAAAATGACACTCTGAAAGACTTTCACTGAAAGTTTTGAATTTTGCAATGATTTGCAAATTTATTTGCAAATTTATTTTTCTCATTACTGAAACCCTACTCAGGAGCCTTTTCTATCTGAGAGGTGACTAGAATCAAATTCTCTTGAGATCTTGCCACTGCTTCAGATCATCTCATGTCCTTTTCTCTCCTGTAATCCACTGTCTTACAGACCAGATAGCATGCACTGGCAGCAAACATAATACAGAAACTGAAACTCTCCCCTGCATTGTTCCTGTAGTAAAACTCATCATCCACTAACAGGCCTATGTTATGCATTCAGCTTCTTAAAAGACAGCTACTTGACTTACCCTCCATCCAAATCCCAAATATTTAAATGGAATCACTTACAACTTTTTAAAAAAATTAATATATTTCAAAATGTAATATAGACTCACTTAAAATTTTGCATCCAGAAATAATGAAATGGATGTGGAAATAGCCTCTGGATATCTTATTTAACACCTGGAAATCTGGTTAGCGATTCCTACTTCTAATCTTACCTCAACACAGGTCAACTGATACATAACTGGGTCTGATCTTCAACTGAGCCCTGCACATACCAGGTAACTTCAGCTTTTCTGAGGAGAAATTTACTATTTCTATGACACACCAATATAAATAGAGCATTTTCAACCCACTCTTAGATTTGAATGTTCACTCAGAAGAGCTGATTCCAAAAGCAAGGATAATTTATACTAGAAACTGCATAAAGAAATGTTAACTGAAACATTCTCCCAAAATGAATCAATTTCTTATGTTCAAAGAACATTTACAAATCATTTCTACAATCCTGTTAATGCATATCCATTACAAATATCAGTGAGTATGATTTCTTCTCCAACAATTCAGCCCTGGAGAGACAGACATTTTAACAAATTGACAAGCTGAATGAGCAGGTCCCAAAGTAGATATGATTCCAAAATTCTCTAATCTCCAGGAAAAATTTTCATTAACTATTTTTGAGTTGTAATTATTGTTTCCATTACAGGCTTTGAATGACAGAATTAGACAGATTACATGCAGTAGTGTCTTGGTGATGAGAAGATTTATTTTGCCACAGCAGTAACTCCCATTTCTCATAAATTAATTTGAACATAATTCAAGATAAGAAAACATCTTCTTATTCTTTTGCTACTACTTATGTTAGCCTCCAGTTTATGTTCTCAATTCCCAGGTTTCAAGGTTTGAAGTTATACTTCACTCAAAAACAGAGCAGCATGCTTCTTGCTGACAAATTGTTATGCACATACAGAAGGTAAGGCACAAGAGCAAACTGCTTCTTCCTACTAATAGTTCACAGTTGTTCTCGCTGCCTACTGCATTTCCATTGCTTTCAGTTATACGTTAGAAGTCCAATGAAAGATAATTTAGGAATAAGATGGCATGCACTGCCTGAATTTTACTGTTCTGCATAGTCCCTGCTCTCCTTTAAATCTCAGCCAATTTATTGTCGTTGTATTAATCAAAATAGAATTTTGAGGGGAGGGATGATTCCTCACTCTTCCAATCAACACGACAACACATCCACCACTGGACTTGCACGATATTCTACTTAAAAGCGTTAAAAGCTTGACAGGGAGAAAAACAGAATGATTCCTAAGCAACAAAGCACTAGCTTTTTTCTAAGGGTAGATTTCTGAAACAAAGTTACTGTCAAGTTACAATCATAGAACTGCAGAATGGCTTGGGTTGGAAGGGACCTCAAGGATCTTCAAGTTCCAACCCCTCTGTCATTGGCAGAGTTGCCAGCCACTAAATCGAGTACTAGATCAGACTGCCCATGGCCACATCCAACCATGCCTTTACCAGTGCTGCCACCTAACACAACAAAACCCTGTCAGTAGTTCTGATCATTCACTAATTATGCTCATCTACAGCAGTCCTTAATAGAAGGTCACGTGGCTTATAGCCCCCATTAAAACAAATAACCCTGTACAGACAGACACCTTAGGGTGTAGGGATGATGAAGCTTATTTTCTGCCAATGTGAAGTGTCTCATTAAAAAGAGGCATTGGGAAAGCAACATGGCATGCTGCAAGAAATCCAGGAGACCCCTGGAGTGTGCTGAGGATAACTTCCTGGTCCAGGTAATAGATAATCAATCAGAGATGAAGCATTAATGAACCTGAAGCTCACCAACACAAAGGAAATCATTAAAGAGGTTAAGATTGGAAGCAGCCATCATGACATGGCTGAGTTTGAGATCTCAAGGAATACTGGCCTAGCAATAAGCAAAGTCAGGAACCTGAATTTCAGGAGAGCGCAACTCCAGCTGTTCAAGAGATTACTGGATGGGATTCCCTGGGAAACTGTCCTTATGGACAAAGGAGCACAACTGGTAGCTCTTCAAGGACACCTTTATGAGAGCTATCTGTCCCCCAGTATAGGAAAACAAGCAGAAGAGGCAGGAAACTGGCATGGCTGAGCAAGGACTTGTTGGTTAAACTGAAGGATAAAAGGGGGCACGTACAGGCAGAAGAAGCAGGGATGTGTGGTCTTCACCTCTGTCTTCACTGGAAGCCAGCACAGCTTTACGAAGGGCAAATCGTATCTGACCAAATCTCGTGCCCTTCCACAATGGGGTGATCAGTGGACAAAGGAAGAGCAACTGATGTCATCGACCTGGACCTGTGCAGTACCTTTGACATGGTCCTACACCACATCCTTATCTCTAAATTGGAGAAACATAGATTTGAAAGGTAGAATATTCAGTGGTAAAGAATTGGTTCGATGTCCGCAGCCAGAGGGATGTGGTCAATGGCTCTATGTCCAGGCGGAGGCTGGTAACAATTAGCATCCCCAGAGGCCTGGTATGGGAACGGTGCCCTCCATACCTTTATCAACGACATACACAATGGGATCAAGAGCATTCTGAGCAAGTTTGCACACAACACCAAGACGAACGGTGCAGTAAACATGACAGAAGGAAGGGATGCCATCCAAAGGGACCTCAACATGCTTGAGAAGTGGGCTGACAGGAACCAAATGAGATTTGATAAGGACAAAGTATATGGTGCTGCACTTGGGTCAGGGCAACCTCAGATATGAGTACAGACTGGGAGAAGAACTCATTCAGACAGCCCTGTGGAGAAGCATTTGGGGCTCCTGGTGGACAAAAAGCTGTACATGAGCCAGCAGTGAGCCCAGAAGGCCAACTGCATCCTGGGCTGCATCAGCAGAGGAGTGGCCAGCAGGGAGAGGGAGGGGATTGTCCCCCTCTACTCTGCCCTTGTGAGACTCCATCTGGAGTACTGCATCCAGGCCTGGCAACCCCAACACAAGAATGATGTGAAGCTGTTTGAGAGGATCCAGAGGAAGCCACGAAGATGATCAGAGGGCTGGTATGAAGAAAGGCTGAGGCAAGGTGGGCTTGTTCAGCCTAGAGAAGAGAAAGCTCTGGGGAGATCTCATTGTGGCTTTTCAGTACTTAAAAGGGAGTTTGTAATCAGGAGGGATACTGACTTCTTACATGGTCTGATAGTAACAGGACAAGGAATAATGGCTTTAAGCTACATGAGGGGAGATGTAGATGTTAGGGACGACTCAGAGAACAATGAGGTGCTGGCATAGGCTGCCCAGAGAAGCTGTGGTTGCCCTGTGTCTGCAGGCATTTGAGGCTAGGTTGAACAGGACCCTAAGCAACCTGATCTGGTGGGGGGCAGCCCTGCCCTTAGCAGGGGGGTTGAAACTAGACAATATCTAAGCTCTGTTCCAACCCAAACTATTCTATGATTCTGTGCTTGCTTCTGAACCAGCTGAGCAGTGAATAGTGCCTTTCCATATTTTAAAAGCTGTAAATGTGATGTACATATTTCCAGACTTCTAAGTTCTCTATCAGTACATGGAAGCTTGGTTAAAAGAAATACTGAGTACAGTATTTCTTTAAGCTTGAAACTGGCATGGCTTCTCCAGCTGTTATTAATCTCCTGGCATTAGATACTACTAATCTGGAATTAGACACTACTAATAGATACTAGAACTGGATAGTCCTAATCTTCTGGAATGCTCAGAACATACCACTTGAGCAGTGAGTACAGAGAACAGCTCCATGCTTTATTTAGACATTCCAAAGCTGAGCTACTGAAGAAACCACACAACTTGTAGGATATAAAACCAAAAATTATTTTGGATGAAAAACTACTAGCCTAGACAGAGAGTGAGAACTGTGTTAAACAGCTGACATTCGGTGAGGCAGAAGTTAGAGAGCAATACTTCTCAGGTTTTCACTTGAAAACCTGTCATTAATGACATGGATGAAGAGAACAGGCAGCAAGCAACATCTCAGGACAGCAAAAATTACTGCACAAACAAAAGAGAAGTAAACTCCAGTGACTCACATCAACTAGATCACGTTCACAACGTGATGGCAAGTGACGTGCAGTGTGGGCAAATGCAAATCCATGGATCCTGATGGAAAGCATGTAAACTACGACCTTATGTGCTCCCAAAGTAACAGCATGCTCTCAGAAAGGGAATCTGCATTATATATTTTTATACATACAGCTCAATGAAATGCCCTGCTCAGTGACAAGCAAACTTGATGACACAAAAGCTATTAAGATGGAAGGATCTAGACGTGGCAAGTGTTAAAATAAAAAATAAAAAATAAAATCACAGTTATTACAAGCCCACTATGAAGCAGTAAAGTGGATCAATTTTTGGAAGGAGGTATGAACAGTGAATGGATTGTCATCACTGAATTGTACCATGTGTGTTCAGCTGCGGTAGAGACAGAACATAGGATTTATGGATTCAACAGTGTAGGAATTTGGGTACATGGCAGGTGGTGAGACCTCTCAAAACAACATGTTTTGGTCCTGCACAAAGCACACAAAGCATTGGCAAATTAGAGGTAACCTGATTAATGAGAAATATTTGTTCCTTCTACATCTAGGTTCCTAACATATTTTGAAATAGCAATGTCCTCCCCAGTCCATTAAACTGGAACCAAACCTGGTTAGAGACCAAGTAGGAAGCAGTTTACAGTAAGGATGGAGCTAACAGGAGCCAGGAAAATGGTGAAGGGGTTAGAGAGGCCCTTTGCACACCTTTTCCAGGGCACACAGAGAGGCAGCTCCAGTTAGCCAGAGTACACAACCCTAAACCTCTACTAAAAGTAGGTGCTTACAAGACAGATTTAAGAACTACTTAGAGCTTGCATTTCTGTTTACAATCACAGTTGTTGCAAAGAGTTGGCCTTGGTTGGCTGCCAGCTGCTTTCCCACTCCCCCTTTTCAGTAGTCCATGGGAGAAAATGAAATGAAAAAGCTTAAGTATTGATAAAGACAGGGAGATCACTCACCAATTATTGTCACACACCAAACAAATTTGATTTGAGGAGAATTATTTTAATCGGTGCAGACTAGAACAGAGTTGGATGTTAATGAAAACAAAGCCACCTTCTTTCCTCCATCTCTCTGCTTCTTCTCCCCAAGCTCAACTTCAGTCCTTCGTCCTTTACCTCCTTCCTACCAAGTCATGTGGGGAGCATGGGATACACAGGGTTGCAGTCAGTCCACAACACCGCCTCACTGCTGCTCCCTGTTCCTCACTCCTTTCCTCCTTCAACGTGGGCCCTTCCCTCAGGCTGTAGTTCTCCACAAACTGACTAAGCACACCTCCTCCTTCCTTAGACTGAAGTTCCCATCAGGAGAGCCTGGTCCTGTGTGGGCTCATCTCCATGCCCTGCAGCTCCATCAGGAAATAATCTCCACTGTAAGGCTCTCCACAGGCTACAGTGTGGGTAACTGCAGTTGCATGTTCCCTCTCCTCGGGATGGAGGGAATACCAACTCCACCAGGGGCTTCTCCACAGGCATCTGCTCCAGCGACTGGAGCACCTCCTGTCCCCTTGTTCTCCAGAGCCAGCTCTCACCAGCTGCCCCCAGCCTCCCCTCACAGCAGCAGCCAACACTCTGAATTTTCCAGAGCTCACTGACTTGTTTTTAAGCATGCTGAGTCGAACTAAAGAAAACAAAACTGTCTCAAGTTGCCTCAACTTTTCAGAAGGGAAGAATCTTTGGCTGTGAGACAGTGAAATAAAATTCATTTGAAACACCCCCAAGCTCTTGAAAGACTGACACCTCTACCAGCGAGTTAAGCAGAGCTTAAGCATGCTTTCTCAGTTTTTCTTTTCTTGCTACCAGCTACCTGAAAGAGACAGATAATCCCACTCTTGTGATTATTGCTTTTTGGCATATAAACCACTGAGACTAAAAACAAAAGAGCCAAATGAGAAATATGTATTATCCCACTAGAAGTGCAGTAAATCACACACTACTAATAGCTCCTCCTATTCCAGACACAAGTAGTTAACACACTGGTCAACCCACTTCTTCATGGGTGAAACAGTAACTAACACTGTGTCAAATTCTTTAATATCCACTGTTTGGTATAAAAGATTCATTTTACCAAGACAGTCAGTTTTCTATAAACAAACATGAGTTCAAACCAGAAGTAAAAATTTCAGATTCACATCAACATTTCCTAATTTTGAAAATTAGGTCCTATTCATCTCTTTGTAACTACAGTGTTAAAGACTTAGGACTGAAGGTACAAAGGCTGCAGGATCCAACTTGTAGGAACTCTACCACTCAGTGGCTTTCCCAAGTCAAGTAACTAGGTTCCCTCTTAGAGAAGGTAGGCAGAAAATCAGGTACTCAAGACATAAAACTACTGGAGAGCATTCAAAGTAGGGCAGCAAAGATGGGGAAAGGTCTGTAGGGCAAGTTGTACGAGGAGCAGCTGAGGCCCTTTGGCGTGCTCAGCCCAGAGCAAAGGAGCTGAGGGGAGGCCTGATGGCGGCTGCAGCTCTCACAGGGAGCAGAGGGGCAGC
Source organism: Odontophorus gujanensis (assembly GCA_013399175.1). Taxonomy (NCBI): domain Eukaryota; kingdom Metazoa; phylum Chordata; class Aves; order Galliformes; family Odontophoridae; genus Odontophorus; species Odontophorus gujanensis. The sequence continues at coordinate 240,921 of VXAB01002120.1, forward strand.
GCTGAGCTCTGCTCTGCGACAGCGACAGGGCCCGAGGGAACGGCATGGAGCTGTCAGCGGAGGGGCAGCTGGGGGTAGGGACAGTGCTGCACCACAGGGCTGTGGGCATGGAACGGGCTGCACAGGGCACGGCTGTGTCCACGCTCCTGTGTACTCATGAGTTTGCTGCGCTCTGAGAACACCTCTGGGCAGCTTTATAGCTTATGAATTTGACAGAATGCAAAAGCAGCTTTTCAAGGTGAAATATTTATCGCTGTCCCAGACTGACAGGTGAATTTACATGTGAATTTACAATGGCTATTATGTATTTGTGTAGTCGGTAACATATCGTTGCTTTTGAGGCTTTCAAAATCGTTTTACTTATTGCTAATGGAAGCAGTGATAAGCTGCATTGGATCACTTACATCATTTTAGTTAAGACACATTCCAAATCCTCACACAGCCTCTCAGGTTCAACCCTGGTAAGCCTTTGGGATTTTTTTGGGGATTTGACCTCCACCTACATGATCCTTGTTACATCACCTGGTAAGAGTTGTAGTTCAGCCCCATGTGTGCTGTGTAGGTTATGCATGGTAGCCAGCAGCCACAAAGTATTAACCAGCACAGGCAACACGTGGATTTCCGAAACTGCAGAAATTAAGCAAGTGTATGATTCGGAGATGCTCCAACTGCTTCCTTCAGAGAATTGGAGTTTTCTAAATTAACCCGCAGACTGCACAGTGGCAAACTTTCAGAGAAATCAGCTTTGTATAAAGGCTACTGAAGCAAGCCCAAAGCAATGGAAAAATAACAAGCAGGCTGCACCACCACCACCCCCTCATCAATGTCTACAACCAACAGCTTAGAACACCAGTTCTTAAACCTTATCAGCTCTTTCAAAAGTACACTTTTCAAACATAACCACTCTCTGGTAAATTGTATTGCATTTTCTACAGCCTGTGGGCACTACTATCTCCTAAAAATGCATGTTGTTTGTATTCATCACCTCATAAACTCAGTACTGAAGATCTGTCAAAGATGCTTCTCTGCAAAGGTACTCCAGGATGTGCATGTATTACACGCAACACTGCACATTCATGTCTGTATAATTTAGTTTCAGAATGAAATGCATATGATTATCCTTGATCCGTTCAATGGCTGCGTCCTTGATGCCCTGAAGCAGCAAAATAATCTTTTAAATAATAATCTTTTGAATTATTTGGCTTGGGCGCCTCTCTGTTTCTGTGAATTATTAACAGTACGTGACAGTTTCCTAAGATTTACCCCATTATTTTCGCAGAATGTTATGAATTCATTATTTTTTAGACTGGAAGCTGTACAGGAGAAAACAGCTGTGTATATTGAATACGGCACTGTAAATTACAGTGCAGTAAGTTAAAGATTACAGCTGGGTGGACAACCAAGGCACACCGTGCTCTTTCTGCCGCCAGCACGGGTTACCACGCTGCAGGTATCCATGTTTACATACAGAACACAAGCTCTCCACAAGGCTTCTGCCTAAAATCCAGCACTTCTTCCGACATCTCCGTCACTGCGTTTATTTGCCAAAGAAACCGTTCAAAGTGAACACAACAAGGGTGTGAATACAGCCCGAACACATCGGATTCACATCTCAGAAGGATATTTATAAGACACATATAAGGATGCATGTGCGTGTGTGTGAATGTTGCCCCTCCAACCCGCTCCCTGCCCATTCCAAACTGCCCCAGCCATCCTGCCCGGCTGCGGGAGGAAGGCAGGAGAGGCAATTTGAGTCACGTTTCACAGGCAGCAAGGAGGCACTGGGCAGAACAGGATTTAAGAGATGCTAATGAAAGAGATGGCAAGGCTGGAGAAGCCCACACGATAACGGGCTGAACCGAAATGACAGCGCTGAGTGCCAAGGGGATGACAAAGGCTGAGACGCACAGGGGTGCAGCGAAGGCAGAGCAGAGATGCTGACATGGGAGGATGGATGCTGTGACATTTTTTAAGCAGATGCTCTCCATCTCCTGACACTAACCACTTGTTTGCCGCCTGCATACCAACTACTGTGTTGTTTTCTAATCGGGTGGGTTTAGCCACACTCAACATCGTTCCTCCAGAGATTCAAAGCACCGTCCGAGTCACTCTTCCACACAAGACATGTTCCTCTGGCTTCTTCCTCCCAGCAAACGCTCACACTGACTGTGTTTTAGGGAATCACACCGACCACAGCAATCCCTGGGCCCTGCACACCCGTAGGCACGTTTTTACACCGCACAAGTTTTGCAAAAGACGTCACGTTACCAGACACAAAGCCAACGCACGGCAGCACCGGGAACCTCAAGAAGCAATTCCCTCTCAGCCCTCGCAGCATCTGCTCCGTTCTGTGTGCGCGGGACGGCCTCACGTACGCACCCTACACACACCGCGGCTTAGAGACGCACTGACGGAACAGCTCAAGTCGTACACCACAGGCACCAAAGAGCCGAGCGACGTTCCCACCGCAAACTTCCGAGTTACGGTGTCTCAGCCGGGCGGGACGCGACGCTACCTGCTGTACTCACCCTTCTCGCCTCCGTCGCCAGCATCCGGACCCAAACTTTCTCGGTGCCCGCTGCCGTGCTGCGCCGGTGCCCCCGCGGGGGCGGGCGGGGCGGAGCAGCGCCCACCGCGGCCGCCCCTCAGCGCGGCGCGGGCGGATTACCCGCAAAGGCCGCGCGCGTAAGCTGGGCTGACGGGGAAAAGCCGCTCGAAGGGCTTTGCGATCCTGTTAAGCGCTCGGAAAGGATCAACATAGCAAAGCCGCCCCGAGCACATTCCTCCCCACTCCGAACCGCTGCGCGCTGAGGGGAGAAGGCGGGCGGCAAAGCTCCGCGCCGTGCCCGCCAATCCCGCCGCCGGAGCCCGGCCCCACCCACAGGGAGCGGCCGTGATGGGAGGGCGGTCCCGCTGGGGAGCGCGGCACACCTTGAATGTTTCCTGAGTGGGGGACTCGTCTCTGGGCAGCCTGTTTCGGTGCTCTGTTACCCTCACAGTAAAGAAGTTCTTCCTCGTGTTTTGGTGGAACTTCCTGTGTTCCAGTCTGTGCCTGTTTGGTTGTGCCCCTTGTACTGTCGCCGGGCTCCACCAAACAGAGCCAGTCCCTCCAGCTGAATCCCACTCTTTAGATGCTTAGAAACAGCGATGAGATCCTTGTAAGGGAGATGCACCAGGCCCCTCGGCATGTTTGCAGCACTCATAGTATCACTATGGTTGGGAAAGGCCTTTAAGATCACCCAGTCCAACCTTCCACCTGTCTTCCACCAAGATTTCCCACTAAACCATGTTCCTCAATACAACATCTAAACATTTTTTCAACACCTCCTGAGACAGTGACTCTACCACCTCCCTGGGCAGCCTGTGCCACTGCCTGGCCACTCTTTCAAAGAAGTATTTCCTAACATCCAACGTTGGAGCAGCTTGAGCCCATTCCCTCTCATCCTATCACTAGTTACATGACAGAAGGCGCCAACCCCTACCTCTCCACAACCTCCCTTCAGGTTGGTGTAGAGTGCAATAAGCTCACCCCTGAGCCTCCTCTTCTCCAGACTGAACAATCCCAGTTCCCTCCGCCATTCTCCATAAGACTTGTGCTACAGCCTACTCACCAGCTTCTTTGCCCTTCTTGGGACATTCTCCAGGGCTTCAATGTCCCTCCTGCAGAGGGGCACAAAACTGAACACAGTACTCGAGGTATGGCCATTGGCCTTCTTGGCTGCCTGTGCACATTGCTGGCTCATGTTCAGCCAAGCATCAACCAACACTCCCAGGTCCATTTCCTCTAGACAATCTTCCAGACACTGTGCCTCAAGCCTGTAGTGTTGCCTGGGGGTGCTGTGGTCAAAGTGCAGGACCCGACACTTGGTCTTGTTGGCCTCAGCACTGTCCAGGCATTGGCCCAGTCTGTCCAGGTCACTCTGTAGGGCCTTCCTTCCCCCAGCCATATCAACACTTCCTTCCAGCTTGGTTGTCATCTACAAACTTATACAGGTGCACTCAATGCCCTAATACTGACCGGTGGGGAACACCACTCATGACTCTCTAGAAGTTCCCTGTCATTCTTCAACTGAGGATCCCAGAGCTTAACACAGTGCTCCAGATGTGGGCTCACCAGGGCAGAGGAGAAGGAGAAGATCACCTCCCTCACCCTGCTGGCTGCACTATTTTCAGTGCACCCTAGGATACCATTGGCCTTCTTGGCCACAAGGGCACACTGCTAGCTCATGGCCAACCTGCTGCCCACCAGGACACCCATGTCCTTCTCTGCTGAGCTCCTCTCCAACAGGTCAGGCCCCTACCTGTACTGATGCACTTTCCTCATTTTGTCACACTTAAGATCCCTGAAGTCTTTCACACTCCTCTGAACTTCATCTGATTCCAACCCTGCTTTTTGCAGGGTCCAGACAAGCTGGAAACAAAATGCTGTGTGTGAAAGCTCCATAAAATGCCTCTTCAGCTGGAAAAAAAAGAGTCAGTAAAAGGCATGTCATTCATCACTGAGAGGCTGCTGCACTTTGCTGCATGGTGTCAGTCCAGGCAGATTGAACAAAACATGGCAACAAAAGTGCGTGTAAGTGCTCAGGGTTCTTGGAGAGAGACAGAATTACTCATGGCTCTCCCTGCTATGAGAATTACTTTACATATGAAAGGTTAAGGACATCACACAACAAACACTAACCAGAAGAAAATCTAAAACTCTTAAAACCCAGTCAGAAGTTCAAGGTTTCTTTCTGAAACACTTATCACAACCATCTTCAGAGTAATAGGCTGGGTTTTTTTTTTGTTTTTTGTTTTTTGTGTTTTTTTGTCAAAGTAGAAATACACAGGAAGGTAGAAAATATTTGAAGAGCCTTTTCTCATCCTTTGCTGCCTTACTGTGCCCTGTAGATTCCCAGCAGTTTATTGGAAGCTCTGGCATGGGAACAAGCCTACCAGGAGAGCATGAAGTGCCAGACTGGTGTTTTCCCTCAGAAGGCTCAGGCTCCAGGTTCTCCATTTAGGTATGTCCTGTTTGCAGATCCCGGCTTTCTCTTCTCACAAGGGTGAGTTGCTGCCGTGTTCTGGTTGCTCTATGAAGGGAGCTTGGGCAGGGAATCCAGCAAAAAGCTGTGGGTGTTTCCAAAAAGGTCCTAGATCTGTTCTTCAAGGAGGTCAGGACTTGTAGATGCACGATAACTTGCTTCATCACTAAGTCTGGGATGTGGTCTGAATGTTAGTGATGATTAATACCAAGAAGGGAAAGGCACAGTCTGCAATTTAAGAGAGGACAAGTTCTCAGCTTGCACATTTTACTTTACACATTTTTGGTAGAGAGATGCTGCTTCCTCCATTTTGAAATGATTGATTTTAGGTTGATATCTGGCCCAGAAATATGGTCATTTGTGACATAACTGTTATTTTTGGCACCTAACCCTGATAAAAATGTAGATATGAACTATTTAAGGGAGGCAGTCAAAAATGAATTATACCTGCATACAGAATTCTGTCTTTTGGACTCCAGTCCTTCCCACATGAAAGCAAAGCATGGAGTAAGGTTGTTGCTTCCCAAACAAGTCCAGGGGAATTATTGTTAGAGGCAAGTACTACCATGCAGTAGTAAAGAAGACTGTTAGTCTAACATGCAGTGATGTCAACGGTTTACGGGCAGGTTCGGCCCGGTTCCGTGACGATTGGTGCGGGGGACCCACGGACCCACGCCCCAGGAAAGGGGAAGGGGGAAAGGGAAAGGGAAAAGGGAGATGGGCCTAGAAACAAAACAGTGGCAACGATCTGAGGAAGAAAGCTAATTTACTAAATAGATATCGGAAAGCAAAATAACNTCCCCATTCTTCTGCAGTACACATTGAACATCCCCATTCTTCTGAGTTAATTCTCTAAGCACCAATCATAAGATAATTGTAATTTTCCATTTGAGGAAATAGTGCATTGTCAATATAGCTACTTCAGTCTTTATATAGTGTAGGATGATTTCTCAGTTTTTAGGTGGAGCTCAATTACATGTGTTTTTGAATAGATAATTACTTCTCAAAATGACAAGGGAGCATACTCAAATTAGTGTAGAAAAATTACAGTGTGCACTGATTGTTTTCTTTCCCTCTTGGGTTCCTCCTGGAATAGTCTGTATAGTTGAAGCAAGAAGTCATCAATCTCTGCATAAATATCAATTCTACTCTTACAGTCCTCTAGAGGAGTAGAAGCCTCCACTAAAGCCCAAAATTCCAACAATATTCTTTGTGTAGGTTGTTAAAATGTGTAACAAAGATATCAGCAATATTAAGCATTCTCTGTTAAGTGTGCCACCCTATTCTCATCTTTCCTGTTGTGTTAGACATGCGTCATGTCTCTCCTTTGAAACTAGGCCACTCAAATCAGTGACTGTTGCTAGCACAGGATACCTGGGACACGGTGCTCCATGGCACCCACCAGGCAGGGAAGATGATTCCTGCTGCTGCAGAAGAATGTGTAATGAAACCATTTGATGTCTAAATAGCAAGGCATGCCTCACTAAAGCAGAACAACAGAGGCAGAGGTGAACATGGAGTGATGACCAAGACTTTTGGAGGCAGTAAGAAAGAGTGAGGAAGACAAGGGAAAGATGAACAGGGGAAATCAGGATTATCTGAGAGGTCACAAGAAGGACAAAGGGGTAGCAAAGCCCCTTAGCAAGAAAGGGAACCACTGTTATAAAGGACGCAGCATCCTTCAAGGACTGAAAAAAAAAGAAAAAAAAAGAGAGGAGAGCAGAAGGTTTAAACTTTCTCCAGGTTCATGAAGGCTTATTATACATGCCTCCATTACAGGCCAAGTCACACAAAAGAGCCCCTTTTCACCATAAATGCAAAGTACATGGTTTGGAATATACACAAAGTGAGAAGAAACCAAAGGTAGGGGGCTATTTATCCAGCTGCCGCTCCTTCTGGTCCTCTTGCACCAATTACTTACGAGGCACAGGGGCTACTGTGAGCATAGTATCACATCTAAGTATCAGTGTTCTGAGAATTACCTAAAAATGCTGGGACATGCTATTTGTTGACATAAATTTACCCAAATGAAAATCTGGTTAGTTAGATACACTTGCTTTTCTAAACACTGATGTCTGACCAACTGTTATTAGGACTATCCCTCTCCAAAGACAGCCTCAGTGGCTGTGCCTAGTACTTATACCTGAAATTATGTCCAAAATTGAACAAAGAGTTGTAAAGCTCACCAATCTAATTCTTTAAAATAGGAATAATTTAACCAACAGGAATAATTTAACAGCAATCGGTTAACTCGTGGTCGTTTAACTCACTGACCTGAAATTACTGGTCTCTGGTAACGAAAACATAACTATGAATTACCATGTCTGGTTTCAACGAAGTGTTTTGTAACTTTATATGCAAATTAAATGTTAATTCTGTTCCACACCATCTGAAATTCAGCAAAGCATCATGATAGCTTGCAGCTGGCAATTATAATCAATAAGAAAGGGAACATCTGGAGTTTAAAATAAAAGTGAAAAAAGAGAAAAGAAAAACCAGGTCCTTATCCTACAATCTTCCATGCCTTGTTCCTTGACTACCTGTTGTTATTCTCTCCCGTAGCTTTCTTTCTCATTTTATTATTTTCCAGATTATATAGAGCTTCTAAGTGAAACTCCTCGTCTGTCAGTCCATTCTGAATCCTTTATTTTGTTGGTTTTTTTCATCTTTCATGTCATAAACCCTCTAGGCCCTGTTCAACTGTGTCCATCTACTTCTATCTCATGTTTTCTCGTTTTGCTTTTCTGCCAAGAATTTTGTTTTATAGTGTTTATATTCTGGCTTCACTGAATGTAACTGCTAATACCTCGATTTTTGCTTTCATAGTTTATTTTGAAGTCTAAAAAAATGATAATATTTAAGTGATATTTAACTGATGCCTTCCTGTCTAGACACTCCAGAGATTCACAGAACCACGGGATGGCTGAGGCTCACAGGGACCTCTGGGTCCCTGTGGTCCACCCTCTGTTCTAGCAGGGCCACCCAGAGCAGGGTGCCCAGGGCCACATCCAGGTGGCTTTTGGAGATGGCCAAGGAGGAGACCCCAGAGCCTCTGGGCACCCTGTGCCACTGTCCCATCACCCACATAGCACAGAAGTGCTGCCTCGTGAGGCAAGTCACTGAGGTCTGTCTCCACGATGAAGTATGTGGGTGTTAAACTGCTGGGGAAATCAAATACCACTGTGGTGCCAAACTTTAGACATCCTGATGCACCTTAGCTGTCGATCATTTGCCATATCTGAGGCTTTGGTGATGAGGTTCAGCCTCGAGAGGCATTAGCATTATACCGTAGCTCTCCTGGGGCTGAAGTGATTTGCAGTAGAGCATCTCCAGGATGCTGACAGAAGAACAAGGCTGTTTAAAATCTCATTTTCTTCAAGTTCAGAAGCCATCATTTCCTGTTCATGTTGCAGTTGTTAGTCATTTCTTCTGATTGTTCCGCTTCAGAGGAGTTAAATGAACAAAAATCTGTGCAGTAATTGGACTGAAACGCAAACCTGAGGAGAGCTCATTTGGTCCCGTTCCCAAGAGGAATGCTCATTAGCTCTACCTTAAAAAGCCACTGGCATTTAAACAGCTGAAGTTATGATTTGGAGCCCAGCTACAAGAAACAAAAAGCTTCAAATGGTACGTGAGCAATAAGGTGTAATAAGGGGGAAAGGGTAGCGCTGCGTGCAGTACTCACCCCAGCTGAATGAGCTTTTCCTTGGTTTGCATACAAATAAATGCGGAATCCACGGCGGGCTCTGCGTCTCGCTGAAATCGATGGGCGGCTTCCTACAGAGATTTGTATCCTTGATGTGTAAATGAAAGCCTTTAGCAGCCCCCAAAAGCCAGTCATTTTTACAGGCAAAATCGCAACGCCAGACGTTACAGGCCAAGCTTTCAGCAGACTGTTTGATGTTAGTGCCAAAGCAATAGAGGTATTTGCATAAGAGCCGACCTAAGCCCAGAAAGATAAGGACCTTCGCTGCCTGGTGCCTTACTGAGCACCCAGCTGTGAGGGACAGAACACGCAGCTCCCGGCCTGAGAGAGGCCTGGAAGCTCACGCTGCCTGAGAGCCCGTCTGTGGTCCCGTGCAGTCAGAGTGCCTGCAGACAGGGTTCAGCGAGCCGTGCAGGGAGCTACAGGTGTGCGGGGAGCTGTAGAGATGCTGCCGTGAGATATCGTACAACGCCGCTCAACCAAGCGTGATTTGCAAATGCAACCTTGTTAGTGTTCCCCAGGTGAGCAGCTTGGGAGAGCTGCTGTGCACAAGTATGCTTATATTTTACGTTGCTTCTTAGGATGGTCCTCTCTCTTAGGGAAAATGAAATTATTCTGCTCTCTCCAAGAGAATTTCAGTGAAGTGCATGTCAGGCCTGGCTGGTCAGGACACAGCCTGTCTCTTCCAAACAGGCATTTTCAGTCGTACAATAGTGGTCCATTAGCAGAAAGCACAGGGAAAGGAGATGCTGATGCAAAGCGTAAAGCAAAGCTTAAAAGCTTTTCTCATCGTGGCTTGGGCAGGCAGCTGCTGCCACAGCCCAGCCTCACTAAGGAGCTGAGGAAGCTCAGGTGGCAGTCTGCAGTCAGATGTTGGTGAGCACAGAGTAAAAACATCTCTTTCACAACTCATAAAGATCTGTGCTTGGATCTAACAAGGTAAGGGTGTCAATATGCCTCTGCTAACTTCAACTGTGTTTTTACCAAGCTCCTCTCCAGGCTGTACAGAGACAACAGAGAGGGACCTCAGTGTGCCATCAGTGTTGTGGGATGGGAGGAATCAGCTTTGTGGAAAGCTTACACTGGCTGACCTGCAAAACCCGTTGTTAACTCTTACAATTTTCCCTCTCTTTCTCTTCAGGTTTCCCTATGAGTCACCTTTGCTATACTGTCTACTTATACACATGTATTCATATTCTGGCAGAAGTCGGATTAGCAGCCTGCAGAAGGACTGCTGCTGATCTTCTGATGCCTCCTGAATAGTCAGATGAGAAATGGCAGCAAAGCTGCCACTGGGAAAAGGGATTTCCCAGGACTGTGCCTTTTTGCAGCACAGAGGAAACCCAGGGAAAACTTAGGGTGGTCAGCAAGTCTGACAGTTAGAGATGGAGCTAGAGAGTTTCTGGAAATAGCTTCAGAGGCTGCCAGTGAGACAGAAGAACTCATGCGATTAATCCTGCTAAAATCCTGAGCAGCTGATAAGAATTAACCCTGCTTGCTCCTGCCTACACACAGAATTACAAGCACTGGCTGAGTTGGTGCTGGTAACGATGGGAAGGAAAGGAATGTTTTGGCAGATAATATTCATAAAGCTCATCTGCCCATTTATTGTCTTCTGTATGGAGAATAGCGTTGAAGGATAAGATTCATGCCCCTAGAAAATAGTATTTTCAACTTTATTCTTAAGTTCTTTCCTTGCAAACTGCTTTTCCTAGAAAGCAGTGTGTGCTAGAGGTTTTTCTGCCCAAGTGAGAAAACTGAGCTATAGATACTTGTACTGTGCTACTGAGAGGCTGGGGAGAAGCACACAGCAGTTTCTTCCTGCTGCTTGCATTGCCACGTAGCTGTCTTCCAAGGAGAGGAACCTGTAAGTCCTTTGGGCGTTAGAACTTCTTTTTCAGTGACAAATAATATGTTACTGTTGGGATGTTTCATTTGCCTCAACCTTCACCTCAAAGCATGGCTCAATCCGATTACGTGGCTGCATGAACAGCAAATGAATTGTTTGTCCCTGTAATTCAGAGGTATGCAGCCCAGATGTCTCTTTTAGATGGAGATTCTGATTGTGAGAGCCCATTCATGTGGGCACTTTCAACACAGAAAAGAAGATGAGTGTCTTCTCCAGAATCTCTCAAACAGGAGCGACTGCTGCCTACAATGAAACACCATTGAACTTTCACAACAGTGTCAAATAACAGTATGGGAAAGAAAGGATGAAAGGAAGAAAGAAAATCGACTTCACAAGTTTCTGATTGCTAAACTAAGGCTCCAGCACTCAGCAGCATCAAAGTGTGATCAGGTTATTCATTGCACTACAGGAAATGCAGGTACTTCCAAAAATAAATCTCCTACATTTGAACTACTGAAAAGTGGTTATTTTTCCTAAAAAAAAAATGCAAGACAGGTCAAGTGGCTACATCTCTGCTCTGCTGTTTTCAAATAATAACCAAGAAGTCAGGACTGTACTTAAGAAATTACTGTTCCACACAGAAGTCTGTGGGTACTTTAATCTTTTTGCTTATGCATAATGTGCAGGAGCGAACAGTAGAGGGTGTCAGCCTAAAGGAAAACTATAGTTCATTGTATAGGGTATGTCCTGTTTGCCATAAATAGCAAAAAAGTCACTCCCTGTAAAGCTGTAACTCTGTATGAAGAACACCAAAGAACCCATCCAGTGCCTTTTCTTCAACACCAAAATAAGGAAATAAATTGCAAACAAATCCCTTTTCCCAGCTTCAACCAATTGCATAATTTTCAGGTGCATCAGCCACTTAAATCAACCAGGAATAAGTGGGTGGGCATTTCTGAATGCCTCCGTAAGTTCCTGTCCCTTTAGGTACTCCAGGGACCGTGATTGCCTCTGAGCAATGCTATGGGAGCATCTGGCTCCTGGCAGGACTGAGATCCCAGCCAACAGCCCAGTGCTCTTCTGTGAGGCAGTAACTTCCTTTCTCATTTGCTTTGCCAAGCTGACATGAGAAAAGAGCCGTGGGGGCTTCTTTACAGCTAACGTAGCAGACGAACAAACACAGAGAGCAATCGTGTCGGGTGAACATGCAAGCCAGCAGAGAACAGCACTTTGGGGGCCTAAGGCTCCCTGTGCAGCTGAACCCTCCCACCCATGGGGTGCTAACTAAATGCAGTGCTGCTTCCTCAGGCAGGAAGCTGTTGTTTCTACTATCCAACTGAAAGACCTGGCTCGCCATCACTAAGTGTCCAAATAATAGTTATGTTAATGTTTTCATGTCATTTATGACTATATTTCAGACTTGAATGATTTTTCAGTGCACGTTGCAGAGCAGATAAGTGTTCCCTTGGTGAATTTCTGGGCAGCAGCTCAGAAGAAGTTTTAGTGGCATCTTTCGTGGCATGCTTTTGTATCAGTAGGTATGCTTTTGTTTTCTAAGGACAAAATTATGATCAGACCTGACCTCATCTTTTTCCTGGCTTCTTTGAAGTTGGAAAGAGCTTGCCACAGCACATACACACAAACCAAATATATACAGAAAGGAAAGTTTCAGTGTGAGACACAGCTGATGGTGAGAGATGAGGAATATCAGCGTGCAAAAGGATGGAAGCCTACATGTGGCTTCTATGCTCGGGATGGGTGTGCACAGCCAAAACATGTAGCTGTCGTGTGATCACAGGAGCTAGCAGAGATGCACAGGAGCAGCAAGCGTGGCACCACTCATCCCAGCCAGTGCCAGCATGGATAAATGCACTTGGCTATGTATTCAATTAAGAGAACAAGCAGACTAAGTCCCAGCTGCCAGCACTGCAGGCCAATTCATAATGCAACTGTATGAAGAGATGTTTTTAGATCCATGTGCAAAAAAATATATAAGCACCCAATGTCAAGTAGTTAAATGGAAGCACCGACCATTGTTTGGTAAGGTAAAGTCTGAGATTCTTTCATGCTATAAAGGAACTGCATGAAAGAAAGGTTGCTGTTAAGCTTGGGCAGGAACCTTCTTATGGAAGACATTTTCTCCAATGATAAACCTCATAAAATGTATGCACAGGAAAACTACAGTCTGACTCCATGTTGTCCTTCTTGATACGAATACCAGCAGGTACCTGAATCTGCATCTGCTTGGAGAAAAGGGATACCAAAATAAATGTTGAAAGATTTCTTCTGCCTTGGTTTCTCATCTGTAGGCACACTATGAGTTAATCTGCTCAATCCAGTGCTGTCTTGCTTTTTTATGGATATCTCATATTCAGCATCCATGACCTACAACAGCAATCCTTACAAATACTTGCCTATCCCTTGCATTTTGTGTGAATATTTTTATATTTTCTGAGATTTCATACACATAGCAAGGGCAAAGCTCCTTCAATTCACGGTGACTTTCATGTTAGATCAAGGGAAACAACAGGAAAGAACAAAGAGGCAGCACCTGCGGGTGGTAAATGAATGCAGCATGTGTGAAAAGGCTTTCAGAACAAAGCCAGGCTCTGTGGACAGGCAGAGAAGATGAAAAATGTGAAGAGTAGTACAGAGAAAAACAAACATTTACAGCTATATTCCTCACCTGTATTTACCATGTTGCCTGAATTTACACTTCACGCACATTTCTCTTGTTGGGAGGTTTGGTAATTGTTCCATTTGGTAATTCCAGGAATTGCTGGTAGTGGGTAAGGTGACTGTCCACCCACAAAACTCCTGTGTTCATAGAATCATGAAATAATACAATCACAGAACAGTTTGGGTTGGAAGGGACTTCACAGCCTACCCAGCCCCATCCCATGCCATAGGCAGGGCTGCCCCCCCCAGCTCAGGCTGCCCAGAGCCCCATCCAACCTGGCCTTGAGCACCTCCAGGGATGGGGCACCACAGCTTCTCTGGGCAGCCTGTTCCAGTGACTCACTGCTCTCTGAGCAAGGAATTTCTTCTAAAAATCTAATCTAGATCTCCTATATTTTAGTTTAAAACCATTCTCTTTTCTTCTGTCACTATCAGACTGTGCAAGAAGTTGGTGTCTGTGTTGTTTTATGAGCTTCCTTTAAGTTTTGAAAGGCAGCAATGAGGTCTTGCTGAAGACTTCTCCAAGCTGAACAAGCCAACTCCCTCAGCTTATCTTCACAGTGGAGGTGCTCCAGCCCTTTAATCATAGAATCACAGAATCACCAAGGTTGGAAAAGACATACAAGATGATGCAGTCCAACCTTCCACCTGTCACCAATCATTCTCACTAAACCATGTTCCTCAACACAATGTCTGTAAGTTCCTTCAATACCTCTAGGGTCAGTGTCTCCACCACCTCCCTGGGCATCATGTTCACAACAAAGAATCCCTCTCACCTCAAGCAGGCAGACTGGCTCTGCAACCAACAGCTTCCAGAGCTGCAGTACCACAGAGGCATGCCCTGCTCCAACTCCCAGGGCTGGGAACTGTGGTGGCACCATGGAGAGCCCCAGCCACAGCTTCAGGCAGATCCTAACAGGACCAGGATTATATGAGGAGGATACAACATCAGTGATATAATCTGAGGAGAATGCTGACCGTGAAAAATCATTATCCACAAGTATTTATGACTTACCACTCACCCACATTTTGGTTTCAAGTACCAGCAGCTGAGATCTGCTTTAACTTCGAGCCTCTCTATAGCTCCAGGCAGTGCAGGCTGCTTATCACCAAGGCTGATAGCTCAGTGGTGCAACAGACACCTTCACATGGATTCTGCTTGACCAACAAAGCTGTTTGTTAAAGAAATCTGCCTGGAAATATTAAAAGAGATGAGCAGGGGAGGTATAAAGAACTATAGCACATGTGAACTCAGATGTGAGAATGTCACCCATATAATACAGTATGGCAGAAGGCATTTTTTTATGAATGGGGCTGAGAACCCTCGCAACAAACCACTGACAAATAGTGCGACTGTTTTTCATTCCTTGGGGAAGTACAACTCAGTGATAGATTTGCAAGGGTGCTTGCATGTTAGTGCTAGGGATGGAAAAGGCAAATTTAGGAGCATCAGCAGGGTGCAAAGGAATCTCAAAGAAACAGTCCTTTAAATCAATGACTGCCAAGTGCCACTCTGAAGGGATCATGGTAGGAGATGGGAGACCAGGCAGTAAGGCCCCCATTTCCTCCATTATGGAATTAATTCTGCGGAGGTCTTGGAGCAAACGACACTTGCCAGTTTTGTTCCTAATTACAAACACAGGATAATTCCAAGGGCTAGTGGAGGGGACTACATTCCCCTTTTGGAGTTGTTCTTGGACAAGGTCAATGAGTGCACGCAGTTTAATCAGTGTCAGAGACCATTGATCCACCCAGATAGGTGTTGTAGTTTTCCAAGTTAATTTCAGAGTGTCGCACACCTCAATGGCCCCCATCAAACATCAGACTGAATTTTGAGACCCCACTGAGAAAGTACATCTCGTCCCCATAATACCATAGGTACAGGCAAAACAAATGCCTTAACAGAAGCTGTGTGGCCTTCTGGTCTTGTCACCTGAATTAGATTGTGACCTTGATAAATGTGACTGCTCCCCCTGATTCCAGTGAGGACCTGGGGTACCTCAGTGAGGGCCCAAGTAAGAGGCCACTTAGCGTGAGAGATGACAGTTACATCAGCTCCAGTATCTATAATGCCAGTGAGTGTTATCTGTTGTACCTGTAGTGACAGGGTACATTTGCAAGTGGACGTCTATCTGAAATTGTCTGTACCCATAATATCTGTGGGGATCCCATAGAACTAAATCCTCCCACCCTCTCTTTGTGTTCCCCTGCAATAGGTATTGATTCATGTGGGAAGGGAATTAACTGCACGATGAGGGACCCTTTAGGGACAGTACAGGTTGGAAAAGGCATCCAAGCCATAATTTTAATTTCCCCAACAGAGTCTGAGTCTGTAACTCCAGGGAGGAAAAAAAGTCCTGATTTTCCTATTAGTAAGGAACTTTTTCAGGGTCCTGGTGGTACAAAGACCCCTGTAGGGAGTAAATGAACAGAAGAATGGAGCAAGGTTGTTGTGAGTGAGATTGCCAAGTCCATTCCACCACTGTCCGCAGTTGCTGGGTGAAGACTTGAGGAGATGCTCTGTAGGACATCTGTGGTGGTGGCATTTGTGATTGTGTCTGCAGAGGTGGCTGAGGCATTTGTGTCAGAGCATGGCACCATCCTGAGCTCTGGAACCAGTTTCCCTGGATCAGGTGACCTTCAGAATCATACTTAGAACGACATTTGTTAGCAAAGTGCCATCCTTTACAGCACCGTGGCCACGAAGTAGAGGCTTTGGACTTGTCAACAGTCAACAAACTGCATGTACAGCTCTTTTGCTTCTTGAATGATGGATGTGAAAGTCTTTTAAGGTTTTGTGCATCAGGGACCTTAAGGAATGCCTGCAGAGCTGCATCCTGACCTCCATCTAGGGTTTCTCTCAGGCAGTCTTGGGCTCGGCTAGTAGGATCTATGTACAGCCCTGTTCCCATGAGTTGTCTAATCATAAGTTTCACAGCAAATTTTCTTGGTCTTTTAGAACTTCAAAGACAACCCTCCAAGAGGGAAGCATGTCCATAACTGCTTTATCTCCCTTGGTTACAGCATTCCAGAGTTTCATCCCACTTTGTCCCAAAAATCTGTCGTAAAGATTGTGGACTAGGAAACTCCTGGCAGCTTAAGCACTACCCACTTCAATAAGATCTTTAAACCATGCAATGGTAAAGGCTTGCCGTGCTGTTGTAACAGCTTCTGCATAAGTTCAAATAAGTCTCTTTCCTGTCTGGACATTGCCTGTCCCAGATTCCCTGTATCAAATCTGAATTCAGGGGAACAAGCCCCTGTAGCTCACCTCTTTTCCAGAGGAGTTAGTTGTCGCTGGTCAGCATGTCCCACTTCCTCTCAGCGGAGCTTAGTTCTATAGGATCAGCTGTCCAGCTGCCAGCTAGGCTAGGGATCACCTCCTCACATAGGGCACCATTTGATGGGGGTGGTAGTAAAGAGACGGGGTTCAAGCTTGATGCAAGCATGGAGCCTGTCTATTCCTTAAGCTGTTATGAACTATTGCAGTCTATTACAATCCATTAGATTCCCTTACAATCTATTTCATTCCTTAATCCTCTTCCGACCAACCCCGTTTGATACGCACAGCCGAGTTTATATACTCTTTCAGCTATAGCTACACAGTAGTATAATTAGGCGACATTGTTTAACACATAACTAAGTAATATTGTGACTAAGTGACATTGATCAATGCCTTGTTCCAAGCAAACCAAGTGCATACAGTACACATCATACCAAACATTCTCTCATCCCACTTTCTCTTGCCAAGGTTGGTGGCTTACAATGGCTAATAAATCTATGTCAGTTGTTAGAAACTGAACAGTGCTTCCAGTCCTGCTCTCTAACTGTATCTCCACATAAACATGCTACAGGAGCAGGAATAGGACTACCACATGGAGCAGCTTTCATGGAAAGGAATGGTTGTGACTTTTCTGGGCTCCCACCCAGCCCTTGGAGCTGTTTGGAGTGCAAGAAGGACTGGTCAAAAAGAGGTTATGTTCAATTTAGGTCACAGATGTGCTTCTGTTTGTTTCTTACTAACCTTTCTTTACTGACTTGTAATTAGAAGGCTGAACTTACGACGTTTCAGGTTGGATATTAGGAAAAAATTCTTCTTCAAAAGAGCAGTAAGGCAGTGGCACAGGCTGCCCAGGGAGGTGGTGCAGTCACTGTCCCTGGAGGTGCTCAAGAACCGTGTTGATGTGGCACTGAAGGACGTGGTCAGTGGGCTTGGTGGGGTTAGGCTGGTGGTTGGACTAGGTGATCTAAGGTCTTTTCTAACCTTAATGATTCTATGTGCTGAAATCATCCCTCGCGCAGTTCCGCCCTTCAGCTCTGTGTTTTCTGTTGAATTGTAATCTAGGCACTGCCAAGTACTCTGAAGTGCATCTCTGGATACAGCACGGC
Organism: Odontophorus gujanensis; assembly: GCA_013399175.1. Taxonomy (NCBI): domain Eukaryota; kingdom Metazoa; phylum Chordata; class Aves; order Galliformes; family Odontophoridae; genus Odontophorus; species Odontophorus gujanensis. The sequence goes on from VXAB01002120.1 coordinate 258,568, forward strand.
CTTGTAAGTGAATTTCACCTCCTGCCTGGGTTAGGGACAAGTACGACCTCAGTAGTTGGAAAAGAATCACAAAGACAAGGTCTGAGCACAGCCTTGGCTGGTCCCAAAGCTGGATGGGCAACCCAAATCCCATCACTGCCAATTTTGTGTGAGGCAGTGTTTGGAACCAGCAACATGGGTGTTCAATGATCTGGTTATACTCTAGTGACACAACATGAAATTAGGCTGTCCTGGTCAAGTTCAGCCATCTGGCAAATCTAATGTGAAAATCCATCATGTTGACAGGCTGCCATAATCATACTTGCCTCTTTAAAACAGATTGGTGCAAAGAAACAAGCATAGAAAAAAACACAACCTCCTGCACATCTGCAGCATCGTGTGGGGCTCAGGTCAGAGCTTGGGCTGTGCAAACAGACCAACCAGAGTGTTAAATGAAAAGAATAAATCATCTTGACAATTTCCAGGTTTAGTATGAAACAACGCAAGAAAACACTTAAACAAACACAGGCAGGAAAAAGGTCTTGTGGGTCCCAGTAGGAAAAAATTAATATATGTTATCCTTCCATATTTCTATAATAAATCAATATTTGCACATGGCTCGTCTAACAAACCAAGAGTGATTTATGATCCCCTCTACGCAGAAGGAGAATTCAGCATTCATACTTCCCATGCTGCCAGTTTTGATCCTGCACTTGATAAGCATTCCCAGCTATATTTTTGACAAGTTTATATTGTACCCAGTGGGACGCTAAGGTTAAGTTTTCTTCAGCCATTTTTACAAGGATATCCCAGTCTTCATTCCTGCAAGTGGCACACTATCCATCTCCACACAGATTTGAGCAGTGTGCATGTGCAAAATTGCCTCACACTCCATTTTGTTCACGTCATTGGTTGCATGGGTTTGGCCTCAAATATACAGCGATCAGAATAGACACAGGTGAAATGATTATATGCCCCAAAGCAGTCAATGTTGAATTAGTCTGACCAAGGCACATTTTCAGCTAAAAATATGAGCTGCTGAATTTCAAAGTTCATGTGATTGAAAGCAGTTTTGGGAAAAAGTTGATCTTCTATTCACTAAGATATCTTTTCTACCAAACTTTGTATGGCTTCTCCTTTTTCATCTCCAGTGACTCCCTATGACCTGGGACTCCATGTATGTGCCAGCTCCATTCTCCAAAAGAAAACTCCATGACACCCTGAAGCAGGTTAGGAAGCTTGACCCACAGAACAGAAGGTATCATGAACTATTCACATTTCAGTTTCCAGGACAGACCATTTCAGAACTGCAAGGGGTTTCCCAGGTTTGAGTCTTCCCTGAACGATGCTAGGCAGAAATTTCAACACTCTCACACATATCCCATTAAAGTGTTCTGGCTGCAAGGTCATTCGGGTTTACACAAACTCCAAATTTCTCCTTTACTACATAAAAGTATCTGTATGCTTGCCATTTTTGCTCCACACTGAGACAGAAACAGGTACGAAAAGTTCAGTTTTTCCCAAAACTGACAGCTCATTTTTCTCCAGGACAACACTTATCTGTACAGACACTGGATAGTACTCTCCTGTTCAAGAGTACACCTGAAAACATGAATTTATACATCTGCTTGGTTATTGCATTGGTATCTAAAATCAAACTTGTGAGAATTTTTAATATCTAACGACACTGATACACCAAAATATTCAGAATAAATATTCAGAATCTGTCTTCACCCTCTCAACAGAAAGCCCAAGGCAACCGTAGGGTAGTGCCACTACATCCATAGGTCATACTTCAGTTGAGGTGAGGATCTTTAGTGCCACACAAACAAGTCCCCTTGCCGTGTGCCATTTCAAATGCTATCTTGCAAAGTGAATTCCATGTTACATTTGTCAGATACAGACTCTAACAGCGATACTTCTTAGCAGCACAGCTGCACCTCAAACATTTTCATATCTCCAAAGTAAGTCTGCAAAATCATAAATATTTTAGCATAAACTAGCTGGTTTATTTTTAATTCAAGAGATAAAATTTGACAGCTGCATATGCTAAATGTCCTTCCTATCTGCACTCTCATCCGTTCCTCACTAACTTCTTCATCATGTACTCTTATCACAGCTTCCTTTGCTCTGTGCTGTGGTGCTGAGGCTGTACTGCCAATCCTTGCTGCTCCGGGTTGACTGCAATAATTGTGATGGTGTTGCCTTCACTGGACTCAGAAGACTTTCCCCAGAAGGACTCTACAAGCAACAGGGATGCTCTGGTGAGCTGGGGCTGGAAGCAGCTGACAGCAGCAGACCTTGACACCTTGATGAGCACCAGGACGATGAAACAGAGAAAGAAGGTGCTACGGGAGAACAGGTACTATTTAGAGAGAGAAAATAGTGACTCCCCATGAGCTAATAGTCCAACATCCCCCCCACACATGTGCACACACCCTGCAATTTATCATAGAATGAATGGCCACATAGAATATGGCCACAGAGCAATAGTTTTGTGTAAAGAGGCCTTTCACTGTTTTGGCTTTTTTCTTTCATTCTCACAAGTTCAAACCAGTTATCTTTTTAAGCATTATCATTTTCTAAGCCTGTGGATGGGGCATTTACATGCCAACCTTTATTTCAGCTTCTCCTGGCCACTGCTAGGGACAGGACATCAGGCTGTAGGGAACTTTATTGGACCCACTATGACCATGCTCAGCTTCTCTAGTTTGCTTTTAAATGTTAAAGGTTTTATTTGCTTTTAAATGATTGTAAGAAACACCTGTACAGTAGAAAACAAAGCTGGGAGGTAGCTGAAAAACAAAGATGTGGTATACACAGTGAGAAAGCAACAAAACAGATGGAGTTCATGGATGGCTCAAGATATGTGTATGACTGGTTTTAGAAATATTGACTATGCTTAACACTGAAAATCCTGAAGCACAGGGCTTGAAAAACATGGAATCATAGAATCACCAAGGTTGGAAAAGACCTCCAAGATCATCTAATCAGAAGTGTGCCTTTGAACATTCAGACATGCACAACATCACGGAATTGTACGGGTTGGAAGGGACCTCTAGAGATCATCTAGCCCAACCATGTCTGTTCTGTTATGCAAAATTCACAAAATGCTACAGCTTTGCCCAAAAGAATCTTCTCTAAACTGCATCTAGAAGAGCATCCATCAGAACATCAGTTATTTGAACACATGAAAGGCACATTTTGATGCTTCTCAAGCAACCAAAGAGATGTAAACCTGAAGTTCACCTGTGTGAGGTTCAGGATATTTCTTGACTGTATCTGTACTCTGCAGTACAAAAACACTGCTGAAGTAAAATACTGAAAGCTACTGCTGCCATACTGCTACCTTAAAAAAAGAAAAAAAAAAAAAATGAAAGACATGCTGAGCATTCCCCATCACAAACTATTTGCAAACCATTTATTTTCTTTACACAGTGCAGTCTCCCTGTGTACCTTCCCAAGATGCTGGGAAACAAACGATTCTGGTCTTGCTATGAGAATCTGGAAAAAGTAGCCCTTCCTCTTCCACCTTCCCAACATGTGATAACATCAATGGATCTGCACCTTCTTCCCTTCCACAGTTGTATTCTTCAACCTTTATGGCAATATAGCTGATTCCCACTTCAATACACTTTCCTCTTCAGATGAACAGACAGCCCTGACAAGGAGGGCAAGCTGTAACATGCAATCAACGGAAAAACAAAAGCTAAATCTGGTGGCTGCTGGGGAGCCCTTGAAAACACACAGCTGCTCTAAGCAACAGATGCAAGCATAGTTGGACTGACATCAACTGCTTATTAAACAAGCCGTGATCAACAGAAGGGAGCGCTGCTTTATAATGATAGCTCCAAATGGTGAAGGAACTATCTGCAAAACGAGATTGGAAAGCAAGTGGGTGCTAAAAATGTGAAATCCTGATGTGGGAAATGTAGTCAATCCCCCAGACTGCCAGGTGCCACAGCTGTTACACTTCTGAGCCCAATTCATCTGAATTGGATTTGCCTCAGAAAAGGATGGAAAATGGTCATTTTGAGAGGTCTCCCACCTACCCCATATTGGCAGTTGCAGTAATCATTGGTGTAATTGCTTCAAGTCACATCTCATTATAAACTGGAAAGAGATTTGGGTTCTGCTAGCTACGATTTGCTGGTATGTCATGCCCTGCAGATTACTGTTGTGCATCACACCTGTACTTCACTCAGAATTGTTTTCTGATTCAGTTTCTTACTAGACCACTATTTTGGAAAATCAACAAGGACATATATGAAAAGAACATTAAATTTTAGGCATTATGTGACAGAGAGAAGACTATAAAGACTGGAAGAAGAATTTTTCTATGGAAACAAATGCATGTTTTTTCAAGTGTCTTTAAAAATAATTGCAATAGCCAATGAGAAAATAAGGATTTATGATCTTGTTCAGTCAAACAGTTGTATATTAGAGCTACACAGACAAAGATTCATTGGCTCTCTAAAAGTTAGCAGGAATCTGGCAGGACTTCACTCTCTTATAAACACAAAGAACTAGCTAAAACAACAGGAGCAGCAGGCATGCATACTAGAATAATAATGTGTTAAATATGGTAGTTCAGGAAGAAATAATACAAAATTACACACATCCACATAATAAGGAAGCCAATATACACTAAATACAGTACAACTACTTCAACTTTATTAATTTCTGTAAATGTTGTTTCCCCGAGTAGGAACAATAGGAGACAGTTATTGATTCCTCAGGAATATTTTAGCTCAGCATGAACCAAATCCCAAACAATTCTAATTGTTCCATTAATTCACCCAATAGCCACAGCTCTGTGGAAAATCAAGGCTTCATGGAAATGAAAGGCTTCATCACACCTTGAAGGCCCCTTCCAACTCAAACAATTCTGTGATTCTGATGTCTGCTTTAGCTGAGCTAGCTCAGACTCTAAAGCAATTTGACCTTAGAAGCATTGAGTTCCATATGCAATAATGTAATGTCTGAGGTAAAAAATGTTCCTTTCATCTAACAAGTAACAAATAGTAGAAAGATCTCAATTTACACTATGCTCACTAGCAGGTACTAAGGTTGATGTTACTGCATCTTTGCTGCTGCTATGAATGCTTGGGAAGTTAAGGCAGGATGTATCAGAACATGCTTTATTCATTTAATCCCTTTGCTGTGGAAACAGGCAGAGAATGATCAGTGTGAAGGGTGGTTTCCAAAGGAGATGGATGAATGCCATCATATAAGACAAGGGAAAGCAGACTGGCCTAACACCCAGAAAAGACAACAGAACCCTAATTTCCTTTGTGGGAATAAACTAAGGCCTACCAGACCTGTTTAATCCTTAATACTTAGAGTCTAATTCTTTACCTTCAATTTCTTCTTCATTGCGAGGCAGTGAATTTCTTCCTCTATGTTTTACCTCCCTCCTGGAGACAAACAAAAGATCAGAGTTGAACATTCTCCCCTTGGTGTGTCTTTTGTCCTCTGCTCTCCTCTTCTTTTTCTGTTTTCCCCTATCTCCTTTCACAGTACTCTTCTCTGCTACTTCTTCTCCTTCATTTTCCAAATATGAAGACAGATGGGGCTCTGGAGTCTCCAGGCTAGAAAGTTAGAAGAGGAAATACACTAAACTCACATATCATATAGTTTTTAAAATCATTTTTAATATGACATAGATTTTACAATCTCCCACATCTCACACTGCTGACAAGAGAAAGACTTACCATACTCTTGAACATTTAACAAGGCTATAAGTGTCTTTTAATTTAACTTCCTTTTTAGTTACAAAATATGGACAGATCACCCTAAACCAGAATGCACTGTTTCTCTTTTCTGTAGATATGATATTCCTTGCTAACCTATTATATACACTTATCTTAAAAATACTTCTTGTCAGTGTCCCTCAATCTTGATTCTAACACAGTTCAGCAAGAATTCATACCCTTCATAGTCCATTCCCACACCACTCTTGAACTTTCTGGAATTTGCAGAATAGTTATGACACAAAACGTAGTTACAGATGTCTCCCTGACTGCATTAAGCCCCACATGATCAAAAGTGCTTTGATAAGTAAAACCAAAACAAGTATTTAGGTACCCGGATTTACTGACATCAAATGAGAATGGTTCCTCGATTTCTGGCTCAGGATCCTACTTCTATCTACCTTATGACTACAGAAGATTTGGGCAATAACTGTTTTCTGTGATGGGGCCCCTAAGCATGTGGTGTTTTGTGTATGGAACTTGTTAGCTACACTTGCAGAGCTCACAGTTATTTCTTTCTACTGTGATCGCAGCAGATCACTCCAAACAGATGTTAAAATAATGGGATATACATTAGTAGCTCTAAAGATTAGTGAATTAAACACGACTCCTATTGCACACCTGAAAACGAACATCAAAAAGACAATCCCAAAGAACTCAGAGCTGAAGATTTGGACAAGTTATTAGAATATGAGAGCCATGTGCACTGTGCACTCCCTGTCAAGAGGGAAGCATAAGCTTTCCTTTTCACTCTTTAGTTCCTTACTTCTACAAGACTTAGCACAAAGGAATCATCTCGCTTTGAGTTTCTAATACCAGAATTGCCAGTACGCCTATTGTTTCCATTCTGATTAAATTATGCTTCTGCTTTGTTTATTTCTAACAGCAACGTCAGCATGTTCTTACTAGATCTGTGTATGTGGATGAGCAGTGTGCTGCCCCTGGGTGGTATGACAGGAGAGGTAGGCACCTCACGTAGAGCATAAGGAATAATAAATTCCAGCTGGAAGCACACATCCATACTCCCTGAAAACTGGAAACGCCACCTCAATCTGAGCTGGAACTCTGCCATAGCACTGCTAATATTAGTAACTGATTAATGTGTCACTGATGAAATACAGTTATTTAATGGCTTCAAATGTAAACCACCTCGTAAACAGAAAATAATCTTTCAACACAGCTTGCTGGTTACAGAAACAAACAAATACAAGGTAAAATCATGGCCAGTACTGGCATTTCATTATGCAGCCACTGATTTAATATAGTCAGTGCCCTGAAGAAGACAGACTGTATGTCTGTATGATACTGCAGTAACACATTAAGCAGTAGGAAAGGAATGGGATTTCACTTCACAAGTACGTGGCTTTACAGAGACCTCAAAGCCTAGCTGAAAATTCTGCAAGCAAAAGAACATTCTGATTCACTAAGCTCATGGTCTGGGACTGTCTACACGTAACTCACAAAGCAATTCACTGCAGAGAGCAAAAGCTCTAAGCAGTGGGAAAATTCAATGACTCTTAACTATACAACCTCTCTAGTACAAGGCTTCTATTGGTAATTCTTCAGAAACATGGAGAGAAATATTTTGCATTAGATGATAAAGTTGGGAGTATGCAAAAGTAGCTGCTGTGATTCTGGCAGCAGAATTGTGGAATATTCTGGATTAGCACTAATCACTGAGGTTCTTACTGGTACTTTAACATGCTTCACCTGAGTTCCTTGGGTTAGGTCTATCTACACTGTCTGCATTCTAAACATTACTATTCATGTAGCATATCCAGTGCCAAAAGAGGACCCCACGAATCCAAATGACTCAAATAGTCCAAGTTCAGGGCTGCAAGTAGCCATCCAAGGTAAGAGAGTCTCAGTTACAGATGCTCAGCTGTCTTCATCACTTCTCAGTAGCTGCCTTAAACTCTGCACTACAAAATGCAGCATTCAACTCACATCCATAGAGTGAAGGCACCTCAGCTCCACTCTCATATCTGCCAGAAGCTCAGGTGTTACTGCTCTGAGTCCCATGCTGACCACTGGTGTATCTCGGTCTAGTTGTCTTTAAAATACAGCTGATCAGACATAAGTAAAAGCATTTGAAATAACGTTGCTTGGAAACACTTCTCATGTTCCTTTAACATGGTTGATTTGAGGACAATCTGAACAGTACTTTCCTCACATTTTACTGGACAAATACTAAAACAGCACGTAAAATGCCATTTCAAATATCACTGTTTGTTTCTAAAAGCTACAGCTGCTGAGAGAAAAAACAGAAATGATGTAATAAAAACTTAAGACTTTAAGGCTTTGGTGTGATCAACTGTTAGACATGTAAAATTTATGCTATTTTGGGTTATGCCAGAATCTGTTCTGCTTAATTTTAAGCAAGTAAAATGAATGTTTTAAATGAGAATCCATTCTTTTGAGCTGTGGAAACAACATTGTTTGAAACACTTTATTTACTCTTCATTAATCTAACTTCAATTATCTGCTCTACAACATGGCCAATGTATATGCAACCAAAGCTGTGTTCTCAATCTGGAAATGTTACACAGAAATTCACCTTCTGGCAATCCTACAACAACTTCAAGCCATTATGTAGCTCCAGTGTTTCCAAAATGAATATAGGACAACAAATTGACAAGTAATAAAATTTGCACATGCATGTGGGTCGTATCACTTGGTTACACGTTAAGGGCAAACCAGATCATGGCAACACTAGAGAATTACTTATGAAAATCTGAAAGCATAGTTGAACCAACAAGTCCAACATTTAGGATTCACGTAAAACAACTTTTATATTTTTTAGATTTGAGCATACTCACGTGGTATAATCCACCCTCTGCACCATTCTTATGTACTGACAGGAGAAGACATATTTGGTTTGGCTGATTTTAATAAGGCAACTTCTTACGCAGTGTTCCTGCAATAATACCATAGACATTCATCTAATTTAAATCTAAAGCTCAAAAACAACGAAGAAATATATGCATAAAAAGCCAACTGGTTTAATAGAAACTGTCATCAGCCTCTAAAGATAATATTTTCAGGTATGAAGTACATTTTCTTAATACTGCACCGTGAAAAATGCAGTAAAATTATCATAATGGCTTACAAACAGACATAGCAAAATGAAATGAAGACTGTACCAACAGTGATAAAAACCCTGTATTTCTCATTAGCAGCACAGAGCTTGAGAAAGCCACCAAACGAATTATCCTACAGGATTTTGCATTTCATATTTATTACACTGGCTTTACACTTGGGCCTGAATTCTGATTTACTTTGGTTAACTGGAGACAGGAAATGGGGCAGTGAGCTCATTAGCCTGGAAAATTATATCCGCCTCATCAAAAACAGAACGATTGTAATGCTATTGCCAAAGTAGCTTCATCTTTTAGGCCTACTTACTTTCCTGTTGCCGAACATCAGAACTGTGTAGAGTTTAGCATCTGTGTTCCCCATTTCTGGTGTTGCTATGACAATGGCAGGCACATAACAATAATTGTTCCCCGTCTGTGTCCCAGTTCTGGCAAGTACATAGTCTCCCACCTACACACCAGGAAAGAACCACATAGCTTGTGAACAAGCCACAAAATTAAGAAGTATTTACATGAACCATCATTCTGATATGTTCCCATGCTTCAATGTAAATCTTTATTAGATCCTTGATTGTACTGATCACTCACAATTTCCACAGTGAAAAAACAGCAAAAAAAAAAAAAAAGACAGAGTCCTACTAAACGTTCCAGGGCTCAACAAGCACGTTGAACAGAATGAGGAAACTCTTCCAGACCTTCATCACCTTGACCTTTGCACAAACTTAAGGGCTTAATGGGCTTTTAAACTAACCTTGGGAATTTTAGGTTATTGTGTACATAAAAGACTCACACAATTATCAAGTTAAAAATGAAGACGGAAGCTACATTTCTTTATTCAAGTTCTAGAGATCTACCTGATCTGGATTTGCCTTCATTCTGAGGGGAAAAGCAGTAAGTCTCTAGATGTAACTACATTTAATCATCACTGAAGACTCTTCTTTACAATAAAGAATGAAATCTTTAAAAAAATACTGTCATTTTTTTCTGTGTGTTAACAAAGACACAAAATTAAAAGCATGTATTTGCTGTCATAAGAAAGAACTTTTTTTCACCTGTAGATATGTACATGGCATGGCACCTCCCACAGGTACAATGAATTTCAGAGGTACAACCCAGCTCTCCCCATGGTTGAAGTCAACAAGCGCGCAGGTAGAACTGATATTCTTTATCACAGTTCCTAAAAGAACAACACTATGAAATACTGAAATTATTTTTATCTCTTGTCATTTTCTAAAAAAATTCTACAGGCTGTTAGATATCACTGAGTTCAAATGTAACTGTACTATACATTCCTCATTTGCATTTAGCCAGGATAAACTAAAACTGAAAACTCAGGTCATTCTGTGATTCTATGATACTCTTTGATACTCAGTTACTTAAAATTATCTCCTTCCATACTCTTCACAGCAAAGAAGCTGTAAGCATTGTTTCCTGTACTGTTTTCTAACCACACAAAATTGTTGTCTTTCTATAAATGTATATATGTGCAAACACAAGATACATATTCATTCTTGATGAGTATGCACACGTAATATTAAATGTGACTATGACAGGAGCAGCCAAACGTGACCTAAAGTAATGTTTTACCAGTAAATGTTTAAAATACAGTCAAAAATATATACCTGGATAATAAAATCCTGTGATGTCTGATCTTGCAATCACTTTTTGGTTTTTAGGAATCACAAATACTCTGCCCTTTTGTCTCTTTTTAGACTTCAACTTCACAGTTTCTTCTTCAAGTCTCTGCAATTTGATACAATTACTTTTTTTTTTTCTTTTTCCAGAACAACCAGTCAGCTCAAACCTATCCTTTGGAATCAATTAAAATTTAGGCAATACAATGCAGTAAACCCTGTTATCATTCACAGAAAACTGGGTTATTTTAACCATTCAGAAGAGCTATAAAAAGAACAATCTGTGTTACCAGAAGCATTTATGGATAAGATTACCTATGAGTTCTCACTATTAAATGTTGTTTGATATGGTCATAATAATACCTGTATTTTTAGGTGTTCAGGCAGAAATTTACCTTGATGAATCATGGCTCTGGCTGCCATTTTTGTAGACAAAGTTGGACAATTCATATTCGAGAATGAGGTAAGGAAAAATCTGCTTATCTTTCTTTTTCCTGACAGATGTGTCTTCACAGCAAACTTATCATACAGTTTGAAAATTATCTTTTTTTAACTTATTTTTTTAATTATGTCTAAAAAGGCACATTTGATTTTGATACTTGGTTTGCTCTTTAGGTACTTGGTTTGCCCTAACAAGCAATAGTGATGTGGGAGATGGAAATAACTTTGACTAATCCATTTGCTCCGTTTTACTCAGCTACCACAAAGTCTTTTTCCCCCATCTCTCACACAACTCAAAAAGATCCTAAAAAAATCCCCCAAATGAGCAGAACATACACAAAGGAGGACATATTTTAAATGGGAGATGTGTGATTTCTTTCCAGTATACTTTTTACCTCTACAGAATATTAATTATACCACTACTACTGTTTTTCCATCTCAGCCTAAAATGAAGGCCCTTAAGAGCATGTTAGCTGCCTGCTTGAACCTGACAAAGGCTGATTTGACTGCAAAGACTTACAACTCCACAGACACAACAAGGTCTTTGGGTAAACCATTTACTTCATTCCTCAGGCTCCAAGGAGACAGCTGGTGCTGAATATTTATTTTAAACTAATTTGTAATGCTTGACTAATAACTTGGGCAACCTCCAGCGGCCCTCATTAACTCATGTGCTAAAGGGTGTGTGAGCACGCACAGAGAAGGCTTTGAGCAGTGCCAAATGCAGGTGGCTCAGGAAATCTGAAGCCAAACCCATCCTTCTTACTAGTACATGGCCTTTGGGTACCAGTGTGACTGACCCAGGCACTCCCAGAGTGCCTATTTCAGGAACATTATCATCCAGGATTGCTGTTGCAAAAAATACTCATCTGAATCACTGGGATTTCCACTCTGCTTAGCTCTGCTCCTTTTAAAAGAAATGCATCAAACCACACAAGGTGCAGCCAACTTTGTTTCCTATGGCCAATATCTGCTGTATTTTAAAGTTCACTTTCAAAGACATTACTTTTTGCACCTTCCTATTGTAGCTGAGAATGGACAGGAAGACTGCAGGCTTTGTGGCTCAAACTTTGGCAATACATAAACCAGATACCTCCAGAACCAAAAAAAACACTGCTCTCCCTGTGCTGCCAGTGGCAATGAGGCCGTTCTGTGTAGACCACAGCTCAGTTTCATGAAACAGCCTAACTTTTTGTAGCCGTTTTGTCTGTTCAACAGAGTACTCCATTGATGACAATGGAAAGTTTGACCAGACATTTCTAGGTAATAGTAGTAGATTAGTTATAATTTTCTTGTTGTCACACTACATGAGATGCTTGTTTCGCCTTGTCTATATGAAGAGGCATCAGAAGAAAGCCAGGAGATGTCAAGAGGTTTAGTAAGCATATGAAATGTAAAAGAGGTATCGATTAGTGATCCTTAAACAGCATGGAAGAATGAGAAGTGTAAGAAGTAGGACACCAGGAAATAAAAGAAACTGCCAACAGAGGGACAGAATTTCCATTCTTGAAAACAATCAAGCACCCGCTGTAAATATTTCATTGGGAATAATCAAATCAATCAGATATGAAAGACATTTTTTCAGGAAGAATGGAATCAGTGAGCCGCTAGAGGTCCCTTTCTGCCCAAATCAATGTGCTTTACAGAACACATTATGCTTATTAACCACTTCAAATTATTTTTATCACATGGATCAAGAACAAGCATTAGCCTTACGAATTCAAGCTTATTCTGTGGGAACCACAGTACTTTTGAAAGCATCTCCTCAGTTAGAGTGGATCCTCAGTAAGTAATTCAGATTTGCTTGTCTGCAGAAATGGACATCCGTATCCAGAAACAGAAGAAATATGTTGTATGAGGAGTGCAAAGGTCAGAGAATGACATTTAGGGACAGGAATACTTTCTATGAAATTGTGCTTGCCATTAACAGGATGCACAGAACTGCCCTGGAAGCTGTTGTGTTTGAAGAACAGTAACCCCTGCACCTCAGCAAATCTGAAGTGGTCTAAAATGAGAAGTGGACAGAGGACCCTGAACAAGTCCTCTACAAGGTGAAGCATCATGCTATAAATAGCTTTACAATTATGTGATAAAAACAGTAAGAAATGGCAGCTGACTGTTATGCCTGGCAAGTGCAAAAGAAAAAACATAACTTATTAGATGTCAAAGCAGTTACTCTTTACAACATTAAACAATACATTCCTCATTTTTAAATGAAAGCAAAGTGGCAGATTGAAAGGAAAGATTTTGGTTGACATACACTTTAATCTGTACAACAAAATAAATAAAGAAATGAATACTGAGTAAAATAAGTTACAGTCTACAATTAGCCCTCCAATTAGACAATCACCCTTTTTTTTTTTTTTAATATTTTGCTTGGTAATAACTGTCTGTGGCCCTGTGCAGGTGGGTGTCAGCCTCTCTCAATAAAGCACTGCCATAGCCTCCCTGTTATAGATAGAAACAAACACAGCAGCCTGAACACAGCCCCCTGAGAAGGTCAGAGCACAGAGGGAGGATAACCAGAACATTAATTCAGTTGTAGGCTTAAACAGAAAGCTCCAGTAGCAAGGACATCCAAAATGGATTACTGCTTCTTTTAAGAACTTGTGAAGGTAATTAGGAACACTCAAAAGCTAAAAACTAAGATGTTTTGAGCTTAGTAAAAAAAAAAAAATAGCAGGAAATTTAGAAATCTGTCTTGCTGATAACTGTGGATTTTTCTGCTCTCTCATAATGGCAATTTTCACCAAGTGTCACATCTGCTATTCTGTCACAATAATGTAATGTATTTCAGCAGGCAGATTACTTTCTATACCCATTTTGTAGACAGAAATCACACTTGGAAAAGCTTTAGGCAGCATTTTAAAAAGGCTCCACAGTTTTTTGCTATTTTTTTTAATCTTTTTTTTTGCCACATAAACTGAATTCTAATTACACCTGCATTTCTGCCTCTCACTCTTAAGGCTTTTCAGTTGCAGATTAGCAATTACTGAAGATGGAGCTCTGATTAAGCTCCTAAAGCAGGTTGACTCAGGATAACTGATTGCACAATGTTAATCACATCATGTCTGAGAGCACACACTGGTGTTTCAAGGCAACAGTAGAAGTAAAGAGTCGACAAACAAACTTATTTCTGCTACTTTTGTATTGGGACATTATATGGCAGAGATAAATCAATAATCAAGACACATACACCGGCCATGTAATTCAGATGAATGCAGTATGAATCAAGATCATCTTCTGTTTTTTAAAGACATTAAAATGTTTTCAAATATACATTCTTAGTGGACCAAATTCTCCAAAATGACCAAAAACCAAATGTAATCTTTCCCTTCATCATTTATTTTCATACATGGGCTGCATCACCATAATATATTCTTGACACTTCAATATAATTTTTAATAACTTATGTCAGTGTATGTAAAAAACACAGCCCATCGCAAAAACTATCGTTGATGTCAATGGAAAGGAGGGTATATTTCAGCCAAGAAATGCCAGATAAAAGATTGCCTTTTAAACACTGGCACTACATTCCATTAGCATGACCTACTAGGTAGCATCTACTGATACTTGGTGTAATTTACAAGTAGCTGTAAATTGCAATTGTACATGCCCATTCACTGCTTAGAACTCACACCACGGGTTAGTACTGTGCTCAGTGGAATTTCATCTAACTTACCTCTTCACATTGATGCAGGTGTGTATGTATATATATGTGTATACATATCTCCATGCACATACGTCAGGGCAATAAGGAACTATTATCACCATTTGATTATGTTTTCCATGTTAATCATAGGACCTTTTTTCAAAATTCATTGTATCTAGACCAACTTTGCATTCAAGTTTTGTCAAAGAGAACTCCCTCTCTCAGTGATATAAAACATTGAAAAAGAAAAGGAATATATTAATATGAGTTTTATGATGATTTCCCTATTTGTTTTTACTCACATTCCTTTAGAAGTTAAAACATTTGAGAGATTTTTTTCCTTACTAACTTCCTAGAGACCTTATTCTAATATTATCAGAGTACAGACCAACCCAGACAGCTGTTCTGCAGAGCAGCAGCACTTCCAGTGAAGTCCTTTTGGATGGAGGTTTTAGATTCAAATAAAACTTGAAACCAAGTAAGAGATGGTTTGTTTTTTCAGAAGTACTTTTAATTTTAAAGCATTGATAGCATATAAAATATCTTCCCACTGAGGAATGACAAATTGCTTTCTTAAA
Organism: Odontophorus gujanensis; assembly: GCA_013399175.1. NCBI lineage: Eukaryota > Metazoa > Chordata > Aves > Galliformes > Odontophoridae > Odontophorus > Odontophorus gujanensis. Next base: position 273,700 of record VXAB01002120.1, read on the forward strand.
CTTAAAGGATGTTCCTGACTTCATCAGAGTCACCAACCCTGGAAGTATTCAAGGAACATTTAGACGTTGTGTTGAGAAAGATGGTTTAGAGAGAACTATTGCTGATAGGTGGATGGTTGGAGTGGATAATCTTGTAGGTCTTTTCCAACCTTGGTCATTCTATGATTGTATGACTTCCCTGAAAGTTCACCCATTCCTTAGCGAAGCCAAAACTCCATGCAGAAGATTGTAAATTATTCAAATCAAGAGTAAGGTTTTAAGTGTTCTCTGGAATTTTAATAGCACACATATATTCATGTTTATAGAAGTCATTATGCAACACAATTTAAAGGTAAGATCATTAATATGGAACCAATCCATTTTCAAAACTGTCCTGAAAATATTAACAGGAGAATACAACATTTTAACCCATGCTTTCTGAGCATATATTTCACAACAGAAAAGTCTAACTGAAAAGAACACTCAGTGTACCTATGCTGCACACTTCCCAGAGTGCAGCATAAAACAACTTTCTTACTATTTGCTGCTCCAAGCGTTTCCATAAGCATTTCATCAAGTCTCTCAATAGCATTCCACATAAAATCTGAGGTTCAGCTGGGGGATGTCTATACATAAGATTAATCAAACTTTTCAAATTTCAGTCAGTTTTCAAGCAGTTAGTCTACTTTCTGCTAATGTGTTGAAAGAATGGAGAGAGGCCTCTGGCTTGCCAAAAGTAGGTGCCTGCTTCTGGATAAGATAAACAGCTCTCCAGATGCAGGTGATTCTGTCAGCTGGAGCTCCACTCACAGTGCTGTGAGAGAAGCTACCCGTACACACGTAGGTGCCCACATTCTATGGACAACTACATTTCAGTGTCTGCATACAGAGCTGAATCTCATCCCTTCCTTTTGCCTTTCAGAATAACGATATTGCAGAAGATTACAATCAACAGCTGATATCACAAGATCTTGTTCATCTGACATTAATTCAACCACAAGCCTTGTATCATAATTGTCCTTTGCATATCTCTGCTGCCCTTGCTCAAAGACTCATGATTAGTTGGTGCTTTCAGCTGCAGAACTCTCAATTCCCTGGTACTTCCAAAGAGTTGTAAAAACTTGTTCTTTCTACCTGCTTCCCTCTACCCATTTGTATAACATCACCCTAAATGATAAATATATGAGTTATTAGCACGGAACAAAACTATTGCAGAAGTACATATTGAAGAGGAGGAATATCTGGGGGAAAAAAATGCCCTTCCAATCTGTACCTTTTTATTTTTGCTGATGTGTGATTCTGAGCTCTTCTCAGTTTCCTTTTTGACAGCTTCCTGAAGATCAGAGGCTTGCTGCATATATGTTAATGCTGCCAGTATCTCATCTTCTAACAGTATCACATCTTCATAGGAAATTGGCCATCCCAAATTCTCTAAAGCCTCCAACAGAGCTTCCTTATGCTGCATATATTGAACTGGACCATTCTCTTGAAATCTTAATAAATAAATAAATGTATTAATAACTATCCATGGGATAAAATTTAATTTTGACAGTACATTGCAAATAAAATCCCAAAATTTAAATGCAGAATAAGACATAGTAGTAATGCAGTCTATATCTTCCATGCCACAAATTCCTATATTTCATCAGCTAAGTTAAGCAAACAACTGCACCAGCCTTAAGGATATATCATAGAAAGACACCTCCAGAGCAATTCAAGTGGCTGAGCGTAGGTATTTGATGCCATTTTAGGTGTCCTAGAGTGTCTGAGGCATCAATAAGTAACTTGATGATATGATGCAGAAAGCATGGAAATCCACGCCCCTTCTAGAGCAGCAGCTAGGGCAAATTGGCAAGCACTTAAATACTCAAAAATGGCACCAGATGCCTATTTAAGTTCTGACTTGCCACGTCAGTCCTGCCTGATGACATCAAAAGAGAGAGAATCTTCTGCCACTTGTTCCCCTCACTCCTGCTCCGCTCAGTTTTTACTCAGTGACCAGAAGTTTGCTTCCAGTAATGTTGTTTTCTGCTACCCTAACAAGGCGCATTGAACCTGCACACTCAAAGTACCTATACATGAAAATCTGAAGAAGATACCATGATTCTGTTGATAAACAAACTGAACTTCCAAAACCCAGCACAGGTAGAACTCATCAGATCTGTAACTGGAAGTGAGACGCTTCTTTATCGTATTCAAGTTATTAGAGTCAATACTCTGGCTCTTCTCTACAACTTTTCTATCATTTAAAATGTGAAATCTAGATGTATTTTGCATCTGCGTTATCAACACATGCTATCACAGAGATGTCTACTGCATCGTCCTACTCCTTCTCATTGTTCATCTCTCTACTCCTCTAGGAAATGTTTTGTAATGAAATTATATTGGCGGGTATAGTTATTTACTTAGATTTTGTTCTCTATTAACTGAATCCTTTATTCACCTAGAATCAATGTCTAGTTAAATTATCTTATCTCCTGAATTGGATCTCTCAAATATTTCGTACACAATCAGAACATTATTACTTCCCCAGTAAATACAAATTTCTCTGGTAGAATGTGATAACACTTCAGTAACTCTGAGTGAGCCAGGGAGCTCCTCAACCAATTCTTTGAGGACTCCTTTGACCAAATTAATACAGCTTATTACACCCTCCCTACAGTTTCCTAAGGATTTTGGAAGGATTTTGTCATACATGGACATGATCATTTAAGCAGCAAACTTAGAAGAGAAATAGATCAAGTATATCAACTTCAATGCACCAACATTAACTTACACTATGCTGTTCCAGCAACAGACTTTAAAACTGCTAGATTTCTTTCTTTCCTATACATGATTGGTCATATCTTGCCCACAGTAAAATATTTTTGACACCACGTTATCAGTGTTTGACTGTTTGAATTAGCAAACAACTATTCCCTCTTTCAGATTTTATGCTGTTCTTCTGTTTAATAGGCTTCATTTCCTCTCTGCACCAAAATGGAGTTTTTTAGCCAAAACAGTTCTCCTTGTTGATGACAGAACTGTGTATTTTTGCTCATTAGTCCAAGTATTCTTAAAAGCATTCTGATTTATCCCCATTTTTCTGCCTGGCATATTTCCTACCCATTCCATTTTCATTATTTCATTTTCACTTTATTTTCTGAAGTAAACGAATGCTAACTTCATTGACGTCAGTTCCATTTTCACAGTCTTTGATTTTCTAAATTAATACACAGGAACAAGTCAGTTACCATAGTCCAAATTTTCAGTGTGGTATACCTTGAGTCCACTTCCATAAAGGTAGTAACTAAAAATGTAACTTACAAACCAGCCACTGAGATGTTCTTTACTGGAGAAGATCTAACATGATGCCCAAGGCCCTGCCACTCAACACTCATTAAAAATCGACCAGTTCAAAAGGAATGCAAGTCATTTCCCTTAAAAACAATCAGTGCTGCAAGAAGGTGATCCAGAATTTAACATCACTACACATCACACATACATTCTTGAAACTAAGGTACAGGCATGAAACACTTGAAGATAAAACAAGATGGTTACAGAAATAGGGGTAAACAGAAGTGATAAATGCTTATGACCAGCCTTTCTGAGGTAAGTTAGAAAAACCAAAGGGTGATAGCTTACTTGTTTCTTTCCTCCTGAGATAGTGCTCTCCAGATAAGTAGATTTAGACGCCTGTTAAAGAAAGCAAAGAAGTTTTGGAGGGAATGCAGTTCTTCGTGCATCTGATGATGTGAAAACATCAAATAAATACAGTTTCTTAAATTATCTGCACTGATTCACATCCCAAGAGCACTGTATCATCCAATTGTATACACAGCACTCAGCTATGCAATTATCAGCTGAAAGAGATGGGAAAACACTGCTTTCCATCAAGTAGCAATGTGACTGTTTCAGAACTTTCATGGAAGGATTAGTGGCAAACACTATTGCTCCCTGCCAGGATTGTGTATGGACGGTTCTATTCAGAGCCAGTAAGCCAAATCAAATCATGGAACTGATTAAATGCTGGTTAAATTCTTCCAATTAAACAGTTCAAGAAAACTGTAGCCTACAGACACATGGAGAGCAATGCTAATTATTTTTTTCTGCTAAGACAAACCTTTAGTTAGGCCATTCATGTTTCTACTTCATTAAATTCTGGCTACAGAAAAATTACTGACCAGCAAACAGAAGTGATTACCCAAAGCAATGGAGTTTAAAAGCACCACTAAACCTTCTGCTTTTGCTTTTTAGACATAAATCATAAAGTCTTATTAAACCATCTAGCTCACAGTTTTCTTTAGTAACAGCTAAAACAATTCAGTCATCGCACAATTGCTTAATTTTACACTACAGAAATAAAGCTCTACTGATGATCCTAATTGCTGTAATTATAGAAAAACAAACTCCCTTTGTGAATAAAAGAACAGATTCATTGTTAGAAAAAAAAATCAGATAACAGCCATTAGACTTCTAAAAAACTTGCCAATTTTGGTGTTCCATGTGAAAAAGGCCATTAGCACAAATACTGAATATGAATTTCTAGTTGGCTAATTGTATCTACTAGAAGCCAAACCCAGGCACTTTTTGAATGCAAATCACTTAGCTCATTCACAATCTGCAGTCTCAGCATGCTCCACTGACTATTTCACCCTTCTAATGTGCGCGCTCATAACCACTTCATTTATAAAAGCCCCTGGCTATAAAAGACCACGCATGTTCTGAATCTCCCAGCCTGTTTCATCTTCAGTGCTGCATATTCTGTTTGTCAGAGCACGAAATATCTGCCCTTGCCACCTTTCCACCCCTTAAATAGAAGTTAAGGTCAATCTATGTATGGGAAGGATATTGTCATGCTTGCTTATGTTCTTGAAACCGGCGTGCCCTGACATATTATCTCAACTGCAGGTGTCAGAATAAATTTGTGACTAGTCAATATTCATACAGCTGAACTGCAGCCTTTTTAAAATCAATTACTGGAAAAGTAGTGTTGAATTTACAGAAAAATGAATTTGTCTGGGTTGCTGGTCACAAGCAGCATATTAGAAACAGTACGTCTTTTACATTGTAAATGATCTTCTATTGTAAATACACCTGATTCACTGAGCTTTAAGAGTAAACATGGTAACTGTGCTGTCAGTCACCAAATTTGAGGGACACCAGGGACAGCACTGTGAAAACGCTCTTCAGGAAAAGATGATTTGTGCTTAATCAGAAAACATATTCTTTCCTTCAAAACTGAAGTCAATAAATATTAAATATTCAATAGCAGAGCACAGCAATGAGAATCTGAAAATTCCTCAGAATTTGTTGTCAGAAATATACCACTTGCCCACCCTCTTGTCAAAGTGAGTGTCAAATCCAGATTTCTCTGCATTCATCATCCTGGTAATAACAGCATTGTCTCAGTAACAGAGCAAGAATAGATTTTTCTACACTGAATGCCACTAATACCACTAATATTGGACAGAGCAGGAAGCATCTACAAATCATAATTCTCTATTCTTACTGCAAAAAACATATATGTTTAGCATTCAGAAGTGGGAATGAAAAACAGGTATTGCATGTTTAAAAAGGGAACTGGCATGATCATAGAGCTACAGGGAAAAGAAAAACTTAAACAGACAGTGACTAAACATTTGACATCAAGGGCTCTTTTCACTTAAAAGAATAACATTAGTAAACATTATTAGAATAATGCCTAAGAAGACATCTCATTTATTAAAACAATTCCAGGCAAAGCTCCTTAATTTATTATGTGTTATGAAATGATATCAATAGTCAGATAACCACATTACTTCAAAAAAACAAAGTTAAATCAAGGAAAGATACAGCTTAGAAACGTAATGCCCTTGTCCTGTTTACACGTGAAGTGCTCTTACCAACACTTAATTAATAAGCACAACACATTTCTCCTTCTCAAAAAGAAAACAATAACAACAAAAAAATAAGTATCTTGAGGCCCATGTGGGACATCTACAGTTCAACAAGGCCAACTGCAACGTCCTGCCTTTGAGACAAGGCAATTTTGATAAGCTATTGGGAATACATTCTTCATGATGAGGATGGTGAGGCACTGGAACAGGTAGCCCAGAGAAGCTGCAAGTCTTATCCCTGGAGGCACTCAAGGCCAGGCTGGATGGGGCCCTTGCACAACCTTGTCTAGTTGTCCCTACCCCCAGTACAAAGGTTGGAACTGGATGGTCATTAAAGTTCCTTCCAACCCAAGCCATTCTATGGTTCTTTGATCTCATACGTGCCTCAGTTATACTCTAGTAAGCATAGCTAGGTGTTAGGTAGTTGGCAGCAAAAAGAAGACCACTATCAGTCTACATATTTAGAAGTTTAATTTCAGGTTAAAGTCTTGATAACACTGCTTTTAAAGGAGCGGGGTCCCTCTCCTGGAAAGACTGCTTTCAGGTTTATTCCAGAAGGAAAAAGATAATTTGTTTTAGTCATTAAACAAATATAATATGAACAGTATGTTATTTATTACCTCTATGTCTATTATCTATTGTGTTTTTAATTATTCTTCATTTTGCCTAATGAAAATAAACATTTCTCTTATATGTCAATGGTTGACTAAAGTTTGTTAGTGTGTGGAATTAGCAACATAGAGCAAAGATATGTGTGAGCAAGAATCCACTACATAAGAAAAATTTGAATTTAGACTTCAAATAGGACACATTCATGATTATTAGACTTGCCTCTCATAGGATTTAATTGCTTGTTCCAACTTCTCTTTGTAGGCATCAAGATTCACTGCCTGAGGATTGATTAGTGTGATCCGCTTCTTGTTGCTGCTCAGATGGGCCAACGGTAGTATCTATGATACGGTAAAAGAAAAAGGCATTGTTTATCATACAACTTTTCCTCCACCAGAACAACAGAATGCCAACAAGTCTAGGACCCGAGGATCCAAGGATCCAATACAAGGATCAGAACAGACAGAAGAGAAGGAATGTGGAAAGGCTGCAGAAAAAAAGCTTTGAGCACTCCATAGAAATGGTGACTGAACATCAGGAAGGAATGTCTGAATTAACATATTTTCAGACTGTTAATTGAGAAATGATACAATCCTTTCACACAGAAGTTGCAAATCAACTACTGTAGGACAAGGCAAATCGCAATTGCTACTAGTTAATTCTAGCTAAACCAGTACTCTCAAAAAATTCACTCTAAGAATGAAAGAGAAACAAACACATCTACGTTATGAGCATATTTCAGATTGTACTGCTTTAAAACAACACTCTCTCATACTTACTAGCATCTAATTCTAGCAGACACATAAAATAGTTACCCGTTTAAGTGTATTTAATTCTCTTATTCTGGAGCACCTTATTTTCTATGGAAATAAAAATCAAAGCCAGAGAGAGATTTTTGGCTACAATGATCACTGATCAACAAAAAGAGAACAAGGTGGATATCGCTCACTGAAACTTGTTTAATTGACCACAGTAAGGCTTAGGAACCTAATGAGTTTGATCAGAACCAGGAAACTCCATATCTCTTGAAGCTCACAACATAGCATTCTAGTAAGGCAAACTCACTTCTTTAGTACATCTTAAAAAGACAGAGAAAAGGGTAGAAAAGGATGACAGAAAGGAAGAAAGATGCCTTCCCATTTCTAAGTTTAAAGTCCCATCATCCTTCAGCCTTTCTAAGTGCTCAGCAGTTCCAATAAGAAAAGCATTAATTTACCAATGTTATGATGATTATTTTGAAGAGAAAAAATATAAGAAGGAAACAGAGAATGCTACTGTCCCCAAAACTGCCTTCAGTACACGGGGCTGAATAGTAAGCTTCTCCAAGCACATGTCTGAGATGAGGACGTAATGTCAAAAAGATGGAAGAGGTTGAAGTTAAATAGAACTGAAACCACTGTTGGGAGGGACAAGGCAAGCAATCAGAAAATAAAGCAATAACAAGACTCCTTTAAGAAGTAACAAAAAGCACTTTTCAGAGCTTCTGTGTGCATATGTGCGTGTTTGAATCATCACAACCTAGCTGGGTTCCAGATAACTTCGGAAGAACCCTTTTTTTCAGCAGCAGTGGTGTGACTTTCATTCCCTATTTGCAGCTGGTTGTTGAGTTGCAAACCTCTCTTTCAGAAGATGTCTTCTCTCTTATTTATATATATCTGTCACTTCATTGCCAGACCACATCAAAGCTCCACATGTTGGATTAATTTTAAAATCACTTAGAAGCTAAGGTTAATGGGAACATGCCAGTGAAATATCTCACCAGAGACAGATGAGGCAAATCTCTGCTCACAGCTGTGAGCTATGCAGTCTGGCTACCTGCCATTTCCAGGTGCAGTTGGAAGGCTGGAAGGCCAAGAACTGAAAGAACCAAGTGCCCTGTTTGTTGTATGCTATGTTACTCCAACCAAGTTTACAAAAGTTAAGCAGGGATTCGCTATGCAGAAGCCCCCTCTCCCACTCCCTTACCAATTCCCAGAGCTACTCCAAGTACAAAAAGCATTATTTATTTGCATGTTAAATACATGTTGGTAAAAGCTCTAAATAGATTGTGAAGGACAGACAAATATAAACAGATTATTATTTTATTGAAGAATAAAGCTGGAACAGAATATGTTCTTCGCAAATGGTAAACTTGAAATGCTACACATACTTTCAGAGCAATGGAAACTGTTCTCAAAGTCAACTGAAATTTGACAGATTCAGCTGAAAGAAATGACAAGGAAGTTTTTCTAGTGCCAAAATGTTTTGTCATTTTCTAAATTAAGTACTTTCATATCAAAAGAAGTCAGTTGATTCAGAACAGCTTTCATTTCAAAACAAATTCTGAAATGTTAAAGACATAACTAAAGCACAGTAACTCTAGAACAGTATTCCTCATTTTAGACTGATTAGAAGATTTCTTGTTCTGGCTGACTTTGAACACGACTAGCTTAAAGCTCTGAGTCAAAAAATTCATGACTTGAAAAGCTGTACTGAAAATGTCACAATCTGCACCAGAAACACAGATGGTTCTGTAGCAAAGGGTGACTCCAGAACGACTGTAATGTAATTTAGATGAGTCTCCAAACATTTAATTTTTCCTGGATATGAATTTGATAGATACCTTAAACATTCAACCTCTGAAAAATTTCAGGTGAAACCGAAAGGTCACACACAATTGAAAAAAGAGGTTAGCCTCTTGTTAATGAACTGTTGTCATGGAAACCATTTTACTTTCTTCATCTCTAAGGTGAAAAAACTGCTCACAGGTAGTCCATCATCACTGCCAGCAAATGAAAATGAAAATATTATCCCCAGTAAAGCAGTCAAGAATGTCTGCATTCCACGCCAAGAACACTCAGATCTCAGAAGAATTAATCCAAAATTGTACTTGCATTTATTATCCTCAATGAAGTTTTCCAACTGGGATAACCAAGACAATTCTTGGACTGGCATAGATGACCTGCAGAAGTTCCTTCCTAAACCATTCTGTGATTCTTAATTCTTAATTAAGAATTAATTTATCTGTTAATGTCTCCTGTTCAAGCTCTTTGGTTAAACTCAGACCCTGTTTCTTGCTTTTCTTTGACATGCTGGCACAAGTCTTCAAGAAGAAAGTGTTCCATGCCTCACAGGCTCTACTGGTTCCACCTTATTTGCAACCTCAATTATTATTTTTTTAAACTTCCTGTGTCCTGCTTCAGATCAAAAAAGACCAATGCTTCCACACACACAGCAAAAATTTTCCATTTTCAAAGAAACAGCATTTCTATACAATTACTGGGGATTATCAGTACAAATAAAATTGTCAAAAATTATATATTTTTTGCGTTTCTATTCCAGAAGAAAGTCCATATTTAACTATCTAGATTCTATACAGCAGCTGTTCATCCAAAGAACACTGAAATTAATTCAGCACTGAGCCACAGAATCATAGAATCACCCAGGTTATAAAAGACCTACAAGATAATGCAGCCCAACCATCCACCTGTCACCAGTATTTCCCACTAAACCATGTCTCTCAGTACAGTGTCTGAACACACCTTGAATACCTCCTGGGACAGTGATTCCATCTCTTCCCTGGGCTCCAGCAGTTGACCACTCTTTTGGAAAATAAATGTTTTCTAATATCCAACCTGAACCTCCCTTGGTGCAACTTGAGGCCATTCCTTCTAGTCCTTTCACCTGTTATCTAGGAGATGAGGCTGACTCTCACCTCACCACAACCTCCTTTTGAAGAAAGCAATAAGGTCTCCCCTGAGACTCCTCTTCCCCAGACTGAACAATCCCAGCTCCCTCAACCATTCTCCATAAGACTTGTGCTCCAGATCCCTCTCTGCTTCATTGCCCTTCTCTGAACACGCTCCAGGGCCTTGTTATCTTTCTTGTAGTGAGGGACCCAAAACTGAAAACAGTACTCGAGGTGCAGCCTCACCACGGCTGAGTACAGAGGGACAATCACTTCCCTGCTCCTGCAGGCTGCACTGTTTCTGATACAAGTCAGGATGCCACTGGCCTTCTTGGCCACCTGGGCACACTGCTGGCTCATGTTAAGCCAAGCATCAACAAACACCTCCAGGTCCATTTCCTCTACACAGTCTTCCAGCCACTCCACCCCAAGCCTGTAGCATTGCAAACTGAACTGCTAAACTAGTCTAGCATAAACTCCCACAAACTGCTATTATAAAAATACTTCTAGCATAATACTTGCTGAATCACAGCTTTGAAATATTTTGCAAATAGCAGTTCAAACGCAGCTCAGGATTATCTGGAAAGTATTCAAAGGAGTCTTCATTTAGAAAGGTTGAAGAAAGAGCCCTACTTAGTAGTTGTATTTGGAAGATGGAGAACGACATCACTGTTCAGAGATCAGTCATAAAAGTTATATGAAAGTCATACNTATAAAAGACCTACAAGATAATGCAGCCCAACCATCCACCTGTCACCAGTATTTCCCACTAAACCATGTCTCTCAGTACAATGTCTGAACACACCTTGAATACCTCCTGGGACAGTGATTCCATCTCTTCCCTGGGCTCCAGCAGTTGACCACTCTTTTGGAAAATAAATGTTTTCTAATATCCAACCTGAACCTCCCTTGGTGCAACTTGAGGCCATTCCTTCTAGTCCTTTCACCTGTTATCTAGGAGATGAGGCTGACTCTCACCTCACCACAACCTCCTTTTGAAGAAAGCAATAAGGTCTCCCCTGAGACTCCTCTTCCCCAGACTGAACAATCCCAGCTCCCTCAACCATTCTCCATAAGACTTGTGCTCCAGATCCCTCTCTGCTTCATTGCCCTTCTCTGAACACGCTCCAGGGCCTTGTTATCTTTCTTGTAGTGAGGGACCCAAAACTGAAAACAGTACTCGAGGTGCAGCCTCACCACGGCTGAGTACAGAGGGACAATCACTTCCCTGCTCCTGCAGGCTGCACTGTTTCTGATACAAGTCAGGATGCCACTGGCCTTCTTGGCCACCTGGGCACACTGCTGGCTCATGTTAAGCCAAGCATCAACAAACACCTCCAGGTCCATTTCCTCTACACAGTCTTCCAGCCACTCCACCCCAAGCCTGTAGCATTGCAAACTGAACTGCTAAACTAGTCTAGCATAAACTCCCACAAACTGCTATTATAAAAATACTTCTAGCATAATACTTGCTGAATCACAGCTTTGAAATATTTTGCAAATAGCAGTTCAAACGCAGCTCAGGATTATCTGGAAAGTATTCAAAGGAGTCTTCATTTAGAAAGGTTGAAGAAAGAGCCCTACTTAGTAGTTGTATTTGGAAGATGGAGAACGACATCACTGTTCAGAGATCAGTCATAAAAGTTATATGAAAGTCATACGGGTTTTTGTTTGTCATTTCACTTACAGGAGATTGTTTTGTACAGCTTTTAACCATTGAATATCTGATTTAAAAAAAACCAACAACAACAAAAAACAGCTATTTTACATTTGAACTAGGAAAATGCATATTTTTGAGTGTTTCCAATACAAAATCCACCTTCTTAATTGTATACAGAAAAATATTATGCTTCAAAAAATGACTTAGAAAGATTGAGTTTGACTTCATTTTACTGAAATCGAGGATCTGGTTTTCCTTCCACAGTCCACATGCTGTTATAAAACACATACCTGAATTCCAAAAAACAAATACAACAATTTTAAATTGTACATATGTATACAAGTAAATATTTTACTTTGCTGTATGTCACATACTGTTCCAATACATTTTGTGTATTCATAATTATTTAAACAAATGCTGTTCAGCTCTTTATTTGAGTGTTGTTTAGAGAAGTAGCTTTTTTCATTTCTTAAAATGAGCTGCAGTGTGTTCATAGGACTAAAACTGCATTCATAAGAATTAATTTTGAGAAACTTGACACAAAATGGATTTCCCTTAAAGGGAAAGTTAACTACATTTTGACAGTACATGATTCAGCGTGGATTTTGCACCTCTAGAATCTCATAATTCTCTACATCCACCAAAATTAGATTTTAATTACTGAATTGCAATTCTTTTTAAAAGGTCTTTATAGTAGACTCGTAAAACATGAAAATGCATGAATCTATGGCTGTAGGTTTTGTGTACCTGAACAATGCTCCAAATGACTTTATGGACCTAAAATACAGTACTTCATAGGAATGAGAAGTGACTGTGACCTTCAAGAAATTGCTGAGCACCTGATGGCTGCATACTGCCATCAACTGGTAACTGTGAAAGAAAAATGCATAACTCTAAAACTTGTTAAGTCTGAAACACTATTTTTGTTCTTCCTGATAGACGAATTAACATTACACTAAACATTTAGTGCACTTCAGCCATCTACAAGGAACACCAGTCAATGAAATTCTGAAATTCATGGAAGTGAGTAAAAAATATCCTTTTGAAAACGGTACCAGTTTATTTTTGCTTTGAAACAACATAAAAGCTTTACCTCATCAAATACTTTAGAAAGCACATGCTTGTCCAGAACTGGGATGTATTTAGTGCCATGAGGGACAGCTGTAGGAGCTAAGGCATCCATGATGGTGAGCCGCCTAGCAACCAGGCCATGAGTCTTTAACCAAAGAGCTGAAGAGATATCTAGAGAACTAGAAACAAGAGACTGTAAGATGAAGGTAGAAGTGCATCTGAGTTTGATCTGACTGGAGAAAAATATAAACTACAAATTTTGTGATGTGACTACATATGCAAACACATACCTTTTAGATGTCCTTTTCACAGTTTTCTGCATTTTCACATCTGAAACAAAACATTTGCATTTTACTATGTTACAGTATTTGAGCACACAAAAGCATACATACACATGATAACAAAGGAATAAATTAATTTACTTATTTGAGCCTACTAGTAGTGTCATAAGGACTACACAGTAACATCTATTTCAGTTCCTGAATTAATCAATGAAAATAATGTTTCCTTTGCTTCTCGGTTCTCGATCGATAGTAACAATTTTAATATATGTCCCATAAATCTTAATTAATTAATGAGAAATCCTATAAAGTACATGGTGACTAATTTAATCTTAAAAGAAAACTTGGAATTTTATATTTATTTCCTGTAACTCAAGAGAGACTAATGCTCAAGTTAATTCCCCAATTCAAGACATAGTACAAAGCACTGTCACTAAAGAGATGATGAGGAAAAGATAATTTCATATACACTGCTACAAAAATCTGTACACATATCTCAAGTACTGAAAATAAGACTGAAAATAAGACACTGAAATGTAAAAAGTCAAACATCTTTAAGTTTTATAGGTGAGGTTTTAGAACAACTTACAAGATCTAACATAAAGTTCGGAGCTCCGTGAATCACTGGAAGAAATGAAAACTATCTGAATCTATACACAAGCCTGACTGGAAATACTTTTGCTGTATAATCACCATTCCCAGAGACATGCCTTTTGCCTAAGTATTAAGACAAGTGCAAACTACTCTTACATCAGTAACAAACTGTCACCACTGATTGCTCTAGCCCCAAATATAGTACAATACCAGGAATTACTGTATCACAACAATATATTAATTGTTCATGACAAGAGATTCGTGAAAACTATTTACCCCATTGACAAAAAGCAACTATGGTCCCCTTTCAGCTATCTAACACACAGTGCCAATTACAGCTGACACACACTGTGGACCTAACTAAGCTGGATGCAATTGTAAGGACCTTGTTACAATATCCTCTTGTGTGCTCAGCTCTCTGCATCTCTGTAGAGCTCTGGTGCTTCTCACTGAGGGTGTACACAGTTTTTTTCTCAAGAGTCACTATTCATTCCAAATATATCAGAAGAAATGTTATCAGCTGCCTTACCCAGAGCTTCCTGTTGTGTAAACCCGCCTTTCAAAACAGTTGTGCACTTCACACACTTTCTGACAGAAAAACTCTTTTTATCAGGAGATAGTCTTTCCTCTGGGCTTTCTTCCCTTGATTTCACTCCATGGCTCAGGATTCTCAGCAAACTCGTCTTTGTTTGCTCTGTAGGTGTTGAAAGGGAAAGAGAGAAACAGCAAGCTTGTTCATCAAATACATGCTGGGAATTTTTGAGTTCTTTGTTGGTGCCCAGTCCCAATTTTTAAAGACTACACAAGACCTCAAACAAAAAATTACTTCAGCACTAGTTTGTGCTTTCTTTCTTAATATCAACCTGGCAAACAATTCAGGCTGGCATACAAAGAATACATAAAAGAGAAACGGTGTTACAAGTGTAGTAAGGAGAAACAATTCTGCAAGTAAAGCTGTTGACTAGTGAAACATTCATCAGCTGTTCATCCTCACCAACAATGTGCTTCCTTGGAATGAAAAGAATTCAGGGTTAAATAGGTTAAAGAAGTGCTTAAAGTGACTTTAAAATGTTCTGCCAACACTGTAATCTTTCAGTGCAGAGAATATGATGAAACATAAATAAACAGATATTTCTCTGAGTTAAATGAGTGAGTACTTAAAATTAACAGAAAAATATCACAGAATCACAGAATTGTAGGGGTGGAAGGGACCTCTAGAGATCATCGAGTCCAACCCCCCTGCCAAAGCAGCTCCCTAGCCCAGGTTGTACAGGTAGGTGTCCAGGTGGGTCTTGAACATCTCCAGAGAAGAACTTCCATGTTTGTGCAGAACTTCCTTCGGTTTGTGGCTGTTTCCCCTTGTACTATTGCCACACACTGCTGAGAAACTCCTCCTTGTAATCAGGAGGGAGGTCAGATAGCACAAGGGGAATAGTTTTAAACTGAAATAAGAGATATTTAGATTAGATATTAGAAGGAAAATTTTCTATCAGAGGGCAGTGAGAAGCTGGCACAGTTGCCCAGAGAAGCTGTGGTGCCCCATCCCTGGAGGCACTCAAGGCCAGGCTGGATGTGGCCTTGAGCAGCCTGAGCAGGGTGGGGCAGCCTGACCATGGCAGGGGGTTGGAACTGTGTGATAAGCAAAAATTATGAAAAGTTAGCTAGAATTTCAGAAACTTGGCTGTTTAAGGCTTTGTCAAAGGCTTCATCTGTTCCTCCAACAAGGGATGGTTTCTTCTATACATAATTATAAACAGACTATTTTCAAATTAGAGAATTAATTCCAACTAAAACTATAATTCGTTTCAGTCATACCAGCGAATAATGCTTTCTTCCTTCGGACAGGACTCTCACCATTGGCTTGCCAGGCATACCCAGCATGCTGACATGGACCCAGTGCTGGTTCTTCTGAAGCACAGCACAGCTTGCTGCAAAGGTCAGTATCCAACTCTTCCACATGTACAGCCACAGAAGATAAAGTCTTTTGAATACTGACAAAAAGAAGAAATAAGTGGTAAATAGCTTCAAGCATATGATGTCACTGCTTTATAAACACTAAGGTTTATAAATAATACACACACACATACACGTAAATGACACACATACATATAGACACACACACATATATACACACATCCCAGCAGTAGTAAAAAGTACAGAAATTCTGAAATGTACATTTTTATACTGGAGAGCCTACCTCACCTTCTATACAAATTAAACCATTACACAGGTAATTCCACCTTGGATTTACTTTACTTAATTTTTAATAACTTTATTGTAGCATACTGTTTTTAACATATTTCTGCCTCAAAAATCTGACTATTTTCAACATACTTTTTGTCTCTGTACTGTTACTGCCTGGATGAATGAGGCATCAGGCAAGCTCTTCCCTCCTGTTCATTAATGCTGCTCTCCTACAGAGACTATAATTAACTTTGTGTTTGAATCCAAGTCTGTCTTTGCTCCCCAGATGGAAATCAGCATAATCAGCCATGCTGAAAACTTTGCCACAGTGGCCCAGGAGTCTGACTGCATTACACTGCAGAAGACCTCTGTTTGAACTGTCATTCTTGACACCATAACAGTTTCAACAAGTTCTTCAAATGATTCTCAACAGGAAACTATTTTTAATAAGAAGATTACTTATCTCTTGATAAAAAGCAGAGGTAAATATGGCACAAACATACAGAAATACAATATAAGATCAAAAATGTGACAAAGTAAGCTGAATTTAACCCATAATGTTTGCCAACAAAACTGCCTTTTAAACAAATACATTTGTAAGTAATTTACGTTTCAGTTGGCATATTCCAATGACTGACATTCTAGTCATAAAGCTCCATGTCGGCTCTACCCATGGACAGTAACTTTTATCAAATTTCCTAGGTTGGAGGGAACATCTTTACCAGAAACAGTAAAATATTTTCATCTCTTTGTATCAATTATTCCATTCCTTTGTTTCAGTTATTCCATCTTCTACTCAAGTTGGACTCAGTGGTCCTTTTGGGTCCCTTCCAACTCAGAATATTCTCTGATTCTATGATTTGAAACTACCTATCTATTACCACTTCAGGAATCACAGTATTAATATATTTTTCTAAATTTTTCTTTTTCATTACTCTGTTTCTTAAAAAAAAAAAAAAAAAGGAAAATCTTTCCTTTTAAAGAGGACAACATCAGAAGTTACGTAACACAATGACAAAGGAGAAACTTAGTATATAGGAACTATCTCCTGTTACTGTAATGGCAGTTATGAAGTCATACTTATTCTCTGAATCATTTTCTTCTTTATAACAATCCATCATCAGACATTCAGCATGAAAAGTCTTCATTTTCTCTAGGTCTTTTTTTCCCTGTTCAATCTCTTGTTTTAAAAGATGTACATCTTCACTCTGTCAAAGAGAAAATAAAATGTTTTATTATAACTATTCCCAAACAGATTTCATTACTGAACTGAAACTATGCAAGCTTCAATAATAAAATTTTGAATAATGTCTCAGTTCAGAGTTTTATTGGGTAGTCCTCCCTTTTCCTAAACCAAAGTTTGTTTTGCTCACTTTCTGTAAGCATAAGTAAGTCTATAGCAGAACAAGACAAAAATGTGCATGGCAATACCGTCTTTCAAGCTACTATTCCTTTTCAGGAAAGGAGAAGCATTCCCTAGCAAGCCAGATACCCCCTGAGATGTGAGCAGTTGTATTTCTGAATACTCTAATGAGGACAGGAGCTTCACTCATTTCAAACAAGAACTAAACTAAACTAAACTAAACTAAATAAAATAACAGCCGATGTCACTCTACAGATCACAGCCACATCACAACTTCTCCTGAAAAATGGAAATGCAGAAATTCTTCAAGAAAATGTTGGAAGTGAACTGACTGGGGATCATTTGGAGTGCAGGAGAAAACAGGAAGGAAATTCCAAAGACGATGCCTGTACAACTCCCACAGAACCAGAAAATCTGACACAGACAACACAGGCTCTAGTTCTCATCCTTCCAACGTGCAGTGTCACACATCAGCAGCATCACCAAAATGGGAGAGGGCAGTCTCTGCTGTCTTCCAAACCTGGAGTATTTCCATATCTTCCTTCTTTTAATTAGCATCTGCAAAGTTCTGAATTGCCTGCTACTGTCTTGTTCTCATGTTTCCACTACCACAATTTCTAAAATTCATGGAGCTAATTAATGGAGTTTTAACTTTTATTCATAAAAAGAATATGCTTTAAATGGGTGTTTCTACTAGTCCACTTAGAAATTTTCAAATGGGAATTGTTAGGTTGAACTCATTAGTTACACTCGATAGGCCACTGCTTTTCTAGTACTTTTACTCATTACAGGTCTCTCCCCAGTGGCTATTGTAGAACAAACTTTCAGCAAAATTCAACTCTGCAATCTCTCATTTTCTTGGATGATAGAAAGCACAGTCTCATTTTAAACAGAAACTTATTTCTGAGACAACAGAGATCATTCATTTCTTCCAGGGCTTAATGTGGTTTCCATGATATTTGATTTTTGTTGTAGCCATGATCTAGTAAAATCTCATAAACAACACTGCCACACTCATTGCTTTCACATCAGTTCAAAATTTACAAGGATTAGACTGCTTTTTAAATTATCTGTAGTAATGTGAAACTGCAACATGTGTCCTGTGGTTCCTTCAACAGCATGACGGATCCAACATTTTAACTACTCACATCACTAGACTTTGCAGCATCAAGATCAGTTGAATAAATGTTGTAATAATGAAACCGTCCCCCTGTTCCAGTAGATAGTTCATGCAAAAATCTATTAGCTTCTGTATCATCACAGTTGAAGGATACAGTATGAATGGGAGTTTTACAATGGAGCTGGACCTGAGCCAAAATCGTTTGAGAGGGCTGAAAAACAAAAACGGTGTATGAAACACATGGTATCTAGAAGTGAATTTATCAAAATAAGGAGAATTTGTACAAACCTAATCAGCCACACTGTTGCTTAGACACAGATAGACACAGGTATAGATGGATAAGAGTATGCATTTTACATGAATTGACTATTTCATAATTATACGCAGTTAGCTAATTTAAAACTGAAAATGAAACACTGACAATGCATTAGGGCACAGGATACTCTAATAAAACTAAAATTAAATTATAATTGGTTCTGAAGACCTAAAGTAAATTATTAAAGCCAAGGAAATTAAACTACTACATTGATGTTTAGTATTACTACATATATATCACTGGATAAAAACGTCTGACATTTTTTATTAAGCTAATTTATTTTGATGACAAGTTGATTCAATACCAGAAAACAAACCAGAGGTAGAGAAATAAGAAAAGTTAGTCTTCCCCTTCCAATAAGGATCCAAAAATCAGGTGAGAAAGTATAAGCACTACTGTGTTTATAAATGTTGAAGGATCACAAGATCCTTCAAGAAAGAAATCACTGACTTAGTTCTCTAATTTTTGATGACATTATGGGTCTCCAAACACCCTGTCATAGATCTTGATAGATTTGGCTTCTTCATGACATTTTCAATACATTTGTTTGCTGAACTTCAACAATGAAAAAGTGATCTTGGTCATTGTGTACCTTCCCTCTAAAAAAGTGTAAGTCATAAATCCATTATTAACTAGGTTTAAAAAAGTCTTAATTGATTGCTGTCTTCAGAAAATGAGAAGCCCCGGTGCATGTTAAGCCTAGTTATTAATAAAATATGAATATATGCTCCTAGCTTGCAGAAGTGCCAAACAATGTTGATCATTTTCAGTTACAAACTGCGAAGTTTTAATGTGTGACAGCCAATAACAATCAACCTGCTTGCAGAAAATAACAAAAACTAAACCTAAAATTAAAAACAGTGCTAAAAGATGTAAGTTGAAGACTCTCATCTGCTAATTTAAGTCAAGTTTATGTTTTGATACTCAAATCACTTTGAAGCCCTTCCTCCTGGGCCATCTTCCTTTTATTGAGAGAAGTGGAACGAGAAGAAATGTGAACGTTTTAACATCAAGGTATTATTTCTGCAACATGCTTCAGTAATTAATTTTATATGCCTTGCAGCCCAGCTGTTTACCTAAATAAAGCCAGGATTTGCCTTCATATCTGCCATTTAAATAGAGGTAGATTTTCATTAGTAAAGTGAGTATTTTTGAATGACACCTTCTGCATGCTGGGTAGTTTCAATATATAATTCCAACAATATAATGGGACCTTTTTTTAATTTTTGATTCATTAGATATTTGCCCTACACTGGGAAGAACTTTTAATACAAATTCTAAGTTTAGATGATCTAACATTCATGTTTAATCAATTACCAGATCCTTAAACCAACTAGTTAGAAATGTCTATGTTACCATGTATCCAAGACTGGACCTTGGGATGAGAGCTCTAACCAAAGCCCTTCTCAAACAGCACATCTCTTGGATACAATTTTGAAATATTATGACAACCTTCAAGAGACTCTGCTCTGCAGGTGCAACATTCATCTCATAAAGTTTGCTTCAGCCTTCTGCCACTATCACTGTCGCACCACACCACTGCATTTTCTGTTTTCTCATTTCAAAAATACCTGGTCAGGTCTCCCATCAGTCAAGAGATAAATAGCTTGAGTGTCAGTATCAGCAAGAGCAATCTGGAGAGCTCTGAGTGTATTTGTGGTACTTCTGGCCTAAGAAGCAAAAAGAAATAGACAAAGAAGTAGTTATAAATGCTACTAGTTGTTTGTTCTTAAATTCATGATGACAGCATACCAATTCAAGGGGTAATCTGGAACTGAAATGAGCAATAAACTGGTGAAAATACTTACTTATGAAAGTAAGTGTCAACGTAGCATACATTGGTACCAAATTGGTGTTCAGAACTGATGCATAAACATAAAATGCTGAGCAACAGCAATACGTTGAAGGAAATGTAAAAACTAAAAATACAGACTAAAGCAACAATGAAATATCTAAAATGCTTATGTTTGAGTATTTTCTGTCATTCTCTAATGCAGCAATGCTTAAAGGAACCAAAAAAACTACAATTCAGATTTCTACTTTTCAAACACTGAGTGTACAAGCTTCCCAAAACTAAAGGAAAAGTAAGGTTTTGTCTGTGTAGAAAACTGTTTCATCAAGCTGTAGTCTTATTCTTTTATAGCAAAATCCCTATAAGGGAGTTTTATGCTAGCATAACACTGAGCCTCAACAGCAGTGAGGACTGTAGTGGTGTGAGAAGAAACCCAGGATCCACATATTTAATGCATTACAGAAGATAAATTTAAATCACTAATATTGATTCATGCATGTAAAATTATGTTGAGGTAATATTATTGCTTCAGTTCTATTAATTGTGTTAAAAGTACTTCCTAGGATGGACAGAGAAGGTAAAAGCAGATGAAATGAAACAGGAGGTACATTCTGGGAGTTACTCTTATGTCTATGTGAGAATACATGTGCCAGGTGACATATCAGCTCAGATGCTTTATAATCCTGTTTACCAATACATATAAAAATTTTAACAGTACCTACCTGCATGAAATACTTAGATTGAGCAATTTTCTTTATGTTAAATATGCCCAGTATTTCAGTAAGCATTATAAATTCAAGACACACATCATCTGTAGTTAAGTGCAAATTGGCCATCCTGGCTCTTTTTAATAATGGTAGATGGCTTTGAACTGATTTACAACATAACTACTTCTGCTATGTCATGGGAAAGAATGGTGAATGTTGATGATATGAGAGTAAAACTATATTTTATGATAAAAGCTGTTAGGTTTCTTAGTAACTACTGTTACAAATGCACACTGTCTACGTCAGTGTTTTAAAAAAGTTTATGTGCTTCAATTGTGTTCATAATCCCTCACAAATGTTAAATATTATTACCTCCAAAGAGATTTTTAAGTTTTTAAGTTTAACAGCTAGTTCCTGTTTATAGCTCAGCTTCTTTATTCAACATCCTGGGACCAAACTGTATAAAACCATATCAAAGGATCTGCTCTAGTTAATATTCCATGGTGATATTCTGTTCATTTCACCTTCATTCATCAGGATAGCTTTCTGATCTCTTTGAAGACTGCACTGCTTTAAACAGACTAAAAGGTCAGCAGCAGATGTCATTCCCCCCAAAAAACATAGCCTGTTCTTGTATCTCGTCCCTGTGCTTTTCAGATACCTAGATCCGACCAATTAAAATGAAATCTATAATCAACAATTCACAAATTTGGTGAGCAGCAGTGAAAAAGGCCATTCCCAAATGCATATGAAAGATGATGCCCCATTACACTAGTTCAAAGTATTATGAAACCTGCATGATGCAGTGCAGTATTCAGCTTCAACAGTCAACTCCTTAAGTCTGAAGGTAGGCAGTACAATTAAGTTTACAAAGTTTAGCTGTAAGCATTCAGCAACTACACAGAGAGGCCAAGCCAATACTTTTTCTTCTCCGTGCATTTGTCTCTTCACACTTTCTAAGAATACAACCTTATTTTAACTTTGCTTTGCAGTCTCAGAGTTATCATGTTGCTCATTATGATTGTACAGTTCCCCCCTCCTCAGGACCTCCACAATTAAGACTGAGGAGGAGACATATATTATGTAAACATAAGCACTGGGTGTTAGAAAACTTAACATTGGGTATATTTGTACTTCTACATGACTGATTCTCAGTCCTCTGCTGGAAACATTGCTGTCAACATTTTGTGGTCCTAGTGCTGCTGACAGCTGCAGTCAGCCTGGTGCCCAACTGTGGCTGACTACAAGCATTTCAACTTTGTTTCAGGGAAAATTCCTCAGCTTTTGGCCACTGTCAGAAAGTACTGGACAGACAGAGAGATGTTCAGTCTGAATTCCCTTGCTCTCATGTTCCTCTGCAGCTCAAAGTCAGCTGTCTGCCTTTGCACTAAAAGGGGTGAGGCATGCTCTCATGTGCTCCTGCAGCTCACAAGCACAGCTGGCAGCTGTATAGTTTCCAATATCAGCTCTGAGCTGTGAGTCT
The DNA here is from genome assembly GCA_013399175.1 of Odontophorus gujanensis. Lineage (NCBI taxonomy): Eukaryota > Metazoa > Chordata > Aves > Galliformes > Odontophoridae > Odontophorus > Odontophorus gujanensis. Next base: position 296,384 of record VXAB01002120.1, read on the forward strand.
GTCAGCTCCAGCCCTCACTGAAACAGCATGCCTGCAGCAGGAGTGACAAGTTTAGAGCCAGGATCTGAGCACTGTCATCATCCGTGAAGAGATCAAACTGGCTAGCATTGTGGCTGTTAAATGTAGAAAGCTGTAGGTAGAACTAACATTATCTTAAAAACAAGCCCACAATCAACAGATAATACCAGACAGATAATGGCTTGTACTCAGATCTACTAAAGTCTATTTATCATCACTATATCTTCAGCTTATTCATTTAAAATCTCTTGTGAATCCAAAATTACCCCAGCCATACAGAAGATACAAATGTCACTTTGTACAAACATGCTGCATGATAATTAGCTTCCGTGTTACCTCAAGTCCTTTTATCCAAAGCCAAGCATCTTGCAAATTCTCCTCATTAACTTCAGCAAGTTTCTCTCGCCATGCCACTGCTTGGGAACTAAATTTCACAAAATTAAATCTCTTTTTGTGTCTCAATTGTTCCTGCAAGAGACAAAATCTCAATTTTACTCAGTGTTGAAAGAAAGAATATTTGTATCCTGAAATACTGACCAGTGAGACTTCTTTTAACTCATATACAGATGATTATATCATTACAGTAAATTATGGCAATGTTTAGTTGTGGCAGATAGACACAAAGAGACAGACAAACAACAGATGATTTCTGCCTGCAATTATGAAGATAACTTGAACTTCTACGTTTGAGCCTCCATTTACCCATATTTTTCAACTATTTGAACAGCAAATGCCTAAGAGGGAAAGAGAGAGCAAGGAAGCTAGGTACGAACACTGGTATAAGGAAAATATATGACAGCTTAACAAAGGAAAATGAGATCAGAATCATCATAACATCATTTTGAGGAGGAGAACAAGAAAAATGCAGAGGCTGGCAAGGGGAATGAGGACAGCAAGAGAGAATTAAGAATTTACTGAAGCTGCTTTTGGACAGAAGTTATAAGGAGTGAAAGCTGTGCAAGCTAAGCTGAGCCTAGAATCTTTCAGTCCTTTTTATTGCCATTTCCATACGGTTGCCTCTGAAACCTTCTGGCATAGTATCTCATCATTTTCTAGGTTGATCTGCCTAGAGGACTGCATCCTATTACTTACACAAATACCTCTGTGTTACAATTTCAACTTTCCTAGCTCTACTAACTATTGTTATCAGTGTCAGACTGACAGAATTTTTATTTGTCAGTTATTTTTTTCAGATCTAGAAGAGTCAGTCATGTTTTAGCAGTTTATCTCAACTATTAATGTAGACTCGGTAGATTTCTAAAACATCCCTGTCACACTTTTCAGTGTTCACTGTTTCTAAAGTATTGCTGTACTTTGCAAAGTTCTGAGTGACTGTGTAAGATGCAAGAGAGCTCAAAATGCTCTACGCTATGACAGTGGAGTTGGAAGATACTGCTTAAAGATGAAAATGAAAATTCCAGAAGGAATTTCACTACATATTTTTGCTGCTCTTCCAAACAGATGGACAAGGAAATCATTAAAAAAAATAGAAATTAAAAATATTTTTTGAATACCAATTCCAAAACAACAACGAAAAATGGGGTAACAACCATCCAGAATAGGTCAGCCTACTCTAATGGGCTCCTCAGTCTTCAGAATCATCACTTCATCAAACCTGTATGAGCTGAAATATTTTCTCCTTCACTAGTGGCAGCTTGTCCTTCATAGATTGGGATGTATCAATAAGAATATAGACATCATCTTCAAACACATTCCCAAAGAGACCTCTGCTTCCTTGTTGAAGCCACTTAACCCTGAGCAAGGAAGAAAAACAAAACGAAACATGGTATGTAATATATTGGGAGAAACGTGTAGTATCACTGCTGTGTTTTCTATTCCTGTTCCCTAACAGACCTTTATATGACCAATATATGGACCCTGAAGAGCTAATAACCTGCCACCAAGTAATAATGCAAGACATATTTGTTTTCTAACTTCAGTAGGAATTTGGAGACAAACAGGACAACAGAACTGACAAAAATAAAATAAAATAAAAACAACTTTATAATGTCAATTATCCAGTAGTTTGAGCTGGCAAATCCCATGAGAAAGTATTTATAACTATTGCCCCTGTAACTGTTCTCCAGTCTGAACTCAAGAAACCATTTAAGCATATGCTACTAGGCCTCCCTTTTCAGAAAACCACTTGAGAACCTATTCGGCAAAGAACTTGACCACTTTAAAGAGTCTTAATGCAACACAGATGCTTCAATGCCTTGTTGACCTGGGGCCTTAAACACAGACTTCATTTTACATTTTAAACAGGACTGAAGCACGCCTCCCAGTTAAATGCGTGCAAGCATACGATTGTGTACAAGAGCATTTCCTCAGTAATGGCTGCAACAGGTCCAAATCTAATTTCCCTTGAGAGTCATAAGCTACTTGACTACTCTGAAACACAGGCATTTTAGCAGATGGAATATAATGGCCCTGGGAAAAATACTACTCATCTCCCACAGAGGATTAAAAAAAATGGTATCACAGAAACTTAAAGGAACCTATTAGATTCGCTACTGAAAGGTATTATACCATTAGTCGTTTCCCCAAAGTGTTTGATGAAGTCTGCCAAGCCTTTTAACGACACAATGAACCATCCTAAACAACAGACCCATAATCTTGTCTTGGATTTCAAAAATGTAAGCACACCAAAGCGCTTTACCTCAGATTTTCTTTTCACAGTATGTAAACATTATCCCAAATATGGCGAGATGAAGAAGAATTAAAACGGACTGGAAAACTCTTGTTTGATCTTGCTAAATATATTCATTCATATATTCAAATATATTCATATTTTAGCAGAGAAGTGACAGTAAAACAAAAGTTCACATCCTGTTTTTTTCAGTGAGACACGAGATACCTCATTGTCCTAATATACAAAACACAGTTGCAATATTTAGTGATACTTTTGGTTCTACAGTATCTATTTTAAACATTTTGATCTCTTTTTCAGGTAGATATAAAATCTAGGAATTATGTAACTTATAATGGAGATCCCCACGTTGAAATTAGACAAACTTCCTTTCCAGATAGCACAGAAATGCCTCACAATTCAATTAAATTTGCTTTGGGGTATCTTCTGTACAGATCAATCAGACTTTCTAATTGCCCTTTATTTCTTTTCTCTTTTGTAGCCTTCCTACAGAACCTCAGAGTACATCTTGTACAGCCAACTATGAAGCTAGCTTGAACACTGAACTTCTGAGTAGCGGTGTTAATAGCAAGCTCATGACCTGCCTCTGTCCTAGGCTGTTCAAACCTGTTCTCCTCAAAACAAAACTGCAAAAAAAGGCATTATTAGTATGGGCACAGGGCAATCTGTGCTACTTGGTGCCAGAGGTATCGCGAAGGATTCCTAGGTACACATGATGAGTGATTGTGGAAGTTCCCTGCCTTGTTCCAACATACCTTAAGTTCCGATCCTTTTTGCCACTTTTAGTAGCATTTGTACAATGCACTGACTGACTTTTGTCTTTGTGTCCCAGAAAGAGAATAAAAATAATGCTTATCAGTTTTCTTACATGGCTTCTTAGAAATCTTGCACACAAGTGAATTTGTGGCTTAATATTGCTACTGGCAGTTTACCAACTACATCAGCCTATTAGTAAATGCCAAACTTTGTTAACAACAATGTAAAATAATACAAAATGTTTTATGTGACAGAACACTAACCTTCCTTCCACTTGTCTGAGAGCAGTTCTCATTTTCTTTTCATACTGCTTATACTTTTCGGTAGTAACATACACATGAACTACAGATCCATCTTTCCAGAAGGTATGTACAAACTTGTCACAGTATTTAGCATGAATTACCTTTCTCTTTGTCACCTAAAGCCAAGAAAAACAGGTTTTATGTTCCAAGACACACTTTTTTTGCCGTGTCCTACAATATTTAGTAAACAAACTTCAAAGGTACAGTCTGACTACAAATAAACAGGTGCAGAAATGGATGCAGAATAGGGTGGTCACAGAATTTGCTCCTAACACAAGTCATTAGAAAATAGTTTTACTGCTATAGCTTGCAAGACTGGGAGCTTACCAAACAGTCTGATGATAAAGCTCAAGAAAAACAAATAGAAGGAAAAAAAAAGAATTAAAATTTATTCAAAGGCATGCAAGTTCAGAACAGCTGATACCAATGTTTCTTCTAAGGAAATATGAAGATGATGAACAAACTTTACCCAAGGCACTGCTCAAGCCAGCCCTCGTTCTTCCTTGCAGATCATATGTGGACCAGAAATAATCATTTTCAAATAGCCCTTTGAAAGAATTTATGACCATCTTTGTTTCATTCCACTAATAAACTGATTTTAGCAAAAAAACACATAACAAGATCATACACTTTATCATAAATTCAGTTGTCAATAGACGTTTCAAGTTTTAAAACAAAAAACTAAGAATTCACAGGCTTTGAGGGAAAACTAATGCTACTCACAGCATCAGTTTGTGAAGATTCATCCTTTGGTTTAGTTTTGATGTCAACAATTCCATCTGCATGGCGAAAAGTACAATCAGCAAGTGCGTCATACAGTGTGAGCTTCTGAGCTTTCAAGCCGTACTTCTGCAACCACTTCTCAGAAGTCAAATATTTGTCAAATTCATGCTCTTCTAACGGGTGATCAGCTTTGGTTTCTAACAAAGAAAAATAAAAGAAAAAAACTCTCATGTGTAATAGGGTTCATTTGGGATATGCTGTTTTCAACAGTTTGTGATACTGGAGTCAAAAATGTCAAATTTATGGCTAAAATCTGTCTCCTAAACTCCTCCCTAGGCATCTGAACAGTTTCAGTGTTGCACATGATCATCAACACATAGTTTTGAAATTGACAAAAATGATTATGCCACTGATTTAATCATCTAAATATGGATTTAGCAGTCTAGGTAACCATTTCTAATTTTGACAACAGAACTGATTTGAAGGAAAACAATCCAAATCAATTTTGAGTAAAATTCAGAATTAAATAATAACAAAAGCCCAGATATTCCTCAAACTTAAAATACACAATTATGAACTGCATAAGAAGATATAAATGTCACTAAGAATGCCCAGTATATTACCAGCTGTAATTATCAGTTTCCATTCTTTTCCCCCAAAAAACTGACAGTGCACTAGAATTTTCTGTGTCACGAATTTGCCCAAGGATGGTTCTTAGATTAACAGAAGAGAAAAACAGAGAGAAAATGGTTAACTAGAAGAATCTGAATGTTTATCAGAAGATGAAGAAAAATATATTTTGTCACAGAGACAATTTTCCATACATGGTCTGTTAAGAAGCTTCCACATCTTCAAGATTCAGAGCAGATAATTTAACTTTGACAGTCACCTATAGCAGAATTGTGCCCCTCTGCCATCCCTATCATCTAAATTTTGTCCAGTTTAAAACTTATATGATCAGCAGAGATCTGCTAAAGTTTGGCAGCTAAATTCCCTGAAGATTACACATTGCTTTGAGTTTGTTCCACTTGTACTGACTGTACTGGAGTTAAGCGAATATTTCGGACTCATCTTCACTACTTTATTGTGCTGATAGTATTTGCTTTTTGTCTTCCTTACCAAGTAATTCTTCACAAAAAATTCCTTTGTAACTGGTACAAAACCACAGAAAACATATATAAATATAATATATATTTATAGAACAAAATTCTGTATTCATTCATTCATGCTTCTTAACGCAGTCATGGCCGAGTGCAAACTCTGATTTTCTTTCCATAACTTTAGTAGAGGATTAACAAGCCACTCCTCCAATGTTCTTTAAAGCAAGATTGCAAATAAGTCTTTTTCTTCTTCCTATTGGCAAATTGTTGGCTGCAGAGTACTGCACAAGTATAAACAACATGAGAGATCCTTTAACATAACATGAGAGAGCCTTTAGTCGCTTTGCTCCCTAGCTTTGGAGCTCATTGCCAATTGAAGTAAGGAAAGCTCTGGCTGCTGGGACTTTTAAATCTAGACTTAAAAGTTATTTGTTCTGTTTAGCATTTTTAAAATGATTCTATTAGGAATTGTATGTGCTTCAGTTTTAATTTTAACTCATAATGATTGTAAAGCACCCTGGGATGCTTGCATGAAGGGCGCTACAGAAATCCAAGATTGCATTGTACTGTGTTGTAATGTATTGTATTATTACATGGTGCTGGAGTTGGACCACGGACAATTCATATAGAAAGCATTTGAATAAATAGCCAAAGATAAGGAGAAGTATGTGTGTGTGGGGGGATACTGTCTCTTCTTGCTTCTTTTCCCCCTTTTCTCTGTCAGTTATTTTATTAAACTAAATTAACATGGCAGCTATTCCCTAAGAAATGCCAGCATAATTTACTGCTGCAAAGGGGCTCAAAATGTAAACCAGATGATAAACTAAAAATAAAAAAGTCCACATTAAGATTTAATTGCATTTCCCTTTCTATATTACGTTCTTATGTAAAATACATTACAATACAGTACTTTCTTTATCACTTCCTTCACTTTTAACTGAATTTCATTAACAATAAAGAAATATATTGTCTCTGTTTCGGTAATGTCACTTGACAGTTAATCCCTTAACTTGATGTACATGTCTTTAAGATTTTTTATTTTTTTTATGAAGAACATGATAGCACTGACTGGAGCCAAGTATTGCACAACCATGTGATTTGCAAGTTTCCCAGCTCACAGCTTTGCCAGTGCAGGTCAATTCACACCTGCCACACTTATGCCATTCTGGTCCTCATGTTGCTTTTCCTCGGTGATTGTCAGAGGTAGGGAGAGTTGTGCGTGCTGCTCATTCCTTCCTCCCCCCTCTCCCCACTCCAAATGTGTGGTAAACCTTCTGCATTGGAAGTGTCTGCTCAGGAATTAAATGGAGTTTAATTTCTGTCCATTAGGAAATGGCTATCCACATCGCCAATTAAGCCTTCTATTTAAAGGGCGAGTAGATACGTATGTCTATGTCTTAATCACTGCTGTGATGGGTTTGCAGAGACCTTCCCCAACTGGTTCAGTTATTACTAGCAGTGGTGGGAGGCATGGATATCAGTGCAGTTATAAAACCTACCCAAAAGCTGGGCAAATTCTGTAGGTGCTGGAGCATTGCTGTCAGCAGATTTAAAGCTGAGGTATGTCTGTGTCAGGGCATACGGTGTACGCATAAAGATCCGTCTGGAGGAAACTACTTGAATTTGTAATGCTCTGGGAGCAGACAGGAGCGAGGGCAAAGCAGGACTTATTGGAAGGTGGTGCCAAGAGATGAGCACCTCTCACTTTGTCAGACCAGAATCATGCAGTTCTTGGTTCCAATGACAAAGAAGAAAAGAGATGCATTTCTCAAAAAGACCCTGAGCAAAACATTCTAAGCTTGTTTCCCCCCGCCTCCCTCCCCCACACACACCTCTTTTTCTTCTCTTTTTAGTTAATAATAATTTAGGAAAACCTAAGGCGAGGGAGAATTTTGTCTCACTTTCTTTGGTCACTTCAAGAACAGCACAATCAGTATCAGATTCCCTTGGTGCCTCATAGCAGTAGTTATCAGAGGACTGGTTTGTCAGGGCAGCTGCAACCTCAGACCTACCTCACTCTAGGACTGAGAGTTGCAGTTCTTTGTAAGTTTGTGAAGAATGGTTACCTATGTACTGAGAGGCAGGGGAACTACAATAACGTCGAACCTGTTCCTGGTTTCACCATCTTTCTGAATGATTTGTTACTTTTTGGCTAACTACCGTAGATGGATTTTGTGATGGTGAAAAACTGAGATACATGCGAAGGACATCAGTGTCCATGTCCTTCCTAGAGGTGGAGATTTCAGTTCTTTAAATTTACCTCATTTGTGTGCATTTGTGTTTAAATCAGTGTATCTGTACTTTCTCAGAATTGTGGGATTTTGTATTTCTGTATGTATCTCAATAAAATCCCACCAAAATATACTTGCCAGCTAGTATGTCCCCAGGCTTTTAAAGCTGTGTGCCCAATTCTGCACATTTTGTAAGGAGATTTGTGTGCAAAACCTTATCTAGGATAATTTTTGAATGAATAGAACCTCAAAGTGCACGTGCCTGTTCCACACAGAAGCTAGCTGGAACATTTCTCTTTCAAGATTATCAAGCTTTGCATATTATTATGAACTCTTCAGAGCATCTAGACTTCTCACAAACTCTTGTCAGTGAAAAGCAACAATGCAGAGGATAAAGTAGTACCTTGTCTAGCACAGCTGCTTAAAGCATCACCTGCATGTGATTTTTACCAAGCAGAAGTTAAGAATCCGTAGCGCATTTCATGCTGTAAATCCTTTCTTCTTGTTAATTCTTTAATATTTTTTTTCCACAGGACAACAAAGTTTGTTCCTGTGCTTTTAACAAGGTAAATATCCTTGTGAACTGGGGTCTGTAGGATTAAGGATAATCAGAAGTACAGGTGGCTCATAAAGTGGCACACGGCCTGAAACAATAAATCTGACACTTAACCATTTAAAGAAAAGATAGGCAAGGGATGTTGCATTTGGCACTAGAGGGGTATTTAAGCAATCAGAGGCATAAGAGAAGCTAGGAGCTGAAATCAATAAAGTGCAAACTGAAAGCTAGTCATGCATTTAAAAAAAAAAGTACTTATCTAGTGAAACAGATTATCATGGGATGTGGTGAAAGATCCAGCACAAGAAGTTTTGAGATCAATATCAGATGTTTGCTCTAACTCAGCCACAGGTAACTTAGCTGAATTCAGTAATTACTGGATGCACTTCTAGGGTCTGTTTTTATGTAGAATCCAAGTAGATGCTCAAAATTGTCCCTTTTGGCTTTAAAAATCTGCAAAATCTTCTGTAGAAAAAGGAAAAGAGATCAAAGAAAGGACTTATCCTAAACACCAAAAGAAATTGAGCAAGGCAACTGTTAGTGCTACTGAGTCTGATGACTTCTTGTCTGGACATTATGCCTTAGGGCTCAACTTCATGCCAGACATCTGATGCTTTGCCTAGCAGAACAGTGGAATCCGAGAAGAGACTTGCTGAAAATTGTGTCCTATTTCCCAGCAAGGAAATCTTCCTTAATATGGTGGATAATGCTAAGCAATTTTGAACAGCATTTTACAAAAGCAGTAGTGGAAATTCACCATTGTGGTTCACTGAAGATAGAGAGATTACTTACACCTCTGTCGGGAAAATATACCATTTGTTTTCGTGGAAATATTCTGTGTGCCGAAAGCTGCATTTAATACATTAATAGATCTAAAATGTCACCTGCCACACAAAGCATTTGCATTAGGATAGCATTTGGAAGCATGTGCATTAAGATTGTCTTTTCCAGATAGGAAACAAGTCAAAAGCAGTCTGACCTGCTTAAAAGAGATTTGTTGGAAATGAAAGCAGTCACTTCAGTTTTCCACCAGATGAATCTGCGATCTCCAAGGCCTTATCTTCCCCAGCCTTCATTCTTGTACAAGAAATGTTGATTTGCACTGTCCATGTTGCACTGTGCCAATGCCTTGTGTAGGAGCAGCAGCTAGGAGAAGGAAATGCTTGAGGCAAAGGTCTCTGTCATCATATTCCACGACAGGGGAGGAGGGATGGGGCTTACCCTGGAGTAACTCAACACTGGTCCCATGGACGCAAAGTGCTCTCCATGGTTGGAGCTTCATGGGGTTATCTTCATCTGGCAGAAAATCTGGCTATGGACTCCAAGGTGGCTATGTGATGGACACCAAAGTGGGACTTAGGGGTACAGGCACTTGAAAATGTACATTCCCAAATTTAAACTGTAACAGCAGTACAAAGGAATCTAGTTACTTCATATAAGTATTTCAGTTGGATTCCTGACTAAAATGGCTAGTGCTTGCCTTACCCATGGAACTCTCTGGTTTCAGGGCTTTTCCTGCAGACACCACAGAATTAAAATCTTAGGGTATAATAATTCAGCCTACAAACTACGGGGATGTTTTCATTCAGTGAATCAAACCAAGAATTAACTTATTAAATTTTACGTTTTAAGTTTTATCCATATTTTTACTACTAAGTACTTAGCATTTACAAGATGTGCAGTAAAAATTGGAACGCTTATAAAGATTCATGTTGGACATCTGACAGTGAAGACTAAAACACCTTACATCTCTTTCTCTTTTATAGGTGAAGGTTGTGACTTTTTCCTTTCTTTTTTCTTTCTTTAAAGTGTTGGGCACTATGACATCTAACTTGTAAAGCTGTTAAGAAGTCAATTCAGATCTGAATTAACATTTCCCACCTACCTATCTTTCTCTTTCTTAAGCTTTTATCCTTTGTAAATGTAAGATTAGTATCTTGGAAAGCAGTTTTTTTGTTTGAGTTTTTTTTATATCCATCAGTGGGAGATGCTCAGAAAACATTGGAAGAAAGCTGCCTGGTCACGCAGCAACTGGGAATTTACCAAATGTCAAAAGTTATTGCGAGATTCAGTTTCTTCAGATGCTGAATCTTCATCCCTGTATGTCACAGTCTTCTGGTGTGGGGGTATATTTGTATATGTATAATTTATTGACAATCTTTGTTTTGTAACCGTTCTTCATCACATTCAGTGCAGCTATATGTTTATATTAAAGTGTGCATTTAGAATTCTTAAAGGCCACATAAGAAGACAGAAAAGGAGAAAGAAATCAGTTATACTATATAAAGACAGGAGAAAGGAGGAAAAAAGTGCTTGTGTATTGGAAGGAAAGCTTTTGTTGTCATTGGAAATACAGCTTTAGGCAGTTTTTAACTTATATGACCAGCATTTGCCATGCAGATCCTTAATTCTCCTGACCCTGACAGAAGTATAGAGGTCAGATAACCATCCAAGTGCAATGCCAAAGGCACAAACAAAAGTGTTTTGTTTTTTTTGCTCTGTCCATCTGTGTAATTTTTTTTTCTTTATTCTACATGTTTATAGGGCATTTGACAACAAATTCCATTGCATTACTTGTTGAGAGTTCCAGGTAAAGGACCAGAAAATTTCACACTGTTCTTCATCTGCAATTAAGCTGTCTATTTGGTGATTCTTTGTCTAAAACACAGCTAGTGGCTAGGTGTTTCCTGGTTTTACTTGAGGTGGTGGGTGATGTTTCTGTGCCATACCTGAGCACTAGGAACAATGTTTTTCCTGATTGGGTATGTGGAATGGCAGCAGCTCAGACAGGCTAAAATCTTTGATCTGGGGGTAATCTTAACATTATCCAGTCGCGGCTTGAATGCTCATTCTTATCTGAAATATACTGCTGTAAAATCTCCTGAGAAAGAAAAGCTCCTCACAGTTCAACTTGCATTAAAACTGATGTTTCAATTTCTGTAGAAAAATAAATAAATAAATAAAATAAGCCACTGATAGGAGCTGGGATTGGGGAAACAAAGTTCCTCTGTCCTTTAAGAAAAGATCTCTCCTCCCACCCAAATGTTGAAGTTCTGCTCTGTGACTTTATCACTATTCAAACTAGGTCTAGGGACCTAGATTGTAGCATTTTTCCTTTTTCTTTCTTTCTTTTTTTTTTTTTTTTAAGGCATATTAGGGTTGCAGGGCTGCAACACGCTGCCCTGCTGATGTAAAGTGAAGGATTTATGGGAGAGCGAATAGAATAGTGCCTTAAAAGTTTGGCTTTCAAAAACCGAGCCAATAGTTTGACAGATTGTTCGGTAAATGTTCATTTTATTGAGAATTATTTTAAAAAGTGCTTAACGCCTCTGTGCCATTAATATAATATATTAAAAGGTTACTGTCGAGATTAGTGTTTCAGCTCTGAAAATTGTCTGTAAGGTGTATGGGTTCATATTCTGCTAGGAAGACAAGGTACCTTCTACTTATCGCTTGACAAAACCATTATGATGTTACAAAGCTTTATCCTGAAATCTTGATAAATAGTAAAACATAAATAAAATCCCCTTTGAAAAGCAGAAGAATAGCTCCTTGTCTGTCTTATAGCCAGATTTAGCAGATGCGGGTTTGAATGCAAAGCAGTTGTGAAAATAGCCAGTGTCAAACTAGTGCAAAATTAAACTTGCGGGGTGTTCTGTTTTCAGTGGCTGTTATTGTTGAAGTGCTCCATTTCAAAAGCATGCATTCCTTCCTACAGAAAAAAAATCAGATTCCTTAGTTGAAATTAATTAGCATTCAGAAACCAGATAGCATGTTTTTGGGTATTCATGAGATCTCTGTTTGAAAAAATGTTTTTAACTTGTAGAAATGTGTTGCAACACACAGATGGGAAGAAAAAGAAAAAAAAAATCTCTTTAGCAAGCACTGTGTGTAAAAGGAATATTACATTTTGCACGCTCCTGATTACCCTGTGTAAACAGTTTTTGACATCTGTCTTTATAGTTTTCGAGGAGAGGAAGACTTTGTTAAAAGAACCATTTTTATACAGCAGTCACCATTTCAGTCTTGCTTTACCTGTATTATGAAAGCAGATGGTCTGCATGTCTTTTGAATATTTATAACTATCAAAAACAATCTCTTGCTATTCACCCTTAGGCTTATGAGATGTCAGGACTGTTCTGGTTGAAAAAAAATCGTCTTGGGTGTTTACAGAAAGAGGATTACATTAAGCTGAAATGACTATACATTTTCCAGTTTAATATTTGTCCATCAGCTGTTTAATCGTATTTAGATAATTGTGTAAATAAGTTGTTGCAGCCCTTGCCCCTTCCACTGAGCGGACTTGAAGCTTTAAACACCAATGAATGAGTTGCAAAAAAGCCTGAATTTTTTTTTCCTAGTTAAACAATCTGAAAGGCCTAAATAAGTTTGGGTTATGATACTCCTTCTGAGGGAAATGCATCATTTGCAAACGAATCCCCAATACGTAATTCAACCAAGTTGTTTTAGGAAACTGCTCTTGCTCTCTGCTAAGTCTGTCAGTACGTATTTGTTCTGTGTAAATACTGCAGCCCAACTGCCCCTTCATGAGGCATGAAAACAACCTCATTCTGCCCATATAAAAACAATTTTAAGGTTATTTAGGGGAAGTTTTGGGACTGTGGGGGTTAAAATCTTTTTTGACTGGAAGCTGAGCAATCACTGATAACAGATTTTGCTGTGGTTGGTTGATTTGGCAGAAAAGCATGAACAGTTTTGGTTTAGATGATTGAATTAACCTGATTAACATTGTTTTTGTTGGTTTGCAAAAAGGACAACAGTATACTTTTAGCGATCATCGAACAATGCTTCACCTGGTTGGAGAACGGTGCTGGAGGAAATGTCTCTGAACTACCTCCCTGCAGCACCCACACTACTGGCTGAGGTGACCAACCAGCAAGAAACACACGGGTCCTTCCCCTGCTGTGCAGAATGCTCCTTCCCTTAGCTTTTGACACCGCATCAAAGGTGTCTGATACTGCTGTCTTATCAGTTTTTATTTGATGGGCATAGGGAAAGAATCCTGCTTGAGATGTAATGTTTTTCCCCAATTTATCTTATTTTGGTGCCTGTTTTTCAAATCTCTGATGTTTAATAACCCCAAGAGAATGGGATTCGGTTCAGGCTACATGAAGCAAACCTCAGCTTGAACTTTGCAACAAATTCTGCCCCTACCTCCACACAGTTGTTGGATGCCTAATTATAATTAACTTATTTGGCTAAAAAAAGAGCACTTGGGCTGCAACAGATGGTATCATTCCAGAATAGTGGGATTTCTGTGAAGGTGGCACCATTTCAGACTAGATCTTCTGATTCTCAGAACAGGACTGAAAGCTAAATGTCTGGGGGGAGGGACAGAATGAGGTGAGAGAGAGAAAATTGTGATCTTGAAGTCTTGCAACTTGCTTTCAAGGGTAAACTTCTGGGAGATGTGTTAAGACTGAGGAGCTGTGACCAGTTTTTGCCTCCCATCAATTTTCTTGGTGATGTGTTAAGAAGAAATGAGATTGACTGATGAATGCAAAGCGTTCAAATGTGCCTGATATTTGTATGATGCGTTTATATTTGTCATCCTTGTACATGGAAAGTGTCGGCCTCTGTGTCTCACAGATAAGGAATACCTATGTTCAGTAGTACCTTAATAAGTGTTTCAATTATGGCCATTCTTACTTTGATCATTAATAGGCATAAGAACAGACACTGGGAGCTCCTCATGTGTAATGACCAGGGAAATAAGGAAAATGTCAATACGCCTATAGTCTCAGGTGTGCATCTCTGAAGACCACTAACTCAGAGGATTTGATGCTCAGTTTTAAACCCTAAGCATAGTGGGCATCTGTGTATATATAAACTGGTGCTGAAACATATGGATATTATACAGCAGTAGGAATTATATAGGAAATTCCGCTGTGAAGTGCATCTCTTTGCACTGACATAACTGCAGCCTTGATGACAAGATAATAAATAAAGAATAGAAACAATGAAATTCAATGTTGTCAAGTTATTTTCTGAGTTAACAAGGATGTAATATTTTATCTGGCTTGTAAAATTTTACCTTCAGTGGATTAGTAAATAAATCATTGATTCCTCCTGATGAGGATTCTTAACGTAGGTAATATCACTTGAAAGTTTGCGTGAGTGTTCTCTAAGAAAAAGGAGGATAATTTTCATCTTAAAATGCGTAGATAATGTCTATGGCTTTCTTTTTTTTTTTATCTTCTTAGAAGATATGGAGTAAAATCCCATTATTAGCCATTGTAGTCTCAGATTCACATTCTGTCAGAGAAAGCAGAATTCCTAGTAGTGTTGTTTAAACAGACTAGTCCCCTGTTTGACTGTAAAATAAATTAACTGCATTAAATTTATTTCTGAAGAAACAGGGGATGTTACAGACAACCGTTTCATTGTCATATCTTCTTTGCAAAATGACATGGAAGTGAGGTGTAGGAAATCCTAGATCCACTGGTAGTAGTTAATTTACTAAGATTATTATCAATCTAGATGTTTTCATACTTACCATAGTTACTGGATCAGGAGAAGACATCTGAGATGGCCGAAGTAAGATAAAAGAAAACTACCTTGAAATCTAAATGGCGTCTGCAAAATTAGCTCAATCCAATATGGGAAAGTGGCCTATTACACTTGCAGTTCCCCATTTTGCACAAGCAGATCTACAGGTTTTGCATGTACAGTAACCATGCATTCATTTAATTTATCAATTCACATTCACAGGATGTATTAAATCACACCTTATGTATCATAAACCCATGCTTAAAGTGGTATAATCTGTAAAATAGTTTAAACAATAATTTTCTAAGTATTAGACATTAATGATACTGCTATTACGTTGAAAATGGAAATTGGGTTTAACTGAGCTCAGTTCAGGTCATTCAGGCTAAAGTCTATTAAGATTTCAATCTCCTTTTATACCAATGTCAAAAGGCTTATAGTTAATTTCAGAAATGCCAGATTAATATCAAGGAATGGTAAAATTTTTAGTGATTCAGAGAAACATTAAAATAGCTGCCTGATGAGTAGAGGGTATCCACATTTGGCATCGGTTATGCCGCCTCACTCTAGCGGTTCTGAGACTCCACAAATAGCACGTTACTGAGTATTATGTTAGAAAACGAATGGTTCTAATCAACTTCTCTATGATCAGTTATCAAGACACTTTTACTTAGAAGCTGAACTGGCCTTAGAAGAGTTGCAGTAATATTTATAGCGTTTCTACTCCAAACTATTTCTTCCTGCGGTTGTTGCAGTTTGTGTAACAAAGAGTTCATGCTGTACACTGATTTTAGGACAGCGCAAATATAGCTAAATGTTACATGCTGAAAAGCAGAGAAACATAATAATCAGAGCTTTGTCTCCTTGAATGCCATTGTTTTCTCAATGTGCTGGACAATTCTTGTGGTTTAGCTAAAAGTGACTACTTTCCTCATAGAAATCTAAAGGTTGACAAAGTTCAGTCTATTGAAATTGCATTTTTTCATTTTGTTGTTGATACATCATATACCAAATGTAATTTTCATGTTGGAGCAGTGCCTCATTTGTTAAAGCTTTTTCTTAATAGATTTTGTAAAGGAATGTATGAGAACTGGAAGTTTTAGACATTGTAAATTCTGCTGTTTAAAAACTGGTTAAAACTGAGCAGAAGGTAAAATATCTCATTGTAACTATCTGATATCTTGAGAACCTTTGAGGGGGAAAAAAAAAAGATGTCTATCATCCCTTCATATATTTTATGGCTAATATCCACTTACAGAATTAGACACAACAATAAGAATTTTTCATACGCCTTTTTCTGTGAATCACTTAAAATACCTTGTTCAGCAAAAGCAAGTCCAGAATTGTTTTGAATTGTTTTGGATTGTTACATAGATAATTTATTCTTCTAGAAAGCATTTTGTTTTACCCTGCTTATAACTCCTTTGCATAAATTTTGGTCCTGTGGTTTTCCAGGTTTAATTCTCTGTGTTACAAAGGAAATGGGAATGGATTTATTGGGGTTATTACTTGCATTTCTGGAGTTGGTATAGCATTTGTACACTTGTAAACTTGTATTGGTATGTGTGACATCAATCAAATTTAAAAGCAGAAATAGAACAAACAAAAGGCATTTTCATGATTAGCATCTTCCATCCCGAGCCCATCCTGTGGCCTGATGTTTCTCGGTCAATAACTTTGTTCTTCCTTTAGTACGTCTGCTTTTTTTGTTTTCATTTATAGTATACCTTGGTTTGGTTTTATATTCAATTAATGATTTTTTTAAAAAGCTTTGGACAACTAGGACATCAGAATGCGATATGATTCTCAAACTCAGAAAATGCTATGGTTTCAACAGTTGAAATTATTTGTGCTTTGGCTTGTACTGCTCTGTATTACAGATTTATTTTTTTCTTCTCCCCTTTTCACACAGAGTATGATTTCTTCCATTGTGAACAGCACTTACTATGCAAATGTCTCAGCAGCAAAATGTCAGGAATTTGGAAGGTGGTATAAACATTTCAAGAAGGCAAAAGATATGATGGGTAAGCAAAAAAAAAATTTGAAAATTGCTGTGATGGTGGATACATGCAGTTATGTGTCACATTGAGGTCTGTCACAGGCATATAAGAAGCCAGGTCCCTTTATGATAAGTTCAGGATGCTTTTGATGAGTAGATGTAGAAAGTACATATATAGTGAAAGAATTCATTTAAATAAATATTTGCTATTGGAACAGCCACACTGACTTGGGTTGCCAGAGATGTAAAGCTGTCATTCTGTAAATCTAGAGATCTTCTACAGCCCAGAATAATTGTTTAAAAACCTGTTCCTGGAACTGTAATGTGCTGAATTTTTCTAATGTATGTATTTTTTTTCTTGCTCTGGTTAATGTATGTATAAAGAAGAAAGTTTCTACAACTATCACTGCATTCCAAGAAGAATGCTATAATTTTATGAATTTAAGACCCATTTCAATTCATTTTAGCAAATAGTTGCGACAATTGTTTGCTTGTTTTACTAAAGTTGGGTAAATTACTGGAGAAGAAAATCCATTGCTGTGACATATTAATTCCATAGTACCTTTTTATCTTTCTGTACTGTCCATCTTTAAAACTATTTCTTAAACATGTTAACATGAATGTGAACTCTTTATGTCAGAAAATTTCTACATAGCTTTCAGTAGAATGAAGAAATGGGACCTCAATTTGGACCAGATTTTGGGCTTGACTTAGCTTTTAGTATTTGAAGCAAAATCATTTATCTACCAAAATGGGTTCCTTGCCTTTTATAGCTTAAGGCTGTAATGAAGACAATGAATCACTTTTGTGATAATTGCTTGAATTACTGTTCCAAGTGAATGGCCCACATGGGTCGATCTCTACTTTCTGCTGGTGAAAACAGGTGGCTTCTTTCCTTCATCTAGTTTGTATACTCTGTGCAACACTGAGCTGTTCTAAGGGTTTATAGTCTTCTTAGATGGAGTTGAGACTGCATATGGATTCAGGTGGTCCATACTGGTAGACCTCCTGCATGGAAGGTGACCTTTCCACAGCATGTCCTTCCATATCCATTGTAGTAGTTGTTCTGCTGTGGAACCCATGAATTCGGGGCATCCCCTTCAAAATGCTCCTTATGTGATCTGTCAAGATCGTTTCATAGTCCCTTCATTTGAGGACATAGAAACCTGCACATGGGAAACATGTGTTTGTACATTCCTATATAGAACAGCAGAGGATGAAGGGCTGTGGGTGGGAGTCCAAGCGCTGATCTCTTTCAGTTATTATTCCCGTGGAGAAAAGAGTGATCTTTTCTGAATACCTCTTGGTAAAAATCGTAATGACTATAGAAAGCACAGATATGGCCTATTCTTGTTAAATACATTTTAGTAGTGTAAGAAAAAATAGCTGCAACACTTCCATGAAGATACTAGATTTTTTTAAAATACAGTGTGTTTTCTTAAAGCTATTTCCATACCAGCTTTGCTAAATTTTTGGAATTGACATATAGTGGTAAAAATGTGACTCATTTACATCAACCTAGAGTTATTCTATATCTTGTTATCATGCACAAGAGGCAAACCAGAAGAACTCTTGAAGTTTAAAAAACTGTGTTGTTAATTAAAAAGGAGGGTGTGTCAAGGCAGATGAGTTAATATAAGGAAAAAAAAATCAACCATGTTGGAAGTAACTGAAAAAAAGCATGCATACATGGTTGCAAGATAAAGCAGCCCATCTGTGTAATTTACATAAATTATACTAGTTCCTAGCAGTCCCATACAATTGATGCATCATCTAGAAATTAGCAGAGCATAGGGAGGTCCGCACCCCACCCTGCTTGTTACAGATTTCCAGTGTCTGGGAGCTGCAGGTGTGGTGGCAGGGACCCCACAGAAGTAACACAACCAGTCACTGGGGCTTCTCTCTCTGGGCTGGATGAGCTTTCCAGTGACAGCCCTCCTTATTCCTGGCACAGTCGACATTTTGCTTGCATCTTCTGCAGCATTCAGAGGAGTTTCCTGTATTTGCCCTCCTCCTGGTTGTTTGCTGCCATGTCTGAAGCGCCCTCCATTTATCACTGTGGGAATGCCCTCTGCAGCCACCAGCTCCTGGTTTGGTTGGCAACTGGTGCGTTGCCACATTGTGTCTCTGGCAGTGACACATCTTTGCCACATGCGTGTTTTCAAACACGTTGTTTTGGTCTGATGTTCTGCTGGTTCCTCCAAGGACTCAGTGTCAATGATGGGCAGTTTGTTGTGTTGTGGGTTTGTTTTTCTTTTTAATATCCTATACACCATTATTTTTAGATTAATTTTGAAGGCAAACAGCAGGAACAGTGTTCTTATAGTCCTGCCAGTCTAGGCTGGAAAATACTATAAGCTCAACCCTGAATATGCTGTTTTATATTTATTTTCTTTTGTTAGCTCGTCTTGTAAAGAGCGTGAAATTTGTGATTTTCAGTCTTATGTTGGCTTTTTCAATGTTTCTTTTCCATCATAGTTGAGATGGATAGCCTTTCTGAACTATCCCAGCAAGGTGCCAACCATGTCAACTTCGGTCAGCAGCCGGTCCCAGGGAACACAGCCGAACAGCCTCCATCCCCTGTTCAGCTTTCTCATGGTAGTCAACCATCAGTTCGGACCCCACTTCCAAACCTGCACCCTGGACTTGTATCTACTCCCATTAGCCCTCAGCTGGTAAATCAGCAGCTGGTAATGGCCCAGTTGCTGAACCAGCAGTATGCAGTGAACAGACTTCTAGCCCAGCAGTCCTTAAACCAACAGTACTTGAACCATCCTCCTCCTGTCAGTAGATCCATGAACAAGCCGTTGGAGCAGCAGGTCTCAACAAACACAGAGGTGTCTTCCGAAATCTATCAGTGGGTCCGTGATGAACTGAAACGAGCAGGAATCTCACAGGCAGTATTTGCACGTGTGGCTTTTAACCGAACTCAGGTCAGTATCTTTTTTTCTTATTCTTTTAAACCTAGGAGACCCTTCTGTCCCTCCTTCCCTCTCTTCTTTCTCTCTCTCTCTCTCTCTCTTTCTCATTATTAACTCATATATTTAGTAATTATCACCTTTTAAATATCTGTCCTCGCTTCTGTCTTGCCACTTAGCTCCTGTGAAGGAACCACACTTCTTTGCAGGACCAGTGTCAGTGTTGATATAGTATAGAAATCCAGGGCAATAGGCTTGTGGAAATACAAGCTCTGGAATTATGCACTGTTCTTAGAGAGGTCTTGGTTCCTCTCCATCTTCCCTGGAAAGGAAATTGACAGCTCTTTGCAGAACCATACACAAAGTCACCCAACAGATTGCATTTGTGTTGTGAAGGTGTGCCAGTACTGACCACGTGCATGCACTGAGCAACCTATCTTCTTTCCCAGGTATACCTTTTATTCTTGTTTGCATTTATTTCTGTCATTTTTTAGTGAAAGTAATGTGACTCATAGGAACTTTCTGAAAAGACTTAATTAAAAAAAATAAAAGCTTTATTTTTAGGTCCTCTGTTCTTTCACGTGTTTTTGCAGTTCGTAGTTTCTGAGATTGCCAGTGTCCACGTCAGAGCATATACTTCAGCTCATCAGTGCAGAAAAAATTAGCCCTAGCAAAGCTGATAAGTAACACTAAAATGTGTTATTTTTTACACCTGTTTTAGAAGCTAACCCTGTTATAATTTATTCTACTCTATGAATTTAACTTAATGCCATGTTGCGTGGAATTTAATGAAGCAGAAATTATGGAAGAAATGTCAGTGTACTCGGAGCAACTAATAAGATCTTAAAATTTTTAAAGTCTGTTTTTTAACCGAAAACAAAATAGGATTTTTTAATAAGAAATATTTTTTTTAAATATATACGTAAATTTGTATGTAAATTTGCTTTGGATTCCACATTTTTAAACTTTGGGCATGAGTATTTGCCCATTATTGAATATATTAAAAATATATATTTGCAATTCTTTTGAAATGTTGATGTTTCTCACTTGGAGTATAAAAACTGTTTCATATGCACTAGTACCAGATTTGAATCAGCATGTCATTTGTAATCATTTTGAAAGATTATTGCCTCAATTTTTTTTTTACATCCTCCTCCAGCTGAAGGGAATGCAGTCATAGGGTGGATTATCTGTGGAGTGGTGTGTGTGTCTATGTGCCTTTCCACTTAACGACAGAGAAGGTTTTCAGGACCACATTTTATGGCATACATGAACTCGTGCAACTTCTGTAAGCTGGGTTCAGGCAGTGTCAGTTATTGTATCTAAAAATAAGCGACACAGAGGTTTGTTTGATGCAGCATGTAATATTTTAACTTCCGATACTATAAGGTATTGAAGTACTAATAGTTGTTTCAACTTACTGTGTCTTGCAGCTGCCATCTTGCCTCCGAGCAAATAATTCAGAAAATAAATAATTTATTTACTTCTTTCTCAGACTTGTCTAAAGCAGCTTACTTTGTCCCAACTCCCCCTTCCAAAACCATTTGTTCAGTTTTTGTCAGCTCATTTTCCATTCCGTTTTTGGTTTATCATTTGTTCATGAACAGTAGTTGTTATCTGAAGTACAAGAACAATTGGTTCTGACTGGACCTTAAATGTATATGACATGCCTTATAAAGATGCTGTAGAGATGGAATGAATGCAACTGTAGAGCCAGACTTCTAGTGAAAATTCTAATATTCAATTATTAGACATTTTTCTTACTATTATTCTTACCGTCAACATTTGCTTAAAGTTTTATTCCTCCACAGATATTGTAGTTAACCAACTTGGTAAAAATATACTCAGAGTGAACCAAAACTAAGAAGAAATTCAAACGTGAACATTGAAATAAAATCCAGTGGAAGGAGGAAAAGATATGAAATATATATATATGTAATATATTTTGGCAATATTCAACCAAATAAACTTGAGAGAACGCAGAGTAGTATCCCCATATCCTACAAATTGTGTTAGCTAATCGAATTAGTATTTGCAGCTAGCTACGTAACTATCTGTAGTATTTACTATTTACTGTGGCCAACGAAGGGAATGGAAAGGAAAAATACTAGGAGCCTAAGCAACATTGGCCTCAGTGTTGTGAAGAAATAAGTTATACTTTTCATATGTGAGTGAAGGCTCTTTGAAACACAGCAGAATTTAGCAAAATGGGCACATTTCACCTTTGCAAAACTGCAAGTTGTCATTGTACCCTCAATAACAGTTGTACAAGTATATATGTACCTGCGGTTTTTTACAAAAGCATATAAATTTGTTTTGGTTGTTATTCTTCAGAATTTATCATACTTTATTCAAGGTTCATCGAATTGAACTAAAATTTAGGCAGCATTGTTTGACTACTGCTATTTACAAGTTATTTTTCTAATACTGATATGATATCTTCTGATTTTTTTTCTGCTACAGAAAGTGAAAAATCACATTTAAATTCATCTGTATTCTAAGAGAAAAAGCTAACTCAGAATACCACTGACATTTCTGATATTGCCTGATATTAAACATATTTGAACCATGTCCAGGAACCGTATCATTGGTTGTTGAAGGCAGAAGACCTTAGGAGTTATGCACAAACAAAAGAAGTAAAAAATCTGATGTCTAAAT
This sequence comes from Odontophorus gujanensis, assembly GCA_013399175.1. Taxonomy (NCBI): domain Eukaryota; kingdom Metazoa; phylum Chordata; class Aves; order Galliformes; family Odontophoridae; genus Odontophorus; species Odontophorus gujanensis. The sequence continues at coordinate 318,805 of VXAB01002120.1, forward strand.
ATGTTCTCAGATGAGCAGAGAGATTTGTTTTCAGTGCAGAAGTTACTGAAGGAAGTCAGTTATAAACTCAGAGTAAAGAAGCTTAGTGCTTTGGCATTAAAAATAGACTTCAGTTGAATTGGCTGAAGATGTTGGTATACCATTTATTTTACACACTTGTGCTTGACAGTGCAACTACAGAAATTCTGTTTTTGGGGGTGATATGGGGAAGGGGAGGTCTACCAACTTAGCATTGTAATTAAACATTTGGCCAAAATTTTCCAGACTTTTCTTATTTGTGGGAGAAAATTTTACCTAGAAGTATTTCTGCTTGTGCCCAGCCTAAAGGAAAGAATTAGATTAAATTACCTCTGAGGACTAGATTGTTTTTTAATGATCATCTGTTTATATGGAGAAAAAAGCTCAGCCACACCTAAGAAAATTGAAAGGGCGTTCTTAATCTCTTCGTGGATAATTTTCCCCCTGTTCTTACCTTCAACATGGAAGTTTCAAAAACGTGCAGTTCTCAGGAATGTGCCTTGCATGTTTAATCAAAGGGAAGTCCAGAAAGCTGTAACTTGCATGCACCATCCACGCACAATGGCACAATTGTAGGGAGCAGAAGTAGTTTGGAGGCTGGAGCACCTCTCCCTGCAAGACATTCCTCAGCAGTTCTGCTAGGAAGGCTTCAGTGCACAGTGGGCTCTGAAGTTTTATTTGTGCTTCAGCAGTTGCTGTTACGGCTCACTGACTGCAAAGAAACAGACTGAATCCTGTTAGCACCCCTTTGTAGTGCACTATGGAAAAGTTTGTTGAGTCAGGATCTGTGCAAGCAGACCCAAGTTTCACTTCAGCCTTGGCTACCAAATGTGTCCACTGGCCTCTCAATTTGCTAGGGCGATATTGGTAAACTGATCAATTTCAAGAAGTTACATTTCAGTTGACGTTCAGCAGAATTAATAAATTTGGTGCATTTCCCATGTGATGCCGATACACTGTGTGGCTCAGCTTTTTCCCAGGATCTTTGCTGGGCAGAACTGGCATTTGTGGTCAACCTGCTGGTCCTGGTGGCACTTGGCAGCCTTGGGGTGCATAGGAGGCATCGACATGTAGTGCTGTGTGCCAGCCTCCCTGCAGAACACAGGCTCAGGCTGCCCCTGCACAGTTTCTGTTAAACTGGCGGCTCTTCGTTGTCTTCTTTGCAAGAGCTGGAGAGGAACATCAGTATTTGTTCCTCCAAACCACCCCCAGAATCCTATACAAGTAAACAAACTCCTCTCCCATTTTGACAGTGCATTTGTAAATGCAAACATGAGCCAGGAAGTGAAAAGCTTTGGTTCCTACCAGTGTGCGTGGCATTTCACTTGAAGGCATAACTTAAACCGGTGCACAGCAGGGTGACATCTCCGTGCTGTGCCAGTGAGGAGCTGTTAGTCATGATTGTGGTTGGAGCTGTAACTCTGAGTTGACTGTCTTTGTTTGTGTACACTTTCAACCATAACATTTCCTGCATGAGCTCAGATTCTGCTGTGCAGAGGTGAGTGACCTCCATCTCCACGTGGTGACAAGAGGAGTGACCTCCACGTGGTGAAAAGAGGAGAAGTGCTTTCTGCTGCTTTTGCCATGTCTGACTATTGTAATTTTTCCTCTTCCCATAAGTGACAGCTTTTCATCTCAAGGTTTTTGGAGTACTTCTCAGTGTTTCTGCCAGATACATTTCTCTCCTCCTTTCTCCTTCACCCCCATACTTGTTTAAAATATTAGCTGCCAGGATATATTGCATTTTGTTAATATGTAATGCCTCTTCTCCTATGCAAAAACTTCAATGTGTTTAAGACTATGCCCATTTCTAATTCTGGGCAACAACTATTTCAAGGGAGAACACTCGGATGCAGTAAATGGCTCCATGTAATTTTAAAACAACATCCAAGTTTACACCAACCACCTTCTCAGGCACTCTTTTTTTCTTCCACTTTGTCTTTGGCACACTTTATTTTCCAGTAAAATGAAAAATGAAGATGGATTATTCAAAATTGATAACAGTAATGGACCATCATGTAATGTTTTATTGAATTTGAGTTCTGTAAATTATGTGGTAGAGAGAAATTTGCCTGCTTAAGTATAACAGAAATTGCCACTGTATTCATATAATTCTTCGTACTGTAATTTAAGAAAAAGCACACTATCCATATCACTATTGAATAAAAGGTAAAAAGGTGCTATTACACTATCATGACAGCTCTCCTCTTGCTACTAAGCGACATAGATAAATGTGTCTGCTTATAACTTACTTGGCAGGGATCCAGGCTTGTGGGTGGAGCCTGCAAATAATCCTCCACCTGGACATGGGGCTTAAGCACCCTGCAATGAAGGCAGATAGCGTTCGAGGATGTTCTACATATTTTGGGGAGGATTTTGGCAAATTGCATTTTTCTTCTTGAGCTTTGAAGTTCTATGAGGCTGATAAAATCTATTTGAATCAGTGATTACGTTCAAAGAGGAGACAAACTGGGGGCCAGACAGGCAGTGTTTTTGTTCATATTGGCAGACACTTTCGTTTATCTCCACTTTTAAAGAATTCATAATTAGCTTTTGAAAGCACTGATAATATTTATTGAACATTTTTGTGCAATTAGTAATGAATTATACTTGTGATAACGTGTAAACTTTCTTTTTTCAATGGCTCCTGGTAACATCTTAAGAAAATACATTTCCAGTGTGAAAGAATAACCGAGAGGAGAAGTAAAGAGGACTGCCCCTCACAGTTCCTATAACCTCTGTGCCAAGTAGCATTGGTCTTTTGTACAACCTGAGGTACAATATCAGGAGACCTCATCGGGACTTGCAGCTTAGCAAACCAGTTCAAGCCTTGTAGAATGAACAATAGGGTATGAGAGTATTCTTTCTAAGATTCTCCCGTTCTGCTTTTTGTCTGGCCATCTCTAGGTGAATGTTGGTGCTCAAAAAATTGAAGCAGTAGGAATAGTATTTGAAGTACAGACTGTATCGTAAGGCATTCCCCACACCTTGTACTACACTGTTATCTTCTGTTATTTGCATAGATAATCTGACAATTAGGTTCAAATGTCCTCAAAGCAAACACCTCCTTAACCCTTCTTCCCATGCTTTTGTCTTCCCTCTTCTCTCCACATCTGTGTCCTCTGCTATGCTCCCAACTCATGCAAAGACTCACGCCAGTGGTGGGAAAAAGAGAGGGGAATGGGGACTTAATGGCATTTCTAATCATCGAGAGTTATCTTGCAGATATTGTTATACTGACATATGCGGGAAAAATTAAAAGAAAAACAAAAACAACAGGAAAACTGTTTTCTTAGTTTATTTCACTAAAGAGTAAAAAGGTACACCAAAAAAAAATTAAAAAAAAAGCTTTTTCTGGCTTTTTTTTTTTCTTTACCTGCCCACTGTGTGGTTTTCCAGTAACTCTTTCCTAGTAAAGTATTTTTCAGGGGCATTTCCTGTGGTTGGCTGTTGGTAAGGAGTCTTCTCTCCTGCCAGTGTTCAGTCCACTTAAGTCTAGTTTTCCTTTCTTTATTTTAATCCTGGTGCAGTTGTTTTCAGCAAAGTAGTAGTCAGAAATCAAGCATTTTTACACCCCAGTCATACATCTTGTGCTATGCAGACAGCTTTGTCTTGTCTCCAGTGGCACAGAATCATTTCTGATGTTCTTTGGAGGATGGGTAGTGTAACCCTATCAGTGACAACAGAGTGCTTTAAGTACTTAGAAGTACATAAATTGTGTAGACAAAAATTTAACTTCCACATTTTGTAATAAGTTTACTGTTGAACCTAATCACTAAGAAAATTTTAAAACTTATACTAAGTTTTAACACAAATGATGCTTTTGTCTGTAACTCATTTATTTACCTCCTAAATAGTTTCTGCCTGGACACCAGAAAAGAGGAGGGATGAAGAATAGTGGTAAGAAAGCATTCACAAGATTTTATTTTTTTTTAAATCCTCCTCCAAATTATTTTCCAGGCTCAGTGCTGAAAACACAAATACAGTGTATGTTTTCCATCCCACCTTCCTTCTGTTTGTGCAGACCCATATGGAACCTTGAGGACCACAGTGGCCCCAACATAGTGGTTAACACCTCCATCCTCATTGCCTTGGGAGGAAGAAGAACGATGTGGCTTTTGCCTGATAAGAAAGGACTTTTTGGGATATGGGTCAGTTTCTTTAGGTGCTGTGCACATCAGACTTCCCTTCAGAGAAGGCAGAAGTTGATGCTTGGGCCATAGCTTTCTGTACGAATGGATATCTTCAGTCAGGATTGCCTCTCTTAGTCTTTCTGCTTCCTCTGGGTTAAAGCACAACACTCCCCAACTCCTTAAATGCAACTGGTCTTTAGGAAAAGTAATACTGAGTTGTGTTTTTCAATACCACATTCATGTTCCCTTGTTACACTCACAGTAGAAGCCTCTCCTTGTCCCAGCATGGTAATAGCTTTTATTTTCAAAAGAAGTTCATGTTTGCTCTTGCAAACATTAACAGTTTTCTTACTGCAAGCCTTGTTACTTCAAGACATCAGAGCATTTTGTATGCCTGACATATTTAAAAGGAGAACTTGGCAGGGGGGAGACTTTAAGAACCTGTTGACGTGTAACTTCTAGTTGCATTCGTGGGTTTGTAAATATTTCATCTATTAGAGTAATTAGGTCTCCCAGGCCTGCTCCATTGCTGACACATGAACTATAGTGTTTATGTGGGGAACCTGGCATGGTTTGTATGAGATGGCAGCGTGTTATCATCTGCAGCCTGCTGCATGTGCCCTGGGTGCTGGCTTTCTTTCATTCTTTAATACTCTTTTTGGTGTATCCTTGTTGGGCTCACTCAGACAGTTGTCCAAGGACAGCTCTAGTAAAAGGACTTAGGATGAGGGACCTACACAGCACGTGCCAACATGAAGCCCAGGCAATGGACAGGGTAAGGATGGGAGTAGTCCTGATGAGGAAATGGAGGTGGTGGGAGAAGAGGGACAAACCTCTCTTCTTTCCTTGACAAAGCAGAGGGAGCATCCCTTCAGAGGCTAGAGGTCAGTTTTGTCACCTGTTATTAAACTCCAGTATAAAACTCTCACATCTAAGTACTGTCTTATTAAAAATACGGATCTGAGTCCATTAAGAAGTACTTCAAGAACATTAAAAGTTTATCATTTTGGATAGTGTATGAGATATCACTTCTTTCAAAGAGCTGTTTAAGCTGCTAGTAGCGGGGAAAGCCATTTCTTGAGGTTTTGCTTTGTCTGGGAAGCCTGAGAACCTCATTGTGCCTCTGGACTTTGTGTGTTTCACTTACTCTTAACTTCTTGTGATTGTCTGGCAACTGTGAAAGATTTCATGGCAAGTTAAGCCAGTAAAAGGAAGGAGACCTATTAGGAAGATTCAGTTTGTGTTGTATGTAAAACAGATGCTTAATAAAATTAAGAGCACAATTGAGGCTCTCTTCTCTGTTACCTAAATTGCCATTAATATATTCCTGTGTGGAGCTAATAGTCCGTTTGGCTGCTCTTGTTCCAAGCCCAGTGGAAGGAGGACTGATGATCAGCCGCTGTGCAGGGGGCAATTGTACCAGGCTAACTGTCCAGCTTTTTTTTCTCTTCCTCCTCCCTACAGGGCTTGCTCTCAGAAATCCTCCGAAAGGAAGAGGATCCGAAGACTGCCTCGCAGTCCTTGCTCGTAAACCTTCGGGCTATGCAGAACTTCTTGCAGCTGCCAGAAGCTGAACGAGATCGAATTTACCAGGACGAAAGGGAAAGGAGCTTGAACGCAGCCTCTGCCATGGGCCCCGCACCTCTCATAAGCACACCGCCCAGCCGGCCTCCACAAGTAAACTTCTCTCTCTGTCTTTTAGATGTGCTTGTTGTGCTTTCTCCATGTCCTGCTGGGTGATGCCTTTCTTCAAAAGAGGAAAGATTTTTGCTGTTGTATTCCTTAAACGCTCGCAGAATCGTTATTTGCAGTGCATGTCACAAATTAAATTTAAGAAATGTAATGGATGATAGTAACAGTTCATTACTAGCTATTTTCTAGTTTTAAGATAAACTCTATCCATTATGGCCCCCACAGAGTTTTTTGCTCTTTCTATTGAGACACAAGCTTTATTTGCTCTAGGATCATACTGTCCTTTGTTATCTTTATTTTTTTTCCTGCAATTCTTAGGTGTTGTTTTAATGTTAGAATTTTAAATAGAGATTTTGAAGGATATGGACCACTAAACTGAGTGGGAATGAAAGCAGAAGTATGAACACATTGTATTGCCTTTAAAATTGTATTCCTGAGAACAAACAGGTTGAACTAAATGTCTAGGGGAGATAAGACCCCCTTCCAAAATGCAGGGGGCACCTTCATCAGGTCAAGCTGTTGACAACTGGGTAACAAAACAGTCTTGCACGATCCGTTGCTCTGAAAGTTTGGCATATGTGCATTATAGCTACATTAAGTTTGTGATCAGAGTAAACTCCTATTGATTTTTGTAAAATCTGGTCTTTTTCTTTAATTCTCACAAAATGAGAAAGTCTGACAGAATTAGATCCATAAATTAAACAGCGCAGTCCTTTTGTCTGTCAGATAAACTCTTGATGCTAGTTTTAGGGTGTGTGAGAAATAAAAAAATGTAATTGTGAAAACACTAAAAGAAAAAAAAAAAAAGAAGGGTATATTTTCTGAAATATTTGGCACTGCTGTAGCTCAAGGTTGTCCCTTTACAAGGATCTAGAGATCAGTTTGTGGGAATGATACTGTGCTAGATTTGCCATACAAACCAAGGCTTTAGCATTGTGGAAATTTTGTGATGGTTGAGAGTATAAACACCAATCCTTTTTTTAACTAAACAAATCCAAGCATATGCCTACAACCATATTTTATATTTATTCTGAATGCTACAAATTCCTACAGATATTTTGCCTAATTTCTAGTGGATGGCAAGGACCACTCTAAAATAAAGAATAATGAGGACATAGGAAAAAGGGAGGACAGCAGATCATTTCTGATATTCTATAGCACTTTTCACAAAAAAAAAAAAATAACAGAAAACGCAGACTGTGCTAGTGGTCTAGTTTTGCTATCATTAACTAAGTTTAGTCTGTAAAATCCACTAAAGATACTCTTCAAGATAAAGTAGGAGGGTCTGTTTACATAGCAATGCTTTAGCAGGAAATAGTTAAATATAGATAACTGTGTTTAAAACAACTTTTGAGTTTGGATTAATATCTACACATACTCCCACAGCCCAGGTAACTCAGAGCGAAGGCTAACCCTCCTTCTTAACTTATCCCTTTCTACTAAGGTAATGTCTCACTCTGTCTCAAGTGGTCTTGGTCAATTTCACAGCTAAACAACAAGAGTTAATTACAGGACCTTCCAGCAGGATGTCGAGTCAGGGGTAGTCCTTGTGTTCGTTTTAATTCACACTTTAAACTGTATAAATTTGCAGCCTGAAAATGAGACTTAGGGTTGTTTGTGCTTTTTACTGACAAAACAGAACGTAAGTCCAATTTTTTTATTTTTTATTTCTTTGTGGAGGGGGTGGAATCTGCCTCTACTCTGTGTACTTGTTTACATTTGCATGCCGTTTTTTCAGTGAGACTCAGGAGTATTGTTAGTCTAATCACGACAGTTAAAAGTAGAAACAGCGTACGCTTTTGTTTGGATCCTTTTTAAAAGGAAAACAGGTTAACAAGGAATCCTTATAGACCAATACTTGAGAAGTATAGAACAAAACAAGCATTTTTCTAACTACTGTATTCTTTTTTGTCATTCAACAAAACGTGAGCACTTTATCTACTAGGCGGATGAGGGATGTGGAAACATCAAAGTCTGGATGCTGCATGACTTTTAACATGTTGCCAGAATTATCCACTTATAAACACATGTAGCACTTGCCAGCTGCTGCTGAGTGTTTTGAACCCTAGGTTTGAATATTTAAATATCCATCTTAGTAATGTAAGTACAAAACTTAATGCTAGAAGTAATAATGATATTATTCTAATAATCAATCTGGTAAATACTATTTTACAAATTGTAACAGAAATGAGCAGGAGTGAGGGTTCTGCAAAATTGTCAGCAGAGCTAGTTCTCTGATAGCTGCCTACCTCCACCCCACCCCAAGAAAAATGACCACAGTTTACTGAACATTTGATGAGAAGGAATTAAAACTACCAACATGCTTATCACTAAAATTAGTATGAGCAATTATTTAACATTCACTGCATAGAAGTAACAGCATAATATTTTTCTAGTTTGGCTGTAAAGTACTTGGATAACTGTTGAAAGACAAAACAGACCATTTATCCTGACAACAGAATTTAGGCAACAGCCAGTATATTTAATATTAAATCTTTAGACCAGTGTAACATTTGAAACAATTAAACTATGAAACCATGAAAAATGGAAGCTAATATGCCACACATGAAGGTTTATTTTGCAATTGCAAGTTATCAGTTTCGGAAGGATGTGAAAATAAACATCCTGAAAAGAATCTATTTTGCATTTTTGTGTTGCCAACTGGTGGCCAGACAGTAGAGCAGATTTAACCATTTATCAGCTGGGCTTGTTCTGTGTGAATTTTACGTACTGTTACATGCAAAACCAGAAAGCGTGACCCTGGAGGTCTGATAGGATAGTAGGAACTCACCAAGCAGAAACCCTGGTGGCTGAGTGAGAAGGAACTGTGCTGAATTTATCTCATTTTTACAGCATTCTTACTAGTTGCGACTTGAGCTAATGTATCTGGATTGTTTCCAGTTCTTTTTTGAAATCCTTTAAGAAGCTCTTTGTCCCCCTTACTTCTCCTTTCTCTCTGACTTAAACAAAAAAGCAAAATCTTGCTAATTTTTTTTAATTGAAATCATTAGCCTGTAATGCATGAGCTTTCAGAACCGTGTTTAGCCCTCTGAGCTGGTCAAGTTTTTAAGTCTGTTATTATCTTACATGCTGGTGGGCTGAGTACAAAGTGACACAGTGTGCAAGAAGTTTCACTTGGGTGTTATTCACCTTACCAGCTCCTGGGGCAGAATCTTGTCTGTTAGGCTCTTTCCTGGGGTATAAACATTAGCATGTCCATCAGGTAGGTACTGCATGGAGATCTAATTCAACCTCTCCAACCTAAAAACAAAATTAAAAATCCTTTCTTTTTTTTTTTCTTCATATTTTTTTTTCCCCTTTTCAACACCTTCAGCTTGCAGATCACAGGACATCTGTCCATTCTGGGTATTCTTAAGTCAAGTGCAGTGAATGGGTCTGTGGCACATTGCTGAGGAATGGGACGATGTGGGGGATACTTCAGCAAATGCAGAGTGTTGAGCTGTGTTCAGGGTGAACAGAGTTCCCCATGGAGATACTAGGGATGACTCCTAGCATCCTAGCAGATCCTTCCACCTCCTCAACTTGGAGAAAGGATGGAGACAGGTGATCAAGTTATAGGTTTATTTTCTAGTGTATGCTGATGGCCATCCTACAGTTATGTGTACTTTCTTCTCAGTACAGCTGATGTCAGTTTCAGAAGAGCTGAGGAAGAAACTTCTCCCCACCCATTTTCTCCAAAGAAAAATTGTGCTGACTCTTGAGGTCCATCATGATCCTGTGTAAAAACAGAATATTTATGAAGTCAAGAGCAGAATACAATTTTAGCAAGCAAACTTGTTAAGAAATATCCACAAATCTTGCATGAGTTACAGTTTTGGCTGCTCAATTTATAATTTTTTTACTTTTCATATTCTTCTGTCCTCCTTCTGACCACAAATATATATTAGACATTTTTCATGATAAAACAGTTTCAGGTTGGATCACAGGGAAAGGATGTCACTCTTAAAAGACTGGTGTTGGGGAGGACACTGCTTTCTTGGGGCTTGAAGACTGGTGAACTTGCATTTCCAGGAACTGTAGATAGTGCCTGCTTCATGCAATTTCACGTTGGAGCCCTGGAGTTCACACATCGTCCATCACCACCAGCAAAACTTTAGTTTTTAAATTTGAGATTTAGTTTGGTAGTCCTTGTGCCAAGTTGCACTTTAATGAAACTCAAAATGAACAAAATAATAAATGCAACCCTCTCCTTCCCCCGCGAAAACCACCATGGAGGAGAGTTAATGGAAACACTGACACTTAACTATAACTGCACTTCCAGGCGCCGCAGTAATAATGGAGTAGTAAACCTTGTCCTGATAAAAGCTGTTCTGAAAGCAACAGCATTTATTGTACCTCCTGTGCTATTTGCAGAGTATAACTGAAAAGTAGTTTGTTTTGCCTGGAATGAACTACTTTATGAATTTTAATGTACGATGTAATATTAAAAGCTAAACCAGGATTAAAGAAGATTTTTGTTCCCAAGCTAAAACAGTACTTATAAGAATGTGTTATAAAAGATTTTTTTTGTTTCAGTTTTGATGAGGAAGAATGAACTTCCGTGTTTGTGAAAACCTCTTCAGATTGGTTATTCCTTCTACAGTAACCTCTACTTCTTTTAGGAAATCAAATGAATCCTGAGTTTCTTGGCTTTATCTGATGAGAAAATATCTGTCCAGGCAGACAAGGAGGGGATGATGTGTTATTTTTTTTCCAGGTATTTTTAAATGACTAAATTGACTGGTGATGGGAAGATGCCTAAATGAGTTGATGATTCTCAGTATATATTCTCACTTATAAAATAATGCTCCCTTGTTCAGTTAGTATTTGCAAAATTTGATTACTATAAAAAAAAAAAATGTAGCTAATCTATGATTTGTTTCCTAAACAGAAAATGTGGCTATATGTGTGGGTGGAGCGAGAGGTTGTGTTTAAGCTCAGATGAGATGGGAGATAATGCTTTGTTTTGTTTTTCTATCCAAAATGAATACTTTTTCTACCTCTTCTCCCAGACCTAAGGTTGCACTGTTGAGAGCTTTCTGTTATTCAGTGTTTCTTCCTTTCTTTCCTTTTCTTCCTTTTTTTTTTTTTTTTTTTCATTTTTTGAGAAGGAGGGTGTTTTTTCAAGTCAGCTTCAAACAGTCTCTAGCTTGAACTCAATTCTAAATTCAACACAGCAGGCTAGATGCTTGCTATGTATAAATTATGAAACAGTTTTATGTATGGATATTCTCCAAGAGGTTAATTAGCATTATTGCATGGAATTCATCAGACCAGAGCAGACCAATGGTCCATCCAGTCCAGCCACAGACTATACCTGATCTTTAAAGAGAAACTGTTAAGAAGCAGGGGAAGAATTTTTATACTTGGCCAGTGATGTAAATTGGAGAGGGAAGGAATATGGCTGTGAACTACAACTCTTGATAATCCCCAAGCCCACCATTTTATAAATTTAAGACTTCCATTCGCCTGAAGATATGTGGGCTAATATGGCATTTTGATGCAGATATTAGTGTTTTCTGTTGTTCATTTTCCAATTCAATATCAGCAGAAGGCAGTAGGGCAATATGAGCCTTTTTTTTTTTTTTAAACTTCAGGTGCCATTGAGTTTATTGTCTTGTATAAAAATAGATGTGATTTGTCAACCAGAATGAGGATTCTCAGTAGTTCTTTTAGATTAGAAGTATATCCATACTAAATTCCACATGGAAAAGTGTGGACCAAGAATCACAATATAAATTGTTTCCAATGAGGTGTGTGAGTTCTGTTTTTTGATTATCTGCCTGTTCACTCTACGGCTCATTTCAGCATTGTATGAAGAACTACTACAACATCTTCTGAAGCTGAGTGGTAATCAAAAAGCCAACATACTTGCAGGAAAGACATTTTGATTAGGATCACAAGAGCGAAGAGTTTCCTTCCCAAAATATGCCATGGCATTATATGTCCTAGGACAGTACTTCTTATCTTTCCCTGAGGATCTTACAAGATTAGTTACAAGTATTTCTTTTGGAAGGAGAACTTTATCAAAATTTAAATTGCTGGTCTAAGAAGATGAGTTATCAAAGCCATCACTCGTAGTTTTCTAATTAGCTTAGCATGACTTTTACATGTTCACAGTCACTGCTGTCTCCAGTAGTAAATTTCACGTTCCCATTGGTCATCATTTATCTTTTAGCGAATCCTTTTCATTTGAAGATTGCAAAATTGCAGCTAATTTTGTGATTTTCAGATTGTATCACTGCATGGTATTCAGGGGATGAACCTGCTCTTGCGATCCTGTGTTAATTTTCTCGTCATGAAGCATGTGTTCCCCACCCTAAAGTGTGAAGAAGAGGAGCTTTGTGGTGCTGCTCCTCATGCTGCCTGCTGCCTGGTTCTTCTGATGTTTCTGAGCAGCCACTTGCCCAGGCTTGGCCATCTTCTGCTGCACCATCACCCATAAAATGCCACACTGCATAAGAAGAAATACCGTACTCTCCAGGTTGCTTCTGGAAGGTGCCAGTTGTTCGCAGATAGAAACGACCCATTTGATAAACCGTGCTGAAATCAGGTGTTTTTTTTTCCCATTTTCCTTCTGATTAAGAACTCCTGATTTCATCCACCAGAAAGGCCTATGCCTGCCAGTAGGAGGCAGGTGGATGCATGCACCTTGTCCTTGCTGACGTTTCTCATTTGCTGCTAATGATCGTGTGTTAGCACAGCTCTGGCAATGCCTGCTAGACAAATCAGGCTCAGCAAAAGTGGCATGCACTCCCAGTTTCTAGGCTAGATTATTTTATCTTAAAAGTACCGTGGAGGATAGTTAAGCTAAATTGAGCGTGACTTTGCTAGGAGTGTTGATTTTCCTAAATATGTCCCTCATCCAAAACTCTTTGCCTCTCTTGTCATGAGACCTGTGACACGAAAGCTCATATAAAGTGAGATTAGAAGATGAATTATTGTGTTGTCATGATTTCCCTTTAAACCAAAGGGACTTAAGAGCACAGAAAGATGCTGACTTGCACTGGATTTAACTGATAGTGAAACTGGTTTTAGACACATCCTTGAGAGCTGACTGAATCACCCTCTGGAATTGCCTGACTCCCTTCATTATACTTGGAGGTATCTTGGATGACTAACTTAGACAGCTAACTTCCGGACGGCTAAATTAATTCAGCTCCCAGCAACTTCAGTATGAACCAGCAGGTTTGAACTGAAGTCTGCAGGTTTGATTTTGCATCATCACCTTGAGGGTTCTTGGCAGAAATCCAGTCTTTCCTCTCCTCTGAAGGTCCACTAATCTTAGGCAAGTGCTGCAAGAAGAGAAGCTAAAGAAAGATGCTTTCCTTAGCCATTGAGAACACTGTAGGGATATTCTGAGAAGATTCTCAGAGAACCTGCTGATTTTTGTACCTGTCAACTGATAGCACATAAACTGCAGATGCAGTAAACTTAGGAGAGGTGGTAGTGTGGTTATTCTGTCTCATTTTCGTGTGTTTTTCTTTAAAGCAGACTCCAAGAAGAATTAATAATTGAAAATATATATATATATATATATGAAGTATGTAAGGGAATATAACAAGAATTAAGTGTTTTAAGAAAGTTCTAACTTGATTTCATGTGTGATTGAAATGTGAATTTATCTTAATTGTTGCTTTCTTTAAAACAACTTCAGAATTAAACCTATCAGACAGTGTTTTAAAAAAGTTAAATCTGAAGCAACAGATTTGCTTTTGAGTATACTAGAGGTAAACAGTGATTTTTTTTTATTTTTAATTTATTTCATTAGAGATTCTTTTATGCCACAGTTACGACTTTTGCTTAATTTGTGTGGGGCAAAGAAATCTTGTAAGGATTCACAAGTCTCTACAAGACTGTATGACAGATTTCCACATAATTTATTTTATAACGTGGAAATTTAGAGTGGTCAGCAAATGGTAAGTCACATTTCAGATGCATTCACCTGTTACAGTATGCTGAATTTTCTCGTTTCCCAGTTGTCAGAACTATGGATAACTTACAATGCTAAGTCTTCAACAAGCTGAAAGAATGTAAGAGCAATATGGAATAAAAGAAATAAAATGGAGAGGGGAACAGTTTAGGAAGGGAATGAGAGGAAGATTACTCTTTCATAATGAAAATGGTCTCATAACATATATTTTCTAGGTCAAAACTGCTACTATTGCTACGGAGAGGAATGGAAAAACGGAAAACAATTCCATGAACATTAATGCTTCCATTTATGATGAGATTCAGCAGGAAATGAAGAGAGCTAAGGTGTCTCAAGCACTGTTTGCTAAGGTGGCAGCAACCAAAAGCCAGGTAAAGTTCATGCGGCACAACAGGCTTATTTCTCAATTCATTTTTGAGCTGTTTCTGTGTAATTTTTAGTGACTGGCTGTGGGTTAGCCTGATGGCACATTGCCACAATTTGGAGCTTGTGTGAGTCCACAGAGAGAGTCTGGGTACCTTATATTCTGTACTCATGAAACTCTGAAAGTTTGTTTCATAAACCTGTAGTTGACATGGATGAGACAAAAGCTGTGTGCAGTCCATCTGTAGTGGTGCTATGGTAGTCTCAGGGCTTTGGTGTTTTGCAATTCTCTGGGCTGTAATGAGGAATACCAGAATTCTGATTTTTGCTCAAATGAGACAGAAATGGGACTCAGTGAAGCAGACCCAGTGTTGAGGATATGCACCAGAGGTGGGACAGAACTGTATGTGTCTAGAAAAAAAATGCGTTAAGTCACACCTGTTACATCTAAGAAAGCATGTATTGTCTTTATGGCATAGGATGGGTGCATGGATACCTGTGTGTGTGCATACGCACTTAGGGTGCATTCTTGTTTTAAGCCACTGTTGTGTAGTTTTCTATCCTGTTTTCTTTAACTGGAGTATTTCTGCTAAGTTTAGTGGTAGGAGAGGGAAATCAGTGTGTACTTGTCGATGTGATTATCAGAAGAGATGTCATCTGAGAAAGATCACTGGAGTATGCAAAAGCATTGAAGTAACTGAGAATGTGTTCAAGATGCAAGTTGAGGGAAAAGATACAGAAAGATGAGAGCAACTAAGGCCACTGCTACGTCAAGACTTGATTGAAATGGTAAAAACACCAGTGCTTGCAATGTTAAATTTTCATGTCAGACTACTTGTTAAGTCCAGGTAGTCACTTGTCCCACACTTTTCTACAGTTTCTTCATAAAAAACACACATCTTCCAGGGTAAACTGTCAGCAACCAGTTAGGCCCGTTCTTGTGCCTTCAGGATTTCAATGTTGATTTTAATTTTACTGACCTTTGACTAGTACGATGTTCACATTTTGGAATTTATTCCATTTCATTGTATGGAAAGGATGTTGTCTCTTAAGTTACATATTGTAAGGAGCATTTAAAGGGATAGTTTGGAAATGTTATATGAAAATGATTAAACTCAAGCTGTGGACTGTAAAAATTACAGCTTTATGGGCCACATGCCTGCCTACCCTTCAATCACTGTCAAAGTGATAATTTCTACAATAATATGTTTCTTTTATTGTGGGATTCTAAACACCAAGTGCTGTTTAAACATTAAACTGAATTGTTTATGTTAGTGCTGTACTCAGTGTGTCATACATCAGGCCACTATAATCTCCCATGGAATGTAAAATTTCTGTCATGAATCATGGCTTGTATATCAGAAATTACTGTAATTTTGATTGGAAATTACAGGGCTCTTGAAATGTTTCTAATTATGATAGAATGTTACAGCAGCTCCCAACCTGTGTGCTCCTCAGATGTCTTTATTTACATGTCAAGACCAGGGCCTGGAGAACTGTCCGTTCTCTACACCTTTCCCTTCCCTTTGCTGTTCTCCACAAAGCTAAGGTATGAGTCTGGGCTGTTGGTCCACGTTCTTTTCATCTGAGTTTATGTTTTAGTGTATTTATTTAAGAATGTAATCTTAAAATTTCTAGGTGGGAAAGCTCTTCCAATTCTGATTTGAAAAGAAATAGTTAATCTCTTTTAAAATCAGTGTTGTAAGTACAGAAACTTACAAAGGATGAAATGTCATTTTTTTAAAAGAGTATTAGTACAAAAATTTAGAATCTTGTGCAGGCTGTGCTACTGAGTGTACAGAACAAACAAGAGAAAACAGTTCTTTTCCGGTTCATTGTGGAGATTGTCTTTATTTTCAGATGTTGTTTTTCTCCTGTAGTTAAGCAAAAATAATGTTAATTTCTGTATTAAGCAAGATCTCAGTACTATATTTAGCCAAAGTGCCATTTATAGTAGAAACTTGCTTCGTGGAAAACCGTGTAGGTAAACTGGTTGTGTTTGATCTTCTCTTAATAGTTGAGTACTAGTCAGACAATCAATATTTATTAAAACATAATTAAAAAAAAGCATTTATAAGAAAGCCATGTACAGTAGAAGAAATCTGTCATGCAAAAAAGTCTGCATTGGAGCTTGTCAGTAGTAAAGAGAAATATTTCTAGGGGCAAAGAAGTCTCTCGTTATGAACTAGAGACTTGTTCAAACATATTCTTTAAGAGGATCTTACGGTTCATTGTTTTCTTTAATTTGAAGACATTGGTTTCTCACTTCAGAGTGGAAAACCTGGGATAAATCACTTCCAGTTATAATGCAAAGTCTGGAGAATACAAAGTAGAAAATTATGCATTGGTTAAAATTTTTCTTTTTAAACTCTCTAGAAATGAATATTCTCCTTCTCTTGCTTTGGATGTAGAAATTCGATTAACTTGATTAAAGTCTTGGGTTATGGCACAAAAGAGTATGCAACCGAAAACAGTGACCCAGTGGACAAAGATAAGAGTTTGCTGGAGGGCTTATTTATTTCTTTTTTTTTTTTCTTCTTTGTTTCCAGAAACTGTTTTTTGTCAATATTACATCGGGTGTCTAACTAAGCAGCTAGCATCTGCAAGGTGGCTGGGCTTGCCTGAGCCAGGAGACTGCAGATAATGTTCTGCTGAGTAGAGCACTTTGAACAGAAGGGCTATTAAATGATGTGCTACAGAAGTTTCTATTTAGGTAGTGCAGAGGTAAAAATCAAGCATCCTCCCTTGTGCTGTGTTAGCGCCTTTGGCAACAGTTACCTGGTGCACTGGGGACCAAGCTCTGTCCTGCTGCTTGACCTGGATGCAACAGAGGTCATAGCACGAGGATGGGATGACGGAAACCGGAAGAGACTGCAGTGCTATCAGTGAGATCATGCTCTGCCCTAGATGACTGAGGATTTGCATTCTTGCAGTTTCACAGTGCCGACTCACTCAAAAGCTGCTTCTTGGCTCTCCTCAAGAAATGGGTTTGAATCAGTTTGGGTACTTAGCTAGGAGGTTCCTCCTGGTTGAATTCTTTTCCATATAGCAATACACACAATTGGTATTTCAAAAATTCCTGTGTGTTTCAGGATCAATATCACATCTGAAAAATAATTTCTAATTCTGTTATATTCAAAATACATTCCTTAAAAGTCACAGTGTTTATATTAAGTAGCTGAGGAAGATAACATAATTCAAATTGCTTAAATACACAGTATCTTTGGGGGCTTTTAGCATTGTCAGCAAAACATCTACTGTCAATATTTAAAGTCTTATGTTTTTATTGCATTTGGTCTGAATAATAGGCCTACATATTTTTTGTTAGGTTATGTTGAAAAGAGAGCTTTAGAGAAAAATATGCAAGTGAAAGAGCGAAATGTTTACCACTTTTTGTCTCTACTCACAGGGTTTTCTAGAGGGAGAAGGGCAAATACTAACAATATTTTTCACTAAAATTTAATCAGCACACCTGAATAAGTCAAAATGAAAAGAATCCACACATAAAATTTTGAATAGTACATGTTACTTTTAAAATTCAATCATATTGGGGTTTTATTAAATTTATTACCCAACAGTCTGATCCTAATAATTCAGAGAGCACATACTTAATTTCGTTACTTCAAATAAAAAAAGTTGATTTGTGTAATGATCATTAAGGCATCATGGTTCAGTAAGTGTGCGTTGGGTACAATGTTTTCATGTGGGAGCCGGGAATGAGGGTTTTTTTTTTGTTTATTTTTTTTTGATGGTGACAGATGCTGAAATCTAATTTTATTCCATAAAAAAACAAACAAACAAAGAAACAAAAAAACAAACCTAGGAGCCCCGAGAGATAAGGGAAGTAGAGACTTGTAGTGCTCCTGTATGTTTGCTGCATTTTGAGAAGTTACTTCTGTGGCTTACTCTGAAAAGACAGCGTGAAGGAGGGAAAAAAGTAAATCATATCTGAAAATCAGCTTATGTTGCTAAATCTCTCTTTAATGTAGGAAATTGCAATTTGCAAAAACTGAAGTGATACCGACTTCCATATCTCTGAGTGTCCTGTGTGCTACAGTGCATAGCTGTTAGTTTGCATTATTATGCCTAGATAAGTTTATTGCAGAATAAATAGTTAAAAGCAATACTCTTCTGCATCTGCAGTGCTGAGGATTGCTGTGCATGTGCAAGTGGGTGTCACATACCTCTGTCCTCCCTGAGTAAAAATGCCTGTGTTTTGAAGTCTTTGGCAGCTGGGGCACTTGGGTCTCCAAGAATCATGCTCTGATTTTAATGTCATAATAAAACCAATAGATTATTAGCCATAATTCCAGAATCCTCATGTAATTAAAGGGAGTTTTGATCCGTTACTTTTGAGCTGTTGCACAATGTTGCCTAATTTCCTGTCCCTCTGTCCCTGGCTTTCAGTTCTGTTAGGCAGTTATACCGTTTGCAATGAGCAGTTCTGCATGCAAAGCGTGGAGGTACAGTGGTTTAGAATATGCTATAGACTCCACCCTAAGCCATCACAAGCATTTTGTGCAGTGGAATTCTATGAGAAGTGTTGACTTCTAGCCTTAGTATGCACCTGGAGTTCCCTCCTCTAAAGCTTAGCGTGCAAGGAAGCACAGGGTAGGGATTGGGAAGAGCATCTCCCACCTGTAAGTAGACTGGAAGGAGTTAAATGGGAAGGGAATGCTAAACATTGGCACTAAAATTGCTTTTGGTGTGCAAATACCATGTTTTTCCTGACATAAATATTTTCAGAATAGGCCGTTAGTGTTCAGGTAAATAAAACCTTGCTTTTGCTGGAAATTTTAATGTTGTAGTAAACCCAGAGATTTATAGTGAAAAACTGATGTCTGTTATCTCACTTTTATCTTTTAACCAGCAGTTTTATAAATGCTATATCTTTGATCTGGCTTTTTCTGTCTAGAGGCTAAGCTATATACTCTAATAGGAAAGTCATTTTTAAGCTGCTTCCCACATTGAACAAGCACGGTATTGTGGATCTGGCACAAAGATGTAACATGCCATTACCACAGGTTTATAACGATCTATTCAACTGTTTTCCAGTGGGGGAAAAATAAACCTTTAATCACCAGGAGGAACGTTCTGGTGACAGCGTGGCTTTAGAGGGGGGGCTTCATTTATTCTCAAAGCTGCTTCCTCGGGATGCTGCACCTCGTGCTATCCTGGGGCAGCCTGGCCGGGGGCTCTGTCCTGTACCCCGCTTCTCCTGCTTTGTCTCCTCCATGCAGCTGAGTCACTTCCTGTTTATAAATCTTGGTTTAAAACCTCCTTTCTCCCCACTCTCAGCATACAATGGGTCCTCTGTGGACTGGGGAGGGATGCTGCACGAGCAGCCACAAGGTAGGAACAAAACTGTACTCTGAGGCCTTGAGGCTTTCCGCTTCTCCTCTCTTCCACCTGGAGATAAAGTCCTCGTCCTTGCAGGAGGGCAAGGTAGCAGACATATGCAGCAGAAGAAAACCATGCTGCACACTATCCTTTCGTTTTCTTTAATGTTCCCCGCTCACCCCCACGGTGATTGCTCTGGCAGCTGAAGATGTACCATGAGCAGCGGGAGCTGGGATGGGATCGGGTGTCATCAGGGACAGGAGAGTAAGAGTGTGAACCGAGAAGGCAAGATGGGCTCTTGTGTTTGATCAAGAATGGCCCCATTAAAGTGATGTGTCATTCAGTGAAACTGTGAAACTTGGCAGATAAAGCTGATTTTCTTCTTTCCCAAAATATCATATGGCAGAGTCAGTGTGTTCTGCCTCACCCGGGTCAGGAGGAAGGAGGTTTTTGGGTTTCTGTTGCAGCAACAAAAGGAGTGCTTAGAGAACTCCAGGCTCTTCTTCTGCCTTTGTCTCAATTTTGTTTACATAATGTCTTCTCAGAAATAAAGGCTAAAACCTTAGGAAATTTCTTTTAGGAATGTTTTTAAAATAATTCTTTCTCAGATTGTAGAAAAGTGAATTTCAGTTAGCTGGCTTATTGCCCAATCCAGGTAGAACTGGAGTAGTGCTGGCATCAGTCCTGGTCGCCTCCATTTTATGGAAATGACCTTGGTTAAGCAGGCTGTCTTTAGCAAGTCTTGGGTTCCCACTCGTAAAAAGTAGACAGTAACTTCTTGAGTCAACAGTGCTGCACTGAGAGGAAACTGCCTTAAAACCTGAGGTGGCTCATATCAGTGTGCAGATGCCCACACAAATCTGCATGGAGAGAAAAAAACAATAAACTTTGATAGAGTTGAAGCCAAAGGAAAAAGGTTCACCATAGAAAATACTTCAATTGTAAGAAAGGACAATATTGACCACTTCAAACCATTCCTCGGGGCCTGCCAGCCCTTTGCAAACAGGGCAAAGGTTGGGTTTGTTGACACACGGATGAAAAAGCGGCTTCCCAAACATGCCCTACATGTGGGGTCAGACAGATCTGGCAAGAGGCTGCTGGGGCAGGTTGAGGAGGTGGTGGCAGTTTCAGGAAGTATTTAAGCCCTAAGGAGGGATTTCTCAGAGGAATGCAGTACATACCTGCCCTGCTCTATCCGAGAGTTAATGCTTAGGACTGTCATAGCCTCATTCTACAACGTATCCCTGCCAGGTACATGTTGGGGCACCAAGCAGGTTGTGGTCCCAGTTCGCAGGTAACCAGGTTCTGAGTTTGGTGGCTTGACCCAGTGGAGGGATCCGAGTGTGGGTGGGAAACAAGGAGAGATGCAAGTTTAAGTCATCAAATGCACAAATGACAAAAGAGAGCCAAGTAGAGAAAGCTCTTCACAAAATACAAAATTCTGTTAAGGAAGCAAGAAGGCACAACATAAGGAATGTTTGGTTCATGTTATTGCAACTGAAAAATCAGAGTATGGAATGAATTATAATTTAGCATAATCCATAATTTTACAGTTTTCATTTTGAATTATTTATCTGATTTGATTTGATTAAAGATAAAAAGGGTTGACAATATATTGAATAGCTCTTCATGTCTTAATGACAAATGAAAGATGTCCTTATTATAGCTTTCCAATTTAAAAATTTTTATTTGCGCTGTTTCTATATAATTCCTTTTTCTTTTTAAAGCACACTTCAGATATGCATTGTGTACACATGATTCCATAACCCATCAGGCTTCAGTGTTGCCTCAGTACCTCTGATTCAGTAAATCAGATCATAGGCAGCATGCTGTCATATAATAAGGTGTCTGATCCTTATTACCAGTTTGTTGATGCACAGACTCCTTCAAATTGACCATTGCAACACATGGTTTCCCCTGAAACTAGCTGTGATAATTAGCGTGGCTCTAATGAGACAGAATGTCACTGATCTTGTGCTGAACTGTCGAGTATCGACGCTACGGATGGGAACTGTCAAAGCTTGCCATCTGTGACAGAGCTTGGCATATTCCATTTGCAAGGTAGAGCATGCTCAATAGACTGTTTTTAAACAAATGGTCCATTTCTTGATTAGAGCTCTGTGTTATGCTACCGTGGAAGACTTTATATTAGACTGAAACTTTTTTTTCTTTTTCTGTCTTCCCCCCCACCCACCCCTCCATTTTTTGTTGTTTTTTTTTTTTATTATTTGCTGGGGTAAGCTCATTAGGAAATGGAAATGTTACTAATTCTCAATCCGGCGCCTGCAATCCTTTTAACCGTGGCCTATCAGCTTTTTGAGGAGAGCTGGGGGGAGCCGATCATGTATTTATTCTCCTTCTTCCCCTAGTTGTCTTAAGACGGTTGTTGCAAGGCTAGTGCTTCCTCTGGGCTTTTACCTGATTTTAGGCAGTGAGGGATGCAGAAGGATAGTTTGGAAGGATAGAAGAACACAAATCAAAAAAAAAAAGTCTCGGATCCCATGAAGCGGGGCCACGTGTGGGCAGGATGAAAGCATGGAGGAGGTTGAGAGAGCGGGGCAGCCAGGCTCCTGCGAGCAGCCCTGCAAAGTGCCCTGCGAGGAGTCCAGTGCTGCTTATCATTCCAAAATATGCTTTGTTGCTTTTTATTTCCTCCTTCCCTGGCAGACCACACAGGGCTTGTTCTGAAGAACATTTTCACTAATCTGATCAGGCAGCCAAATACGCCGGGAAAACTGCTTTAATGATCCCACTAATTACCTCAAGTCAATATGAACTGTATTATTAGACTGAGGGAAAATATTCCATTAGGTCTCCCCCTTGGGAGTTTCTCCGCTTTGTGATGTCACCGGAGCCTTCGCCCTCTCGCTTGTAATTAATTTTATTTACACACGCAGGCACGCACAAGGTCACACCTGCACAACCGGAGCTGGCCGGGGAGCGAGTGGCACTCAGGCTTAATCAGATCTGTCATAATTACCATTCTGCATGTTTCTGACACACGCTGTGAAATATTTCAATTTAACTGCCGCTACCAGCACAACCAGATGTAGTGTGAGTGTGGCTGCATTGGAAATATTATTCCTCAGGATAAACTCTCTCCTCCTCCTTTTTCCTCCCACCCCCTCTCCCTTTTACAGCTAATGTGGCACAGAAGCTGATGTATCCTGTAAATCTTGAATGCAGCGCTAGATTGATAACAGCAGATTAGACAGTTTAACCACAAACAGCTTGTTCATTTTTCACAAATGAAAACCACATGTGGTGTAACTAAAATTTCAGGCTCTTTTTTTTTTTTCTTTCAATTTTTTTTTTTTTTTTTCCCCTTTGGTTGTTGTTTCCTTTTGTGTGTGTGTTGAGGTCTGCCTTGCGCTGCAAAGCAGTGAAATAAAAGGGTAAACATATAGGGGTAAAGAAACGCTGCTTTCTTTGGAGATTATTTCTCCACGACCTTTATTAAAAACCTTCCTTGCTTTGGCAAAGAAATCGGATATCACACATGGGGTTTACCTCTCACTCTGAGACTTTCTAATCTCTGGTTTTTATGCCCACTTATTAAAGAAGTCATCCTACTGTGCTATTTTTCAAAATAACATGCCAGCCAACACCTCGCTACCCAGAAATGAAGCCTTTGCTGCCGCCTGAATTTAGTGAAAATAAAATCCTCTACCCAAGTTTTTCCCCGCGAATTTAGGCTCTGCACTAACTCTTCTTTTTATCTCCTCCTTTGGGGAAAAGATGCTGCTTTTTAAGGAATTGTTGAAGTAGCGAGAATTCTGGCGAAGAGAGAATTGATTTGTTTTATTGAAAACATTCTGGTATTTCTGGTGGAAACAGATTATGATTAGTTTTTATGTATCAAGAAATTGCCTATAAATCAATAACTTTTTTTTACAAATCAATTTTTTCAACGCCCCCCCCCCCCCC